>CM076574.1:426711695-427311695 GCA_034641835.2 Pinus albicaulis
CAAAACCTGTGGACAACACCATAATCCAAGGCACTGAAGCATCTAGGACCATTTTATATATGTCAAAGGATAGGCAACCACCAATGGGCCACCCTCCCAATGAAAACATTCGTCAGTCTCCAGTACAGATTTGCACCTTGTGCAATGAACCTGATCATTTGATCCATCAATGCCCAGATTTAGAGTCTTTCCAAATATTATACCCAATTGACCCAGTGTACCATATATATTTTACCATACTTGAACATTGATGTCAAATTTGCAGTGGCAATCACCATCCACATCATTGTCACTATGTCCCTCGTTTTCGTGTACTGTTACCAAACATACACCTATTTGTGGAGGAAAACCACAAAGGGGAAAATTGAGATACATAACCAATAGAAAGCTCCATACCCCAAGAGAATGAAGCATCTAGGTCCATTCTATGTGTATCTGAACAGAGGCAACCACCATAAGGGAAGCTTCCCACCTACAACCACCCTCAACGTCTAGTCCTAGCTTGTACATTGTGTGTCGAAAGTGATTATTTTATCACTCAGTGCCCATATTTAGTATCATTCCAAAAATGGTACTCAATCACCCTAGTCGTCCAAAGGGATTGGAACACAAAGGAATGAAATGCTTGTCTAATTTTCAAAGATAGTCATCATGCTCGACATTGTCCCTACGTCTCTTGATTTTGGCTAAAGCAAGACAACATGCGATCATTCATCTCCAATAACCTGGACGTAGCTGGTTTCTTGTTACCAGAACATAGGCAGTCAGTAGCAATGAGGCTGCCCCCCATTGTCACCAACCACGTATATATGCGAAGACGACCCATCGCCCCTGCAAGGTAACAATCCAAACACACATCTCATGTTTCCTATGTGATAAACACGACTACATGGTAAATAAATGCCATGAGCTTAATAGTTTCACTAACATTCTTTGTATAGTCACCTCCATACTTGACATTCACCTCTCTAATAAAGAGAATATCACTTGCTGCTATTTCCGGATTTTCTCTCAATTTCACCACACGATCGATTATCAATACCTTTCAAGGTTAAGAGAAGCTAGAGCAATGTTAAATCAAAGTTTCACAAAGAATCCATACCATCCAAGACCGAAGACCCAGAGGTGGAAGAAGTGTTAGAATGAACCAATGCAGACCCAGAGGTGGAAGAAGTGTTAGAATGAACCAATGCACAATCATCCCCAATCATCAACATATTGCATGGAGAGTAGTACTGGGTCACATACCATCTACTTGTTAATTATTTTTACTCTATGCAACATCTGCACAAGTCATGCCCATGACACAAAAGCATACCCTATGTTACAAAAATTTTGGCACCTCTGCATCTGAAAAAATCTCCCATTAAAGGAAGATACTTGTACCCCTCGTACACCGCAAAGAGAGCATGAACCTTATCTTACTAAAATCAAAACAAACACCGTGGAAATCCTTCCGCCATATAATCCTGATGAAACACAACATCATATACGATTCATATAATCAACATGTCTTGGTGTCAAGACCAATGAAACTACCACACCAGTAGTAGTACCTTGGATGGTGTATATCCATGCCATCTACGCTCTGTCAACCTCATCTGGTTCTACGACATCAACCACTGAATCATATTCATGTTTTGCGACTAGCACTTCTAGGCATGAACCCATTCCTCATGGCCTCGCGCAAAACAATTCCCCCTTAGACATATTTTTTCACTCTGATCAGGATATATTAGAGGCCATGATAGAACCTAATTGTCCGTGGGATGCCATGCATAACTGCTTGGTTTTTCTACCAGAAAAACATTCATGCTTAGCAGCAAAAAAATCAAGGAAATTGACACCATTGAATCAAAAGACATCATGCCATCAGGAAAGGTAAATTGGTTTAAGAACCCTATCCCAACACCCAATGCGTTCGAGGAAGGAAATATGTCAAATATTTCACCTACCATCAAGGTAAATATTTTGAAAAAACCAGGCAAAACCGAAGAAATAGCTCTGGAGGCAACGTGCTCTCCAGAAGAAGTAATTTCATATACAATCCTATTACAAGAGTATAGGGACATATTCGCATGGTCTTATTCAGAAATTCCAGGTTTGAGTCGCACCATCATGGAGCATCATATTGACACATGGGCCGATGTATCACCCATCTACTAGAAACACCATAAGTTACACCCATGTAAAATTGAAGAAATCAAACATGAGATAGACAAGCTCCATAAAGCTAGATTCATCTATATAATTTATTACACGTCTTGGGTTTCCAACCTTGTACCCATCATGAAAAAATAGGGCACCATTCAAGAAGGGAAAATTTTAGGGGCTAATATTCGCAAGTGGGCTAATTTTCCATGCTTTAAAAAAAAATATTTGTTAATATCCATTTTTTCTAAAAATTATTCGCTCAAATTTTATAGTATAAAATTGTTTTATCTTAAAAATCGCCAAAATTGTATATAAGGACTATATAAAATTATTAGAAATTTTAATACTTTTACAAAAACATTTCCAAACATTTTACAAATTGCATATTATGTACTAGTGAGATTCGCCAAAGTTTCTAAAGTTTAAAATAAATTTCCATCCTTAAAATTTTCCCTACATTCGAGTCTATACCAATTTTCGAGACCTTAAAAAGGCTTGTCCTAAAGACACATACCCCACTCCATTCATCAACCAAGTCATCGATTCTTGCGCTGTTCACAAGGCCTTATCCTTCATAGATGGATTGTCGAGGTATAAAAAAATATAGATATGACATACAGATCGGTACAAGACTACATTCACTATGCGTTGGGGCACATTGCATAAAAGGCTATGCCATTTGGTCTTAAAAATGTTGGCACCACCTTTCAGCAGGCCATGAACTATATCTTCCACGAACAGGTTCATCTCATCCTGGCCTATTTGGATGACCTCAAGATATGATCCAAGAAGCGATCTGACCATGTTGTGTAACCAACTCCAAAAATAGAAGAAATGAGATATCAACGCCTTAGAAATAAGCCACTTCGAGAGGGAAACCTCCAATACATTACATGAATGAGCAATTCTTGGATGATACAATTTACAAAACCTCCTTTCTATATATAGGAGTCCATGGGGCCATAATGTAATCCTAGTGGGCCACAATGTAATCCTAGCCGACCTAACAATAATAATTTAAGGGCACAATAATAACAAAATGGGGGTTACAAGGGTACAATAATAACAATAAGGGGGTTACACCAACAAAAATAAGGGACTATACTAGTAATATAGGGACCTAACATGCCCCTCTCCTTCAAAAAAGTGTTGTCCTCAACGCTTGAGTAGCTCTGGGTGCTTCTGTATAAAATTCTCATCCTCCTATGTAGAATCTTCAGTGGGTAAGTTCTTCCACTTGATGAGATACTCTGAAATTGATCGATTCCGTAGTTGTCGAGTTCTTGTTTCCATGACCGCTTCTCGTTCCAATATGATTTTTCCTTCCTCATCAAGTTCTGGCAATATTGTTTGAACTGGAAGATTTTCTCCTATAACCTTCTTTAAGCATGAAACATGGAAAACTGGATGTACTCGCGAAGAAGTAGGAAGCTCCAATTTGTATGCCATAGTACCAATCTTTTGCAATACCTTGTAAGGACCATAGTACTTTGGCGATAATTTATTATCCTTCTTAGCTTGCTTGAGGGACATTTGTTTATATGGTTGTAGCCGTAAAAATACCCAATCTCCTATAACAAAACTTCTCTCGCTGCGATGTTGATCTGCCTGTTGTTTCATTCGATTTTGTGCCAAATTCAGGTTATCCTTTAAGAGTTGGAGAACTTCTTGCTGATGCTCGACGTGATCTTCCACTGCTTGAACCTTCGAATTTTTCCTTAAAGATGATGTGATCGATGGTGGATGATATCCATAAAGTGCCATAAATGGGGTCATTTTTGCTGCAGTATGGAAGGAAGTGTTATACCACCATTCAGCGAGAGGTAACCACTTGACCCATTGTGTTTGTTTATCAGATACAAACAACTAAGATATCCTTCCAAACATTTATTTACTATCTCAGTTTGACCATCAGATTGAGGATGATAAGATGAGCTATGAGCTAATTGAGTACCCAAACAAGAAAATAACTCCGTCCAAAAATTTCCAGTAAAAATGGGCTCTCTGTTGCTCACAATAACCCTTGGGCTTCCATGTAGCTTTTGAATTCTATCCATAAATGTAGTAGCAACTGTACTTGCTTTAAATGGATGAGATAATGTACAAAAGTGTGCATACTTGGTAAGTCTATCAACTACCACCATGATGACATTCTTTCCTTCAGACTTAGGTAAACCTGTGATAAAATCCATTGAAATCTCCTCCCAACGCTGACTTGGAATGGATAAAGGTTGTAGAAGTCCCGGGTCTTAATTGTCTCCACTTTATTCTGCTGGCAAACCAAACATTCCGCCACAAACTTTTGAATATCAGATTTAAGGCCATCCCAAAAAAATTCTTTCTTCACCCTGTGGTAAGTTTTTAAAAATCCCGAGTCTCCTCCTAAAGGAGAAGTGTGCAATTCCATAAGAATATTTTGTTTTAGATGGGAATTCTTACAAAGATATAAGCGATCTTTGTACCATAAGGAATCATTTTTCCAACTAAATGTATCAGATGTACTAGGATCTTGCTGCAACTTTTGAATGAGTGTCCATACATCTTTGTCCTTCTTCCATTCATCTCTTGTTTCAGTTATCCAATCTGGTTGGATAATAGAAATGGCACAAAGCAATGCTTCCACCTCTTCATTCTTTCTTGAGAGTGCATCTGCAACAACATTAAGCTTTCCTTTTTGTAGATTATTTCAAAGTCATAACCCAACATCTTTGTGACCCATTTTTGTTGCTCTTCTGACGATAGTCTTTGTTCCAAAAAGTGTTTAAGACTATCATGATCGCTTTTTACCTTGAAGTGTCTTCCCATTAGGTAAGTTCGCCATTTCTTTAGTGCATGCAATATTGCTAACATTTCCTTCTCATAAATAGGTTTCTGTAAATACTTTCCTTTGATTGGACGACTTTCAAAAGCAATGGGTCTTCCTTCCCGCATTAAAACTGCACCAATTCCATTTCCTGAGGCATCACATTCCACAATAAAGGTTTTTGTGAAGTCTGGTGTAGCTAAGACCGGTGCTAGGCACATTGCCTCTTAAGACGTTCAAAGGCCTTAGTTGCTTCAGGAGTCCATGAAAATGCATCTTTCTTCAATAATGTTGTTAGAGGTGCTGCTATTCTCCCATAATTCTTAACAAACTTGCGATAATACCCCGTTAACCCGAGAAATCCTCGCAACTGCTTTATGGTTGTGGGAACTTTCCATTCCTTAATGGCTTTAATTTTGTTAGGGTCTACTTTAACACCCTCATGAGATACAATATGACCCAGATATTCCACCTCTTGTACTCCAAAGAACATTTGGATGTTTTTGCATATAATTGTTTCTCCTGCAATAGTTTGAGCACCCTGTCAACATGTTCAACATGATCCTTCCAAGACCTGCTGTAGATTAGTATATCATCAAAAAATACTAGCACAAATTTTCTAAGGAAGGTTTTGAAAATGGAATTCATCAACCCTTGAAATGTAGAAGGTGCATTGGTAAGGCCAAAAGGCATGACCAAAAATTCATAATGACCCTCATGAGTTCTAAATGCTGCTTTTTGGAATATCTTCAGTCTTCATTCTAATTTGATGATATCCTGAATGAAGATCCAACTTGGTAAAATAAATTTCTCCATGTAATTCATCCAATAATTCATCAATCACATGAATGGGAAATTTATCTTTAATGGTGAGCTTATTGAGCTCCCTATAATCCGGACACATGCGCCATGATCCATCCTTCTTGTGTACCAATACTACAGGAGCAGAGAAAGAACTTTGACTAGGTTGAATTATACCCGCCTCTAACATTTCTGCAATCATACGTTCAATTTCACTTTTTTGGAAGTAAGGATATCTATAAGGCCTGATGTTTGGAGGAACACTTCCTGGAATCAAATGAATAGCATGATCATGATCACGAATAGGTGGGAGTCCTTTGGGAGTTTCAAACACCTTGGAATGATTGTCCAAGACTTGTTGGAGATCTGCAGAAATAGATGTCGGAACTTCTAGTGAGCATAATTGTGCAATTACACCTCATTGTTCTTTCTTTAGAAGCTTTGTCATGACATTAGAGCTTATTATCCTTCCCGGCTTCCCTTCAATACCCCGTAATTCGACTTCCTTTCCTTCTGAAAAAAATTTCAAGAAAAGTTCTTGAAAAATTAAAAGCTACCGTCCCCAAAGATTGTAACCATTGTACTCCTAGTACAACATCAGCACCTCCCATAGGAATGGAAAGCATTGGACTAGTCAATACATATTCCCCCATGGTTAGCTTGATATTATGGCATTTTCTAGAGCAATTTGTAGTTCCTCCATTTGCAACCATCACTTGACATTCTGGTGCTGGGTATAGGAAACAATTTAATTCCTTGGCTACCTTACAATGAATAAAATTATGGGTGCTACCTGAATCAATCAACACTATTACCTTTCTCTTTTTGATTTGTCCTTTTATCTTGAGAGTTTGAGGAGTGGTAATTCCTGCCAGTGCATTACACGATATGGTTGGATTCATTTCTTCCTCTTCTGGGGCTGGTTCCTGGTGTATATCCTCTTCTTGTTCATTTTCTTCTTCCTCTTCACAATCTATATAAAATAATTTCTTCTCAGCACACTTATGACCTTTAGTGTATTTGCTATCACAACTGTAGCAAAGCCCTTTTGCTCTTTTTTCTTCCAATTTTTGTGGTGTCAACCTTGTAGGTTGTGGAAATTTAGGAGTAGCAACACTTCCATCTTTATAGAAGTGAGTGGTAGGCTTCCTTGTCGCCATAATTTTACATTCAATTTTTCTTGCCAACCTGAATGCCTTCTCCAATGAATCAGGTTCCAAAACGCGAACTTCATGTTGGATGTTATCCTTTAAAGTGCCTATAAAGAGATCAATCATGTGTTCCTCTGGAATATCAGTTACCCTTATATTCAATTTTTGGAAGTCCTCAATGTGCTCCCCCACTAAACCCTTTTGTTTGAGATTTATCAATTGGCTAAAGAAGGTGTTGCTCTTTGTATCCTCATAATGTGCTATCATTTCCTCCGTAAAAATTCACCAAGTGACAATTTTTTTACGGGAGCAAAGCCATCGATACCATACAAATGTATTTTGTTCTAAATGTAAAGTTGCAATGCGTACCTTTTGTGTTTTTTTCACATTATGGAGATCAAAATATTGCTCCATATGTAGTATCCATGTTACAAGATCCTTTCCATCAAACTTCCTTATATCCATTTTTGGAATATGGTGGTTCTTCCCGCCAACATTAGAGTTTATGAAATCACGATTAACATTTATTTTGTTCTCATCATGAGGTTCTTCTACTATATTTTCTCCATTAGGAATCATTTCTGGTTTTAAACTTGTCATCAAGCCTTCCATGTATGCTTTTAGATCATTCTTCATGTTTTCCATGTTGTCTTTCATGTCATCCATCTTAGTTTCCATGCCCACTTCCATGCCATCCATCTTAGCTTCCAAACCAATCATCTTAGCTTCCACGCCTTTCTTCAAACCATCCATCTTAGTTTCCACGCCTTTCTTCAAAACTTCCATTTCATTTTTTGTTGTTCTTTGCGAGAGCGAAATTTGCTCTTGTAATTTTGATATGTCATGTTGCCATTCTTCATCTTCATGAGTCATAGTAGAGCCTTCTGAAGGCTTAATGGGTGTTGAATTCTTTTTAGAGGCCATTTTAGAATCCAATACTGATATCTATTCTACAATATGCCCTTGGGATCACTTTAACTTGATTATTCAAACAAGACTTGTGCAATTTGAAAAAAATACACACCTTTTTCTTGCTTTGAGGAGCTCGATATTGAAATTGTATTATCTCTGTGATTGCAGATCTTCAATATTTGAAATTTAGCACTGTAGTAGCCCTCTGAATTTTATTTTGAATGCCATAGGTCTGACCTGATTTGGATTCTCCAAGACACAGTTGTGTCCAATCTCCCACAGTGACCTAATTATGGACTGGTTCAGTAGAGCGAACTTGTATGACTTGCCATGTGTCACTGTTTCATTCTTTGTCTCTGAAATTGATAGCCAATAACTGCAGTCTGTGTACTTGCGACCACTTTTTACGGAACTCCAATCCGATGCCCAGAGAGAGAGTTATTGAACTTTTCCCACGATCACCTCTTTGAGATGCAATTCAGGAGCCTGAAAAAGCACTGCCTTCCACAGATCATATCTCCAAAAATATTGCGAACCAAGCTTTGAAATTTTTTGAAGGATTTCCTCAGGATTTCAGCTTCGCACCATATGAATTTCAGACTCTGAACCTTCGTACAAAAAAATTTATAGCACAAATTCCACGATGACCTCTTTAGGAGCCTGCAAAAATACCTAACTTCCACAAATGATATCTCCTCAAATATTGCGAACCAAGCTCTGAAATTTTTAGACAAGATTCCTCAAGATTTCAGCTTCGCACCCTAAAAATGTCAGCTTCTGAAACTTCATAGAAAAATAGTTATAGCGAAAATGCCACGATGGCTTGTTTGGAGCAGCGAAACCCTAGAATCCAAACCTCTGATACCAAATGTTGTGTAACCAACTCCAAAAATAGAAGAAATGAGATATCAACGCCTTAGAAATAAGCCACTTCGAGGGGGCAACCTCCAATACATTACATGAATGAACAATTCTTGGATGATACAATTTACAAACCTCCTTTTCTATATATAGGAGTCCATGGGGCCATAATGTAATCCTAGTGGCCACAATGTAATCCTAGCCGACCTAACAATAATTTAAGGCACAATAATAAAAAAATGGGTTACAAGGTACAATAATAACAATAATGGGGTTACACTAACAAAAATAAGGGACTATACTAGTAATGATAGGGACCCAATGCACTACGAAAGATCTACGATCAGTAGCTTCAATGATGTCGAAATACAACCTATGGTAAGACCCTCAAGTGTGTCTTTGCGTTAATGTAGGAAGATTGTTAGATTCATAGTACTGGCATGAATCCAGTGGACCCCCTCAAGGTTTATGCAATCAAATAGGTACCACCACCCAAAACATTAAAGAAAATTCAAAGTCTTCAGGGTAAGGCCAACTTCTTACAACACTTTGTCCCTGACTACGCCACTTGCGCACAGGGCTTCCAGTGTCTTCTTTGTCAGGACATTCCTTTCAAATGGGATGACCAGACTCAAAAAACATTTGAGGTAGTAAAATACACATTGTCTTCAACCCCCTTGATCGACCCACCAAATTACGAAAAATAATACACCTTATACTTATCCTTTTTAGATATAGCCATCGCAATGGTGGTAGTTTAAAATGGTCTAGAAAAAAAAAGATCACGTAATTTGTTATGTAAGAAAGAACCTAGCCAAGCCTACT
Source organism: Pinus albicaulis (assembly GCA_034641835.2). Taxonomy (NCBI): domain Eukaryota; kingdom Viridiplantae; phylum Streptophyta; class Pinopsida; order Pinales; family Pinaceae; genus Pinus; species Pinus albicaulis. Next base: position 426,721,203 of record CM076574.1, read on the forward strand.
TTGAGATATGAGCCAGAAGAGAAAACAAATTTAGCCCTAGGGCATGGTTTAAGACTGACATTACATCATCCTCAAAACCACTACACCATATAAGAACTATCAACCCCATGATTGCTGTTTGAGGTGTCCTAGGTCTGTTCTATTTATCACAAGAACACACAAAACCCATAATTATCGTCCTTTCAGAGGATTATTAAGGTGAAAATTCAAAGACGAGCACGAGCATAAAGTTAGAACCAAAGCACACCCTAGGGAGATTTTTATGTATAGATCTAATCAGGGACATCAAGAATAAGAGGAATATATTTAAGTAATATTGTAGCATGGTAAACCCAACAATCGTTCCATAGATTGTCACAGATTACTTCAATATAATTCACACACAATAGCTAATTATACTTCATTCATATCTGTGTATCTAACATAGACTAATACTTGCACATAGATGCAATTAATCATTAACAAAAGTAAATACACATAACATAACCGATGATAGATAAGTAAGATAGTAAATCACATAAGAATATGGGTTCGCCAAAAATGCCTTCTTCGTTAAGAGATATAAAATTCAATACAACCAATCCTTCGGTGCACAAAACAATAGAGTCTACACACATCTCAGGAGTTAGGTCTTCACACACAGAGCCAACAGGAACCTTTCTACCCAGAAAAAAACTCGGGCTAACAAACAAAACTAATTATAGCATTCATTCATGTCTCTATTCATTTATTGCAATCTTCATCACTTGACTCTTACATATTTGTACTATCATAGATGCGCACATACCATGGTATCAAAACATGGTTTGAGACTCATGGCTTTTCCTTTTAACCCATTACAATAATTAGGGGACTTTGACCTACCCCAAAGCCCCTTTGACTATTTGCATGCAGCATGTACAACAAAACTTAGACAACATTATCCAAAAAAGTACACCCCAGGGGGCCACGCTGCAACAGGCCCCCAACACAATCTCGTGACTCGTCCCGAGTCACTGCGGGGTGGTCACCTTCATCTTTTCCTTCAATGTGTCGATAGAGCTCTGAAGTGGCATGATGCCTTCAATGCTCTACGTGGCGACACTCTGCGCTTCATCTACCAATTTGGATATTGTTGTCCCTTCAGCTGCTAGGCTAATGCTCCGTTGAGTCTGCTGCAGGATTTTGAGGGCTGTGAAGGTTCTGCGATAGCTGCAGGGATTCCTTGTCCCAAAGTTTCATCCTTGTCTCTAGTAGTTGCTTTCGACAACATAGGTCCTCAATATTTGTTTGAATTTCCTTTTCTTCATGAATTTTGGCAAGCCGCTGTGCTGTCTCCAAGGTTGGGGCCACCATTCTGATCTCAGTAAACAAATGCTCCTTGATTTTTAGTTCATTTCGCAGCTGATGGACCTTTGGGTCATTCTAAACAAAAATCCAAAAACCCAGGTCCTCATCCAAGAGTGTACCACATTCGGCCACTGTTGTTTCTACAATGTTTGTGGCTACCTTTACTTTTGCTGCGCACTATGCTCGAACCTACGAGGGTGTCTCTGGCTGGAGCTTCATTTGCAGCTCGAAAATTTGTTTCTCAAATTTAGCATATACGGTCTAGATCTCGATGCGTGAAGCTTTTAGCACAATGAACAAGCTCTATAACTTCATTGTTGGTGCGACTAAGGAAGGGACAGTGATCTCTGGTAGGTCACCGTACAAACAATCAATCATGGATTCTAACATGGCACGTTGATCCTCAACTACTCAACGCACCTCTTCTACATTCTATTGCTACTTTTGTAGTATTGTTGTTTGCTGCTGCGACTCGACGGCGGCTTGGAAGGCATGGGCCTCCCTATACTAAAACTCATCCACGATCATGGCATGGATAGCGTGTAGTTTTCCTCCAAGTAGCATCGCCGGGTCAATCCTAACCTCTCCATAGGATTTCACATGAGTGCACAAGGTGGGTGACTCAACTGTAATGGTAGGTCTTGGAACTTAAATCATTCGGTTGTCCAAGGGCGGTGGAAGCACCATGCTAATGGGATGCGTCTCATTTGACCGATGTTGGATGTCGAAACTCTTTCTTGCTGCAAGCTCGCTTTCTTCATGCCATCTTGAATTGCGCTCTCTTGCATCTTTAACTCCTAGAGGCCTGACTATAATCCCTTGAGAACTGACTTGCATTGCGCTTCCATGTCGTTCCAGATATCCTTCGCAGAAGACTTGACCATGTTCTCAATTTTAGTGAAGTCATCTTAGGTGAGGGTGAGGTCCTCTGTTCCTACTAGCTTGGAACCCTTCCTCTTTTTGCACAGACCCATAGAGTCCTAAGAACTTCTCTTAGTCCCTTTATTTTTCTGCGTTGTAGGTAGCTAGGCTCCGTAACCGTCTTTCTCTTCTGCTTCCTTCTCTAAATCCATCATTTCTCCCATCACAGTAGGCTCGGGCTCTACCTCTGTGTCCTTGCCTTTCTGCTACATATCTTTCGTTGTGCATGGATTTTTCAGAGTATTCAACACTGATAAACATGAACCCCCCGTGGTGCATGACTCCAACCATGTAGGTGACCATTATGCTTTGATGCGCACCAGGTCGTCCTTCGTGACCAAGTGTGGCAGTTCATACCAAATTCCTTCCACAATGCCCTTTGTGCAGATGCGCATGTTATGGAATGTGGATTTAAAATATTCAATCTTCTTGTACTAATCATAGAGGGTTGGCGACAACCTCAGCTTTGACTAAATCACTTGGAATAATGCAGAATCGAAAAAAACCCAAAAGATCTTGTTCTCCATGATTCTTGAGAGGATATTAAAGTTCCATAAGGTGGAGTAGCATCCGGCTTCGCACATGTCTGGCTCAATGTCAGGAAAATGCATATCCTGCAGCATCTTCCACCCGATTAGCACAATGAGGAGAAACAACCAAGCATGATAAAAGTTCTTCCCTTCTTCCTGAAATTTGTGCACATTGGAAAAAAAATTGGTGCACATGTATTGGGACCAATTAACTGCATGTCCTCCTCACATTACCCTTCTAGTGCAATGACATGGACCAAAAATTCCTTCCACTGACACTTTCACATTATGTTGCATGCGAGGATTAATGTCCCAATTTGGAGTCTGGACGACGGGATCATTAATTTCATAAACTAGGAAATCCTGGGGACCTCACGACACCTTAAAATTCTCCTTGACCTCTTAAGAAACCCTGTACTCTTGTATTTTTCCTCCAAAAGCTATCGCAAGGTCTTCCCCCTAGTTGAGTAAGTTGGTGATCTGATGGATCAGTGCAACATTGATCAGAATTGACCCTCCTAGCCATAGGCGGTCATCATGGATGAGGCCCAGTAGTTGGCGCACACATATATCATTGATGGGGCTGTGCCCAAAGTGTGAAATGTGCAGGAGGTTTAGCAATCAATATTTCTACAGGCCCAATACCCAAAACTTCGACTAAACTCTGATCACACCACCATCATAATGGATCTTCTCTAGGTACATGGTGGGCGCAAGCTCTGGCAATTTCTCTTGGTCTACTAGGTCCCAGCCCTCCATCTTTATGATAGGGATCATTCCGAACATGTCACCTTTGACAGTTACATTTTCTGGGAGCAACGACTTGTTGATGTATGACCAAACCTTATCAAAATCCCTTGGAACTTTTATTGAGGATTTACGTGGTGCTACATACGTAGGAGCTGTGAGATAGGATTTACCACTTCCATGACATCCTCCTCCATGATGGTTTCAAGTAATTCTTCCATAGGTTTCTTCTGGTGCTTTGCATCGGTTGAGCGCGACTTCGGGGTATTTTAGCGGGGTGAATTTTGGGACCCCGAAGATTCCCCCTTCTTAGATTGGACTGGCAGAGGGGTCTCCTCAGCCGACGTAGCAGAAGGTGTGGCCTTGGTGGCAGTCATATTGGGAAGAATACGATGACCCAAACCTTGGTAGTGCAACTCCTCCTCAAAGATTAGATCAAGTCTAGACATAAGCTTCAGACAATACTCAGAGGGCAGAGAGCACAAATCACATATATAGCATAGAAAAAAAAGGGAACTAATGCGACCCTTCTGGTCATATTTATAGTGTAGATGTGTCTTAAATGGTATTTAGATCATTAATGGAGACCCATAAAAAATAAAAGGGTTCCAAATATGGCATAATCTTCTCATTAAATGCAATTTAGTTGCTCCTCCAAATGGTAAGAACGTTTTCTTTTCCATATTTACAATTCCAACAGCTATATTATGGGACCTTTGTGACGAAGTCAACCTCCTCGCACAGCTGCTGTGTGATTGTCGCACCTTTTTGCACATCCACCATCGTTGTTGTGTAGAACCATATTTCTGGCCATATAGTCATTTGGTGCGCGCAGGGAGAGGGTTATCCCTGTATGGTTTCAATCGAATTCCATTGATATACCTAGGAAGGGCTTCTCCTATTAATGTGTCTAGGCATACCACACCTCCTTCTGTGATTTACTTGAGGGCTTGAGGGGTCTTGACCCATGTTTGGAGTTATAATCATCACTAAGGTAGGCATTCCCATAGTCAAAGCACAACTAACTATATGTTCTGGTACAAATGTGACCTAGAATTACATCAAAAGTAGACACAACATGGATGCAGCCATTTATTATGAGTCAATCTAATGTATCATGAATACATAACTCCTCGTAGCCTAGATGGTTGAAACTAGATCTAGGGTCTTGATTTACGCTTCTTGAACTAGTACAAATCTATCCATGCGATTGATTTTTTCAAAGTCGAACATGGTAGCAACCACTTGATTATCGGTCAATGATGAAAACTGTTAACAAGTGTGAGAGAAACCACCAATAATGATAATGGGTATCAAAGTACTTTAGTGCAATATATGAAATGTGGATGAATGATTTGCAATCAAACACTCAGAGATTCATTGGATCGAAGGCCAATGATGAAAACCTATTGTCGAAGGCGAGAAACATGCCATTAGAGCATGCATATTTAAAGGTACTAATAGGATTTCTAGATAAACATCCTAGATAATGAGTTGAAGTCGATAGGAAGTGATCCATTGCAGGAGGGACTACGACACGAAACCATTATGTCAAGTTTTGATTTTTTTTTTTTTTCAAATATTAACTCAGGGATGGTCAACGCGAATGGAGACAAATATTTACAATGAATAGTGAATTGAAGTTGAACTTTCTGTTGAACACATTATGAAATTGTAAATGAATTAGTAACATTTGACTTAAAGATAATACCCAAAACTAGCTGAAGACTTTAAATGAGGTTTAATTAGCTATAAGACAAAAGGATTACCCAACCCAGACATGAGTGTGACAAAGTTTCGTGTTCAAGAGCGACATGCCACTTTTAAAACAAGTATAAAAGATGGATTCTTTTTATCAGTTCCCACCCCACCATTAGTAGTAAGTACCTCTTCATTTTTTTCAAGCTTGAGGAGGATACAATTTTCTTGTTGTGTAATCTCATCCTTTGAATGAGTCCATCTCAGTAATTTTAAAGAACGCTAAGAAGGAATGGTTCGATCCCGTTGTAATTGATGGGGCCTACACTGTTTAATTTTAACGAGTCCAGTATAGGATTAACTCGGTGTTTTTCAGTTTTAGGGAGTCAGAAGAAAATCATAAGTAAACTCCATAGTGTTCTTTTTCGTAATTTTAGTCTCTCAAACATGAAAAAGGATAAAATAATGTGGGAGAGTACTCTACTAACAATTCTTAGTTAACATATACCTTTTTCGTAATTAGTCTAGTTTAGTCCAGAAGAGGGGTAAACTTATACTAAATAGACGATTGTTCATTTATTTTAACGAGTTCAAATAGTCAAGTGCTCGACAATATTTTCATGTTTAGAGAGTGTGAAAGGAGCTTAAAAGAGGACTCCATGGTTTTTATCTTTCGTAATTTTTGAGTTTGGAAAAGTGATAAAATTTTACTCTGTCATCAAAATGATTTGTTTTTAAACACAACCTATTCTCTGAACAAAAACTAGAAAATTATAATAATTTGCTCTCAATCATGGTAAAAATATTCAAAATTTAAACTTCTAAATGTCGAAATAAATATAATAATATTATTTTATTCATGAAAACCTATAAAAAGTGGAAAGAACAAATCATTTTTAGCTTTTGATTTCTAGAAAAGTGAAAAGGAGTTTTTAACATAGATTTTCTAAAGCTGAGATCGGGAGGACCGACCAACCATTTCATGAACCGTCAATTCCAGGTATTTAGTCTCTTCATTTCTTGCATTATATCCATTTACTTTTCATTTTAAGTTTCTAGACTACTTTTTTTGGAGGAAAAATGGTTTTAGAATCCGCCCTCGGGGGTGCACAGGCTTTCCTGGTAGAAATTGTGCACCCTGCTGATTTTTTAACATAAAAAATCACCATGATGCTGTGGTTTTCATATGTAGATCATGCAAAAAAATGCACTGTATACGAAATATAATTATGCAAGCACCATGATGTTTTCAAAAAAGGATTTTCTTTCCATAAAAATTGCTTCAAGTTCTCTCAAAAGTTTTCTAATGTTTCTAGATGATTGTTTACAATAAATTTGCAATAACCATGCTTGAGTGGAGAGAAATCAAGCAGAAGTCACATGATAATGAGTCCATTGATAGCCCAACAACACTTTAGGTGTTAAAGAATTACAGTTTATACAAATTTTGTTCAATATAAGGAATGAAGGCCAGAGTGGAGCAGATGACCTAGTTGGTTAATGCATGGGATGTCCAGGAACAATGTTTCATCATCAGGGATCACAAGCTTGTGATTGAGGTAGAAGATATTTATTTCCTCACCAGTTTTCCCCAAAGGGGAAGAGACATTTCCTTGTTCGACACATGACCAGGAATTTTACCTCCTACTTCTTATATGGTGCAATATTGCACACATGGTTCAAAATTGAAGGATGGTCATATAGATATAAATACCATCGAATGAATTGAACTCAAAATAATTTCTTTCACAATTACTCAATTATGTGGCAGCGTGACTCCTCATGTGGCTGCCAAAGCACAAATGCAGACTATTGTTGAGTGTTCAGAGGGTAATATATTTAATTGGTGCAAAGGAGTACTAGTCAATATGAAAGGACAACTCACGCGAGCAAAGAATTGTAAGCTGAAGAAATTCAGCTATGGTTCCATTCTCATATATTTCGCCTTGGAGAGAATCCCACTCCTTATGCCTCAGAAGTTGTTATTGGATCCGACGGGACCGAGGGATCCATGCATGTTGCGATGGGTTTCGTTTATAGCTCACCATGGTGGCGATGGCGGTCCTTTGGTATGGTATACACCTCAGTTTTTTATATGGCTCATAAGCCAAATCTTCATGATTGAGGACTTCCATTCTGCAGGGGTTGAATTTAGGGGTGACCGTGACACAACTCTCCCACCTGGAACACAATGAGATGCATCAGGTAAAAGTCTAATTTTTAGTTTTTCTGTTTTATAATAGTTATTTGACTTTTTATCGTCCAATATTGATAAAAAACATTTTAATCTAGATGTTGGCCCAACATGACTAGCAGTGCTTCATCATTTTCTTACACGAGAAGCACAATGTATAGCAACAGCTCCACCACAGACTGATGCAACCGAGTCCCTCATAGAGTTGGAACACAACCTAGAGAGGTTGACCATTGATATCCCAGAGACTGGGACAGATGATTTTCCTCTCAGGTACTAGAGGCATGTGACTGGGGTTGTAGGTCCATTTAGGTGATACTTGCACAAAGTGACACATGCTATGCTCTGCTGCCATGATCATCACCATGGATATTTGATGTTCCATTTAAATGGATTTTTTTTTGTATCATTACATTTAGATCAGAAGGTGTTTGCGACTTATGATCACAAATGATGTAATATTTTTTGACCCACTATGATAAACTATTTTGACCTAATGATATTACTACTTTTGGTATCTAACTACATTGTTCAATATGGATTGAATATTTTTTTGATTTACATTCAATGTTGTAAATATCTATTTAAAACTTGATTAGCCAATGCATCAGCTAACATTTTTAAATTTCTTGAAATGCGTTGATATTCCATGTAATCAAACTGCCTTTCCAAGAGACGAACCCTTAAAACATTCTTAACAATAATGTATTTCTGATTTCATAAACACCATTCAAATGTAGTATAATGAATTGTGAATCTAACCTAACAATCAAACACCGAATTTCAAATGCAATGGCATCAAATAATAACTCAATGAATGTGCTTGTTTGTTGTTTGACCGAGGCAAGTCCCATGAATAGAAACTAACTCATTAGTGAGTGGTTAGATAACCCAAGCAGTGGAAGATAAGTTTCATATACTGAAATAAACACCAAGTAGTAAGCCAATGTAATTACGAGGAAATGTTGACATACACAACATGAGATATATCAGATAAGAAGAAAAAGTAGTGAAAAATCGCGAGAAAAATAACTAATCTAAGGCACACTTTTCTAAAATGTAACTAATGTACAATGAATATCTTCACCACGATGAATCATACATAATATCTCTTCAAATAAATACCATTTTTGGGATTATCTAAATAGATTTCATCATAATATAAACTAATTTGTATTACATTTGCTTTTTTACATAAGGGCGTACCACCTTGGTGTTGTTTTGAGGTCTAAAATGGGCCTCCTAAGAAAAATGTACAACCAAAATAAACTTTATAAGAACCTATAGGATTCAAAATGATGATGTCAACCATGGGGGATGATTCACTAGTTTGAGAGTAAAAAATTTAGAATAATAAAATAATAAAACTATTTTTTCAACTCGTATTTTCAACTTATCTCCCTAAGTTTTTACTCAAATTTCGAGCGGGAGTACTCGTTGGATGCAAAATTTAATTTCTCATCCAAGGAGTACCCATGTTGCATACTTTCGATGGACCCTCCTACACAAAAAATGAGAAATACATGAAAAAACGTGATTGCAATCACGTTTTTCATGTATTTCTCATTCTTCGTGTAGCAGGGTCCATCAAAAGTATGAAACATGGGTACTCCTTGGATGAGAAATTAAATTCTGCATCCAATGAGTGTTTCTGCTCAAAATTTGAGTAAAAACTTAGGGAGATAAGTTGAAAATATGAATTGAAAAAATAGTTTTATTATTTTGTTATTATTTTATTCTTTTTTCCCTCTAAAATTTGATGATGTAATCTAATATTGTTTTTTTATTTCCACTATTATTTTATAATTTCCTTAGGAGGCTCATTTTAGACCTCAAAATTCCCCTAATGTTGATTCAAATTTACCAGGGCCTAGTTTATCGCGATCTTGATCATATACTAAGACTAAGTCACCTTTTGAGTAGATACAACAGTTGACACTTTGATCATATTGTGCCTTAACACGTTTTTTATGAGCTTCAATAGCTAATGCAATGGTGCGACGAATCTCATCTAACTATGATAAGTATAAGAAGTGTTTTTCCTCTTTAGAGGTAGCTGGTAATATCTCAATGGTTAGTTTGAGCGACGAAATTTCACATTCAATGGGTAGAATAACTTCTAAATTGTTATGAAACCAACTCCAAAAATAGAAGAAAAGAGAGATCAACGCCTTAGAAATAAGCCACTTCGAGGGGGAAACCTCCAATACATTACATAAATGAACAATTCTTGGATGATACAAATGAACAAAACCTCCTTCTATATATAGGAGTCCATGGGGCCACAATATAATCCTAGCGGGGCCACAATGTAATCCTAGCCGACCTAACAATAATAATGTAAGGGCACAATAATAACAATATGGGGGTTACAGGGGTACAATAATAACAATAAGGGGGGCTACACTAACATAATAAGGGGCTACACTATTAATATAGGGGCCTAACATGCCCCTCTCCTTCAAAAAGTGTTGTCCTCAATGCTTGAGTAGCTCTGGGTGCTTCTGTATAAAATTCTCATCCTCCCATGTAAAATATTCAATGGGTAAGTTCTTCCACTTAATGAGATACTCTGAAATTGATCGATTTCGTAGCTGTTGAGTTCTTATTTCCATGACTGCTTTAGGTTCCAATATGATTTTTCCTTCCTCATCAAGTTTTGGAAATATTGTTTGAACTAGAATTTTTTCACCTATAACCGTCTTGAGGCATGAAACATGGAAAACTGGATGCACTCGCAAAGATTAAACCAACTCCAAAAATAGAAGAAAAGAGAGATCAACGCCTTAGAAATAAGCCACTTCAGGGGGGAACCTCCTTTACATTACATAAATGAACAATTCTTGGATGATACAAATGACAAAACCTCCTATATATAGGAGTCGATGGGGTCACAATATAATCCTAGCTGGCCTAACAATAATAATTTAATGGAACAATAATAACAAAATTGGGGTTATAGGGGTACAACAATAACAATAATGGGACTACACTAACAGCGATAAGGGACTACACTAGTAATATGGGGACCTAACATGCCCCTCTCCTTTAAAAAAGGGTTTTCCTCAATGCTTGAGTAGATCTAGGTGCTTCTGTATAAAATTCTCATCCTCCCATGTAGAATCTCCAGTGGGTAAGTTCTTCCACTTGATGAGATACTCTAAAATTGATCGATTTCATAGTTGTCGAGTTATTGTTTCCGTGACTGCTTCAGGTTCCAATATGATTTTTCCTTCCTCGTCAAGTTTTGAAAATATTGTTTGAACTAGAATTTTTTCACCTATAACCTTCTTTAGGCATGAAACATGGAAAACTGGACGCACTCGCGAAGAAGAAGGAAGCTCAAATTTGTATTCCATGGTACCAATATTTTGCAACACCTTGTAAGGACCATATTACTTTGACGATAATTTATTATCCTTCTTAGCTTGCTTGAAGGATATTTGACTGTATGGTTGTAGCCATAAATATACCTAGTCTCCTATATCAAAACTTCTTTCGCTGTGATGTTGATTTTCCTGTTGTTTCATTCGATTTTATGCCAAATTTAGGTTATCCTTTAAGGGTTGGAGAACTTCTTGTTGATTCTTGATGTGATCTTCCACTGCTTGAACCTTAGAATTTTCTCTTAAAGATTATGTTATGGAAAGTGGATGATATCCATAAAGTGCCATAAATGGGGTCATTTTTGCTGCAGTATGGAAGGAAGTGTTATACCACCATTCAACGAGAGGTAACCACTTGACCCATTGTGTTTGTTTATGAGATACAAAAAAACGAAGATATCCTTTAAAACATTTATTCACTATCTCAGTTTGACAATCGAATTGAGGATGATAAGATGATCTATGAGCTATTTGAGTACCCAAACAAGAAAATAATTCCGTCCAAAAATTTCCACTAAAAATGGGATCTCTGTTTCTTACAATAATCTTTGGGTTTCCATGTAGCTTTTGAATTGTTTCCATAAATGCAGTAGAAACTATAATTGATTTAAATGTATGAGATAATGCATAAAAGTTTGCATACTTGGTAAGTCTATCAACTACCACCATGATGACACTCTTTCCTTCGGACTTAGGTAAACCTGTGATAAAATCCATTGAAATATCCTCCCAACATTGAATTGGAATGGATAAATGTTGCAGAGGACCCGGGTTATTAATTGTCTCAACTTTATTTTGTTGAAAAACCGAACATTCCATCACAAACTTTTGAATATCAGATTTAAGGCCATGCCCAAAAAGTGAGAAATCTGAGAAAATATTTCAAGAGATTGAAGCGCTTTATAATTCTAAGGATTGGATTAGAGACATCGGTTGAAAACCTATAAGAAACATTCAATGAAAATATATAATCATCACTAAGGTAGGCATTCCCATAGTCAAAGAACAACTAACTATATGTTCTGGTACAAATGTGACCTAGAATTACATCAAAAGTAGACACAACATGGATGCAGCTATTTATTATGAATCAATCTAATGTATCATGAATACATAACTCCTCGCAGCCTAGATGGTTGAAACTAGATCTAGGGTCTTGATTTATGCTTCTCGAACTAGTACAAATCTATCCATGCGATTTATTGTTTCGAAGTCGAACATGGTAGCAACCACTTGATTATCGGTCAATGATGAAAACTGTTATCAAGTGTGAGAGAAACCACCAATAATGATAATGGGTCTCAAAGTACTTTAGTGCAATATATGAAATGTGGATGAATGATTTGCAATCAAACACTCAGAGATTCATTGGATCGAAGGCCAATGATGAAAACCTATTGTCGAAGGTGACAAATGTGCCATTAGAGCATGCATATTTAAAGGTACTAATAGGATTTCTAGATAAACATCCTAGATAATGAGTTGAAGTCGATAGGAAGTGATCCATTGCAGGAGGGACTACGACAAGAAACCATTATGTCAAGTTTTGAATATATTTTTTTTTGCAAAGATTAACTCAGGGATGGTCAACACGAATGGAGACAAATATTTACAATGAATACTGAATTGAAGTTGAACTTTCTCTTGAACACATTACGAAATTGTAAATGAATTAGCAACATTTGACTTAAAGATAATACCCAAAACCAGCTGAAGACTTTAAATGAGGTTTAATTAGCTATAAGACAAAAGGATTACCCAACCCAGACACGAGTGCGACAAAGTTTCGTGTTCAAGAGCAACATGCCGCTTTTAAAACAAGTATAAAAGATGGATTCTTTTTATCAATTCCCACCCCACCATTAGTAGTAAGTACCTCTTCATTTTTTTCAAGCTTGAGGAGGATACAATTTTCTTGTTGTGTAATCTCATCCTTTGAATGAGTCCATCTCAGTAATTTTAAAGAAGCCTAAGAAGGAATGGTTCGATCCCGTTGTAATTGATGGGGCCTACACTGTTTAATTTTAACGAGTCCAATATAGGATTAACTCGGTGTTTTTTAGTTTTAGGGAGTCAGAAGAAAATCATAAGTAAACTCCATAGTGTTCTTTTTCGTAATTTTAGTCTCTCAAACACAAAAATGGATAAAATAATGTGGGAGAGTACTCTACTAACAATGCTTAGTTAACATATACCTTTTTCGTAATTAGTCTAGTTTAGTCCATAAGAGGGGTAAACTTATACTAAATAGATGATTGTTCATTTATGTTAACGAGTTCAAATAGTCAAGAGCTCAACAATATTTTCATGTTTAGAGAGTGTGAAAGGAGCTTAAAAGAGGACTCCATGGTTTTTATCTTTCGTAATTTTTGAGTTTGAAAAAGTGATAAAATTTTACTCTATCATCAAAATGATTTGTTTATAAACACAACTTGTTCTCTGAACAAAAACTAGAAAATTATAATAATTTTCTCTCAATCATGGTAAATTTTTTCAAAATTTAAACTTCTAAATGTCGAAATAAATATAATAATATTATTTTATTCATGAAAACCTATAAAAAGTGGAAAGAACAAATCATTTTTAGCTTTTGATTTCTAGAGCAGTGAAAAGGAGTTTTTAACATAGATTTTCTAAAGCTGATATCAGGAGGACCGACCAACCATTTCATGAACCATCAGTTCCAGTTATTTAGTCTCTTCATTTCTTGCATTATATCCATTTACTTTTCATTTTAAGTTTCTAGACTACTTTTTTTGGAGAAAAAATGGTTTTAGAATCCGCCCTCGGGGGTGCACAGGCTTTCCTGGTAGAACTTGTGCACCTCGATGATTTTTTAACATAAAAAATCACCATGCTGCTGTGGTTTTCATATGTAGATCATGCACAAAAATGCACTGTATACGAAATAAAATTATGCAAGCACCATGATGTTTTCAAAAAAGGATTTTATTTCCATAAAAATTGCTTCAAGTTCTCTCAAAAGTTTTCTAATGTTTCTAAATGATTGTTTACAAGAAATTTGCAATAACCATGCTTGAGTGGAGAGAAATCAAGCAGAAGTCACATGATAATGAATCCATTGATAGCCCAACAACACTTCAGGTGTTAAAGAATTGCAGTTTATACGAATTTTGGTCAATATAAGGAATGAAGGCCCGAGTGGAGCAGATGACCTAGTTGGTTAATGCATGGGATGTCCAGGAACAATGTTTCATCATCAGGGATCACAAGCTTGTGATTGAGGTAGAAGATATTTATTTCCTCACCAGTTTTCCCCAAAGGGGAAGAGACATTTCCTTGTTCGACACATGACCAGGAATTTTACCTCCTAATTCTTATATGGTGCAATATTGCACACATGGTTCAAAATTGAAGGATGGTCATATAGATATAAATACCATCGAATGACTTGAACTCAAAATAATTTCTTTCACAATTACTCAATTATGTGGCAGCATGACTCCTGATGTGGCTGCCAAAGCACAAACACAGACTGTTGTTGAGTGTTCTGAGGGTAATATATTTAATTGGTGCAAAGGAGTACTAGTCAATATGAAAGGACAACTCACGCGAGCAAAGAATTGTAAGCTGAAGAAATTCAGCTATGGTTCCATTCTCATATATTTCGCCTTGGAGAGAATCCCACTCCTTATGCCTCAGAAGTTGTTATTGGATCCGACGGGACCGAGGGATCCATGCATGTTGCGATGGATTTCGTTTATGGCTCACCATGGTGGCGATGGCGGTCCTTTGGTATGGTATACACCTCAGTTTTTTATATAGCTCAGAAGCCAAATATTCATGATTGAGGACTTCCATTCTGCAGGGGTTGAATTTAGGGGTGACCGTGACACAACTCTCCCACCTGGAACACAATGAGATGCATCAGGTAAAAGTCTAATTTTTAGTTTTTCTGTTTTATAATATTTATTTGATTTGTTATCGTACAATATTGATAAAAAAATTTTTAATCTAGATGTTGGCCCAACATGACTAGCGGTGCTTCATCGTTTTCTTAGACGAGAAGCACAATGTATAGCAACAGCTCCACCACAAACTGATGCAACCGAGTCCCTCATAGAGTTGGAACACAACCTAGAGAGGTTGACCATTGATATCCCAGAGACTGGGATAGATGATTTTCCTCTCAGGTACTAGAGGCATGTGACTGGGGTTGTAGGTCCATTTAGGCGATACTTGCACAAAGTGGCACACGCTATGCTCTGCTGCCATGATCATCACCATGAATAGTTGATGGTCGATTTAGATGGATTTTTTTTTTGTATCATTAGATTTATATCATAAGGTGTTTGCGACTTATGATCAAAAATGATGTAATATTTTTTGACCCACTATGATAAACTATTTTGACCTAATGATATTACTACTTTTGGTATCTAACTACATTGTTCAAAATGGATTGAATATTGTTTTGATTTACATTCAATGTTGTAAATATCTATTTAAAATTTGATTAGCCAATGCATCAACTAACATTTTTAAATTTCTTGAAATGCGTTGATATTCCATGTAATCAAACTGCCTTTCCAAGAGACGAACCCTTAAAACATTCTTAACAATAATGTATTTCTGATTTCATAAACACCATTCAAATGTTGTATAATGAATTGTGAATCTAACCTAACAATCAAACGCCGAATTTCAAATGCAATGGCATCAAATAATAACTCAATGAATGTGCTTGTTTGTTGTTTGACCGAGGAAAGTCCCATGAATAGAAACTAACTCATTAGTGAGTGGTTAGATAACCCAAGCAGTGGAAGATAAGTTTCATATACTATGATAGGCACCGTCAGCAAAGCCAATGTAATTCTGAGGGAATGTTGACATCTGCAATATCAAGAATAATCAAGATAAGAAGAAAAAGTAGTGAAAACTCGCCGAGCAAAATAACTAATCTAAGGCACACTTTTCTAAAAATGTAACTAATGTACAATGAATATCTTCACACAATGAATCCTGCATAATATCTCTTCAAATAAATACCATTTTTGGGATTATCTAAATAGATTTCATCATAATAAACTAATTTGTAGGCCCATTTTGCAAGCACACATAAGGGCCATGCCACACATTAGAGGAATTTTGAGGTCTAAAATGGGCCTCCTAAGAAAAATGTACAACCAAAATAAACTTTATAAGAACCTATAGGATTCAAAATGATGATGTCAACCACGGGGGATGATTCACTAGTTTGAGAGTAAAAAAGTTAGAATAATAAAATAATAAAACTATTTTTTCAACTCGTATTTTCAACTTATCTCCCTAAGTTTTTACTCAAATTTCAAGCGGGAGTACTCGTTGGATGCAAAATTTAATTTCTCATCCAAGGAGTACCCATGTTGCATACTTTCGATGGAACCTCCTACACAAAAAATGAGAAATACATGAAAAAAAGTGATTGCAATCACATTTTTCATGTATTTCTCATTCTTCGTGTAGCAGGGTCCATCAAAAGTATGAAACATGGGTCCTCCTTGGATGAGAAATTAAATTCTGCATCC
This sequence comes from Pinus albicaulis, assembly GCA_034641835.2. Classification (NCBI taxonomy): domain Eukaryota; kingdom Viridiplantae; phylum Streptophyta; class Pinopsida; order Pinales; family Pinaceae; genus Pinus; species Pinus albicaulis. Next base: position 426,737,536 of record CM076574.1, read on the forward strand.
AATGAGTGTTTCTGCTCGAAATTTGAGTAAAAACTTAGGGAGATAAGTTGAAAATATGAATTGAAAAAATAGTTTTATTATTTTGTTATTATTTTATTCTTTTTTCCCTCTAAAATTTGATGATGTAATCTAATATTGTTTTATTATTTCCACTATTATTTTATAATTTCCTTAGGAGGCTCATTTTAGACCTCAAAATTCCCCTAATGTTGATTCAAATTTACCAGTGCCTAGTTTATCGCGATCTTGATCATATACTAAGACTAAGTCACCTTTTGAGTAGATACAACGAGTTGGCCTTTTACAGTCATATTGTGCCTTAACACGTTTTTATAGGCTTCAATAGCTATATATATGGTGCGGCGAATCTCATCCCAGCTAAAGTAAGTAAGAAAGCATTTTCCTTTTTAGAAGTGTTGGTAATATCTCAATGGTTAGTTTGAAGCGACGAAATTTCACATTCAATGGGTAGAATAACTTCCTAAATTGTTATGAAACCAACTCCAAAAATAGACGAAAAAGAGATCAACGCCTTGAAATAAGCCACTTCGGGGGGGGGGAACCTGCTTCGGCTAACATAGATGAACAATTCTTGGATGATACAAATGACAAAACCTCCTTCTATATATAGGAGTCGATGGGGTCACAATATAATCCTAGCCGACCTAACAATACTAATTTAATGGAACAATAATAACAAAATTGGGGTTATAGGGGTACAATAATAACAATAATGGGGCTACACTAACAACAATAAGGGACTACACTAGTAATATGGGGACCTAACATGCCCCTCTCCTTCAAAAAAGTGTTGTCCTCAATGCTTGAGTAGCTCTGGGTGCTTCTGTATAAAATTCTCCTCCTCCCATGTAAAATATTCAATGGGTAAGTTCTTCCACTTAATGAGATACTCTGAAATTGATCGATTTTGTAGCTGTCGAGTTCTTATTTCCATGACTGCTTTAGGTTCCAATATGATTTTTCCTTCCTCATCAAGTTTTGGAAATATTGTTTGAACTAGAAGTTTTTCACCTATAACCTTCTTGAGGCATGAAACATGGAAAACTGGATGCACTCGCAAAGATTAAACCAACTCCAAAAATTGAAAAACGAGAGATCAACGCCTTAGAAATAAGCCACTTCGGGGGGGAACCTCCTTTACATTACATAAATGAACAATTCTTGGATGATACAAATGACAAAACCTACTTCTATATATAGGAGTCGATGGGGTCACAATATAATCCTAGTTGGCCTAACAATAATAATTTAATGGAACAATAATAACAAAATTGGGGTTATAGGGGTACAACAATAACAATAATGGGGCTACACTAACAACAATAAGGGACTACACTAGTAGTATGGGGACCTAACATGCTCCTCTCCTTTAAAAAAGTGGTGTCCTCAAAGCTTGAGTAGCTCTGGGTGCTTCTGTATAAAATTCTCATCCTCCCATGTAGAATCTCCAGTGGGTAAGTTCTTCCACTTGATGAGATACTCTAAAATTGATCGATTTCATAGCTGTCGAGTTATTGTTTCCGTGACTGCTTCAGGTTCCAATATGATTTTTCCTTCCTCATCAATTTTTGAAAATATTGTTTGAACTAGAATTTTTTCACCTATAACCTTCTTTAGGCATGAAACATGGAAAACTGGATGCACTCGCGAAGAATAAGGAAGCTCAAATTTGTATTCTACGTTACCAATATTTTGCAACACCTTGTAAGGACCATAGTACTTTGACGATAATTTATTATCCTTCTTAGCTTGCTTGAAGGATATTTGACTATATGGTTGTAGCCATAAATATACCTAGTCTCCTATATCAAAACTTCTCTCGCTGTGATGTTGATTTTCCTCTTGTTTTATTCGATTTTATGCCAAATTTAGGTTATCCTTTAAGAGTTGGAGAACTTCTTGTTGATTCTTGATGTGATCTTCCACTGCTTGAACCTTAGAATTTCCTCTTAAAGATTATGTTATGGAAAGTGGATGATATCCATAAAGTGCCAAAAATGGGGTCATTTTTGCTGCAGTATGGAACGAAGTGTTATACCACCATTCAACGAGAGGTAACCACTTGACCCATTGTGTTTTTTTATGAGATACAAAAAAACGAAGATATCCTTTAAAACATTTATTCACTATCTCAGTTTGACCATTGAATTGAGGATGATAAGATGATCTATGAGCTATTTGAGTGCCCAAACAAGAAAATAATTCCGTCCAAAAATTTCCAGTAAAAATGGGATCTCTGTTTCTTACAATAATCTTTGGGTTTCCATGTAGCTTTTGAATTGTTTCCATAAATGCAGTAGAAACTATACTTGCTTTAAATGTATGAGATAATGCATAAAAGTTTGCATACTTGGTAAGTCTATCAACTACCACCATGATGACACTCTTTCCTTCGGACCTAGGTAAACCTGTGATAAAATCCATTGAAATATCCTCCCAACGTTGACTTGGAATGGATAAATGTTGTAGAGGACCCGGGTTCTTAATTGTCTCAACTTTATTTTGTTGGCAAACCAAACATTCCATCACAAACTTTTGAATATCAGATTTAAGGCCATCCCCAAAAGATTCTTTCTTCACCTTGTGGTAAGTTTTTAAAAATCTGGAGTGTCCTCCTAAAGGAGAAGTGTGCAATTCCAAAAGAATCTTTTGTTTTAGTTGGGAATTCTTACAAATATATAAGAAATATTTGTACCATAAGGAATCATTTTTCCAACTAAATGTATCAGATGTACTAGGATCTTGCTACAACTTTTGAATTAGTGTCCACATTTCTTTGTCCTTCTTCCATTCATCCCTTGCTTTGGTTATCCAAGCTAGTTGGATAATATAAATGGCACAAATCAATGCTTCCACCTCTTCATTATTTTTTGAGAGTGCATCTGCAAAACATTTAGCTTCCCTTTTTTGTAGATGATTTCAAAGTCATAACTCAACATCTTTGTGACCCTTTTTTTCTTCTCTTCTGAAGATTATCTTTGTTCCAAAAAAAATTTAAGACTATCATGATCAGTTTTACCCTTGAATTGTCTTCCCATTAGGTAAGGTCACCATTTATTTAGTGCATGTAGCATTGCTAACATTTCCTTCTAATAAATAGCTTTCTGTAATTACTTTCCTTTGATTGGACGACTTTCAAAAGCAATGGGTCTTCCACAATAAAGGTTTTTGTGAAGTCTAGAGTAGCTAAGTTTGGTGTTAGGCACATTGCCTCTTTAAGATGTTCAAAGGCATTGGTTTCTTCAGGATTCCATGAAAATGCATCTTTCTTCAATAATGTTGTTAGAGGTGCTGCTATTATCCCATAATTCTTAAAAAACTTGTGATAATACCCTGTTAACCCGAGAAATCCTCATAGCTGCTTTATGGTTGTGGGGACTTTCCATTCCTTAATGGATTTAATTTTGTTAGGGTCTACCTTAACACCCTCGTGAGATACAATTTGACCCAGATATTCCATCTCTTGTATTCCAAAGAAACATTTGGATGTTTTAGCATATAATTGTTTTTCCTCTAATATTTTGAGCACCCTGTCAACATGTTGAACATGATCCTTCCAAGAACTACAGTAGATTAGTATATCATCAAAAAATACTAATTTTTTTTTTTTTTTCTTTTTCTGAGGAAGGGTTTCAAAATGGAATTTGTCAACCCTTGAAATGTAGAAGGTGCATTGGTAAGGCTAAAAGGCATGACCAAAAATTCATAATGACCCTCATGAGTTCGAAATGATGTTTTTGGAATATCTTCAGTCTTCATTCAAATTTCATGATATCCTGAATGAAGATCCAACTTGGTAAAATAAATTGATCCATGTAATTCATCCAATAATTCATCAATCAAAGGAATGGGAAATTTATCTTTAATAGTGAGCTTATTGAGCTCCCTATAATCTGGATACATGCGCCATGATCCATCCTTCATGTGCACCAATACTACTGGAGAAGAACTTTGACTAGGTTGAATTATACCAGCCTCTAATATTTCTGCAATCATACGTTTAATTTCGTTCTATTGGACGTAAGGATATCTATAATGCCTCATGTTTGGAGGAACACTTCCTAGAATCAAATGAATAGAATGATTATGATCATGAATAGGTGGGAGTCCTTTGTGAGTTTCAAACACCTTGGAATGATTGTACAAGAATTTTTGGAGATCTGGAGAAATGGATGATTTTGATGTTGGAACTTCTAGTGAGTATAATTGTGCAATTACACCTCGTTGTTCTTTCTTCAGAAAAATTGTCATGACATTAGAGCTTATTATTTTTCCTAGCTTCCCTGCGATACCCTGTAATTCGACTTCTTTTCCTTCCGAAAAAATTTAAAGAAAATTTCTTGAAAATTAAAAGCGACTGTCCCTAAAGATTATAACCATTGTACTCATAGTACAACATCAACGCCTCCCATTGGAATGGAAATCATTTGAATATTCAATGCATATTCCCCCATGGTTAACTTTATATTATGAAATTTTCCAGAGCAATTTATATTTCCTCCATTTGGAACCATCACTTGACATTCTAGTGCTGGGTATAGGAAACAATTCAATTCCTTGGATACCTTACAATGAATAAAATTATGGGTACTACCCGAATCAATCAGAACTATTAACTTTTTCTTCTTGATATGTCCTTCTATCTTGAGAGTGTGAGGAGTGGTAATTCCTACCAATGCATTACATGATATGGTCAGACTCATTTCTTCTTCTCCTAGGGTTGGTTCCTGGTGTATATCCTCTTCTTTTGAAGTTTCTTGTTCATTTTCTTACTCCTCTTCACAATCTATGTAAAATAATTTCTTCTCAACACACTTATGACCTTTAGTGTATTTGCTATCACAACTATAGCAAAGCCCTTTCACTCTTTTTTCTTCCAATTGTTGAGGTATCAACCTTGTAGCTTGTGGAAGTCTAGTAATAGCAACACTTCCATATTTATATATGTGAGTGGTAGGCGTCATTGTCGCCATAATGTTACATTAAATTTTTCTTGCAAACCTGAATGCCTTCTCCAATTAATCAGGTTCCCAAACGTGAGCCACATGTTGGATGTTATCCTTCAAAGTCCCTAAGAAGACATCAATCCTATGTTCCTATGGAATATCAGTTACCGTTATATTCAATTTTTGGAAGTCCTCAATGCGCTCCCACACTGAACCCTTTTGTTTGAGATTTATCACTTGGCTAAAAAAGGTGTTGCACTTTGTATCCTCATAATGTGGTATCATTTCCTCTTTAAAATTTGACCAAGTGACAATTGTTTTATGGGAGCAAAGCCACCGATACCATACAAATGTAATTTGTTATAAATATAAAGTTTCAATATGTATCTTTTGTGTTTTTTTCACATTATTGAGATCAAAATATTGCTCCATATTTAGTATCCATGTTACTGGATCCTTACCATAAAAATTCATCATATCGATCTTTGGAATATGGTGGGTCTTCCATCCAACATTAGATTTTATGAAATCATGATTAACAATTTTTTTTTCTCATCATGAGTTTCCTCTACTATATTTTTTCCATTAGGAAACATTTCTTGTATCAACTTTGTCAAACCTTCCATCTGTGCTTTTAGATCATTCTTCATGTTTTCAATCTTAGCTTCCATGTCATCCATATTAAATTCCATGCCAATTTCCATGCCATCCATATCAGATTCCGTGCCATTCTTCAAACCATCCATCTTAGTTTCCACGCCTTTCTTCAAACCATCCATTTTAGCTTCCACACCTTTCTTCAAAACTACCATTTCATTTTTTGTTTCTCTTTGCGAGAGCAAAATTTGGTGCACTTTCTCTTGTATTTTTGATATGTCATGTTGCACTTCTTTGTCTTCATGAGTCATAGTAGAGGCTTCTGAAGTCCTAATGGGTGTTGAATTATTTTTAGGGGGGCATTTTAGAACCCAATAATGATATCTATTCCACAATATGCCCTTGGAATCAATTCAAACTAAGTTTTCAAACAAGACTTATGTAATTCGGAAAAAATACACACCTTTTTCTTGCTTTTGAGGATATCGATATTTAAACTGAATTATCTCTATTATTTCAGATCTTTAATATCTGAAATTTAGTGTTATAGTAGCCCTTTGAATCTTCTTTTGAATTCCAAAGGTCTGACCTGAATTGGATTCTTCAAGGAAAAGTTATGTCCAATCTACCACAATGACCTAATTATGGACTGGTTCAGTAGATCAACCTTGTACAATGTGCCACGTGTCACTGTATCTCCTTCAACGCTGAAATTGATACAAAAAAAAAATATAGTCTGTATAATTGCATCCACTTTTTACATAATTCTAATCTGATGCTCAGAGAGAGAGAGTTATGACGATGTTCCGGTCGCCTCTTTGAGAGAAAATTCGGGAGCCTGAAAAAACCATAACTTCCACAGATCATATCTCTGAAAATATTGTAAACCAAGATCTAAAAATTTTACACAAAGTTCCTCAAGGTTTTGGTTTCACGTGATAAAAATTTCAGCTTCTGAAACTTTGTAGAAAAAACGTTATAGTGAAAATTCCACGATGACCTGTTTGGAGCAGCGACCTCCTAGAATCCAAAGGTCTGATACCAAATGTTATGAAACCAGCTCCAAAAATAGAAGAAAAGAGAGATCAACGCCTTATAAATAAGACACTTCGATGGGTAAACCTCCTTTACATTACATAAATGAACAATTATTGGATGATGCAAATGAAAAAACCTCCTTCTATATATAGGAGTCCATGGCGTCACAATATAATCGTAGCCGACCTAACAATAATAATGTAAGGGCACACTAATAACAAAATTGGGGTTACAGTGGTACAACAATAACAATAAGGGGCTACACTAACAAAAATAAGGGACTACACTAGTAATATAGTGACCTAACATAAACTGTCAACGAGTTCAAAAGGAGCATGTTTGGTGTGGAGCCTAATTATCTTCTTTATTTTGAATCTTAGCATTGAAACCCTATTCTTAATGGGGTGGCAATGCCGCCCGTAATTGAACGCTGCCTGGGGGGTCCATGGGGTGGGGCAGCTGCCCCCAAAACTAAAAACAAATGTAAAATTTCCTTGTAAAAGTATTGTAATTTATTGTCAATCTGGGTCGTTCATTAGGCGGATAATCTGATAGTAGAAGTTATGTTTAATTTAGGGTTTTTTTCCCTAGAAGGCAACCCCTCATTTTTTATGAGGGCATTGCATTGCGGTTTCATATTGTATGTGTATTCTCTAAGCGATAAACAGATAGGGATATTGTGATAGAGAACTGAGGATATTACAACGGATCTGCTGTAGGTTGCGTCTCTTCATTTTTCTGGATAATAGAAAGGAAGAACTGACTGTTCACGGTGGACATAGCCCAAATTGGGTGAACCACATATATTTGTGTCTCTCTGGTTTTATATGTTTTCTGTGTTTGTGTTTCTACATATTTTATGTGTTGCATTGCTCTGTAATATATAATTTTATAATAGAGTAAACCCTATAGATGTTTTTGTGGAGGCACGGTATGCCCACAATGCAGAAAAAACATGATGTGCCAATTCGATTTATGACTTCCTACAATCCATTTAATCATATTTATTAAAAATTTGTTTAAAACCTCAACTTGGCCATTGGCCTATGGGTAATACGGTGTGGAATTATGATGGCGTAGGCCAAGCTGAGCGGAAAGTTCAGTCATCATAATGTTTCGAATGTGGCTACCATGGTTCGTAATGATGGCTTGAGGGACACTGAACCTAGCAATTACATGATTGAATATGAAAATAGTTGGAGTTTCGTCGTCAACCTTAAATGTAGGCATCACCACGGCCTATTTGGTAAAGTAATCTATAGCAACAATAATATACGCATGCCCCTCAGTTGAGTGAGGGTTACATGTAATGAAATCGATGCCCCATTTTGCAAAAGGACTGACAGCTATGATTGGGTGAAGAGGAGAGGGAGGTGCACACATATTTCGTTCAAAAATCTGAAAATTGTGACATTTTCTAACCGCAAAGATATAATCTTTGAATATTCACAACTGTAAATAGCTAGTGCACAATATCTTTTGGGTTGTGGCAAAGCCATACATATGACCACCACATGCTCCAAAGTGGCAGTCATTTAAAACTATTTCAACTTATTTATGAGTTAAACAATGTCAAAAGACAAAATCAACACCACGATGGTAAAGAGTGTCGCCAACAATATTGTATTGTTGATACTGGTATCGAATCCTATGTCTATTAGAGCATGAAATTTCAGGCCAAAAGGTTTGGCTTGGAAGATATATATTGATATCTCCATACAAAGGATCTAATGTGTTGATCAGGAACATTTATTCATCAGGACGATGGTCTTCTACCACAGTTTTGGATTTAGTGAAGGGAATGTCACACGTTAGTTTAGCAAAAACTAGTGATTTCTTGGATTTGGATTTTTCAAATTCCAAATCGAACTATTGTAGGATAACCATACACTTAGAGTATTTTCCCCTGAGCAATTGTTTCATCAAAATGTACATCATATGGTTGCAGTGAAATATCACAGTTTTTTTTCATAACAATATGTAGCCACGAAATCTTTGGACAACTTGAACGACTGCAAAGGCGAATTTCTCCACATGTGAATACTTGATCTCTGTCGGTGTAAGGTTCCGACTTAAGTAATAAATCACATGTTCATTCTTGAAGTCATCCTCTTGAACTAAAACCATTCGAATGGTGGAATCAGACGCAACTAAATACAAAAATTAATCTCAGTGATAATTAGGTGGATGAAACAATGGTGCATGGGTCAACATGTGTTTAAGTGCATTGAAAAATTTATTGGAAAGATCGTCCCAAATAAAGGAACATCCCATTTTTATAACCGAGTGAAACCTTTAGTTAACTCTGCATATTTTAGGATAAAAAAATGTATAAAGTTTGCTTTCCCTTGCAATCTATGGAGTTGGTGAAGAGTAGAAGTAGCAGGTAAATTGAAAATGGCCTCAACCTTCAAAGGTTCGACACAAATGCCTTCTTTAGAAACAATGAAACCAAGAAATCATCTTGATTATACACAGAAGACACTTTTGTGTGGGTTCAAAATAATATTGTAATGCCTACATCACCTAAAGATGGCACGTAAATGTGTGGGATGATCTTGTCTATGCAAAGAATGAGTAGGTAAGTCATCCAAGTAGGGTTGCACAATGTGTGTGATGTCATGAAATGCATTAGAGATAGATCATTGAAAAGTTGCACCAGTGTTTTCCAGTCCAAAAGGTAATTTAAAATATGACAATTCCCCCCATGGACATATAAATGGTGTTTTGGGCTAATTGACAGGGAGTATGTTTATTTTATTATAACCAGAAAATCCATCTGTAAATGAAAATATTTCATTTCCGGCACAACCATCAACAATTTGGTCGATGTAAGGGGTGGGATAATTGTCTTTGGGGACAAGCTTTATTGAAATCCTATAATCAACACATACTTTGATAGTTCCCTATTTTTTGATCTTTGGAACAATATTGGATACCCGATCAGTTAAGGGGAATAGGATAAATAAAACACAGTCGAAGTAATTTTTCAACCTCCTGACTTTAATAGCATCTACTTTTCACGGATGTTAGGTCCCTATATTACTAGTGTAGTCCCTTGTTGTTGTTAGTGTAGCCCCCTTATTGTTATTTTTGTGCCCTTGTAGTCCCCATATTTTTATTATTGTGCCCAAAAAAACCCCACTGTTATTGTTTTTGTGCCCTTACATTATTATTAGTAGGTTGGCTAGGATTATATTGTGACCCCATGGACTCCTATATATAGAAAGGAAGTTTTTTCATTTGAATCATCCAAGAATTGTTCATTTATGTAATGTAAAGGAGTTTACCCCTCCAAGTGGTTGATTTCTAAGGTGTTGGTCTCTTTTCTGCTTCTATTTTTGGGTAGGTTTCGTAACATTTGGTATCGAACTTTGGATTCTAGGGTTTCGCTACTTCAAAACGGTCATCGTGGAATTTTTTCTTTTATAATTTTTTTATTTGTGAATGTTCAAAGAAAATTATAAAAAAACCCATTTTCAAGGAAATCCTAATGAATGTCGTATAAAATTTCATATCTTGGTTCGCAATATTTTTGGAGATATGCTACTGACAGAGATTAGGGTTTTTGCGGGCTCACGAATTTCATCTCAAAGATGTGACATTAGGAAAATTTTCTTCGTAACTCACTGCGAGCATCGGATTGAAATTCTCTAGAAAGTGGCCAAAATTACATGAATTTTGTGGTTCTTGTGTGTCAATTTCGAGCCAGGAAGGAGGAAGCAATGACCACGTGGCACTGCGTGCAAGGTTCGCTCCTCTTGAACAGTACATATTTGAGTCATTGCGGGAGATTAGGCCTTAACTTTGCGTTGAAGAATCCAAATCGAGTCCAAACTGTGGCATTGGAAATGAAGATTCATGGGGATACTAAAGGAGTGAGGCCAAATCTGGGATCGAAATTCCGGAGATAAATCAGTTTCAATATCAAGCTCCTCGAAAGCAAGCAAAAGGTGTGTATTGTTTTTTCAAATTATAAGTATTGTTTGAAAAATGGTTTAGTGATTAAGGCATATTGAAGCATGAATATAAACATTGGGGTTCTAAAATGCCCCTAAAAATAATTCAACACCATTAAGCCCTCGTAAGTCTCTATGACCACACAGAAGAGGAAGAATTGCAAGATGATAATATCAAAATTACAAGACCAAGTGCAACAAATTTCTCTCTCGCAAAAAGTAACAACAAATGAAATGGAAGCTAAGATGGATGGTTTAAAGAAAGGTGTGGAAGCTAAGATGAATAGTTTGTAAAATTGAATGGAATCTAAGATCGATGGTATAGAGGAAAAATTGAAATGCAACATGGAAGACATGAAGAATGATGAAAAAATAGACATGGAAGGTTTGAAGGAAGGTTTGACAAAGTTGCTACAAGAAATGATTCCTTTTGGTGAAAAGGTAGTAGAGGAAATTAATAATGAGAAAAAAATAAATGTTAATCATGATTTCATTGAATCTAATGTTGGATTAAAGACCCAACATATTCCATGTATCGATATGGGGAATTTTGATGGCAAGGATTCTGTAATATGGATACTACACATGGAGCAATACTTTCATATCCATAATGTGTAAAAAACACAAAAGTTACGCATTGCAACTTTATATTTAGAACCCAATACATGTATGGTATCAATGGATTTTTTCTGATAAAAAAATTGTCACTTGATGAATTTTTACGGAGGAAATGATATCACATTATCAGGATACAAAGAGAAACACCTTCTTTAGCGAATTGATAAATCTCAAACAAAAGGGTTCAATGGTGGAGCACATTGAGGACTTCCAAAAATTGAATACAAGGATATATGATATTCCATAGGAGCATAGGATTGATGTTTTCATAAGGAATTTAAAGGATAATATCCAACATGAGGTCTGCCTTTGGGAACCTGAGTCATTGGAGAAGGCATTTAGGTTGGAAAGAAAAATTGAAAGTAAAATTATGGCGACAAGGAAGCCTACCACTCACAACTATAAATATGGAAGTGTTTCTACTCCTAGACTTCCACAACCTACTAGGTTAACACTACAACAATTGGAACACAAAATATAAAAAGGGCTTTGCTATAGTTGTGATAGAAGATACGTTAAAGGTCATAAGTGTGTTGAGAAAAAAATATTTTACATAGATTGTGAAAAGGAAGAAAAAAAGGAACAAGAACCTTCAAAAGAGGAGGATATACACCAAGAGCCAACCCTAGAGGAAGATGAAATGAATTGACTATATCTTGTAATGAATTGGCATGAATTACCACTCCTCAAACTCTCAAGATAGAAGGCATATCAAGAAAAAAAATGTAATATTATTGATTGATTCGGTAGTACCCATAATTTTATTCATTGTAAGGTATCCAAGGAATTGAATTGCTTCCTATACCTAGCACCAGAGTGTCAAGTGATGATTGAAAATGGGGAACTATAAATTTCTCTAGAAAGTGCCATATATCAGGCTAACCATGGGGGAATATGTATTTAATAGTCCAATGCTCTCCATTCAAGTGGGTGGAGCTAATGTTGTACTAGGAGTATAATGGTTACAATCTTTGAGGACAATAGCTTTTAATTTTCAAGAACTTTTGTTGAATTTTTTTTCAAAAGGAAAAGAAGTTGAATCACAGGGTATCGCAGGAAAGATGGGAAATATGATCAGCTCTAATGCCATGACAAATCTTCTCAATAAATAACAACGAGGTGTAATTGCATAATTATTCTCACTAGATGTCTAAACATCAAAATCATCTATTTCTACAGATCGGGCCAACAAATATTGGACAATCATTCTAAGGTGTTTGAGACTCCCAAAGGACTCCCACCTATTTGTGATCATGATCATGATATTCCTTTGATTCGAGGAATTTTTCCTCCAAACATCAGGTCTTACATATATCATTATGCTCAAGAGAGTGATATTAAACATATGGTTGCAGAAATGCTAGAGGTTGTTAGAATTCAACCTAGTCAAAGTTATTTCTCTTCTATAGTAGTATTGGTGCATAAGAAGGATGGATCGTGGCGTATGTGTTCAGATTATACGGATCTCAACAAGCTCTCTATTAAAGATAAATTTCCCATCCTAATCATTAATGAATTATTGGATGAATTACAATGATAAATTAACTTCACCAAGTTGGATATTCATTCTGTATATCATCAAATTAGAATGAAGACTGAATACATTTCGAAAAAAAAATTTAGAACTCATGAGGGTCATTATGAATTTTTGTTCATGCTGTTTGGCCTTACTAATGCACCTTCCAAATTTCAAGGTTTGATGAATTCTATTTTCAAACCCTTAGAAAATTTTTATTAGTATTTTTTGATGATATACTAATCTACAGCAAGTCATGGAAGGATCATGTTCAACATATTGACAAGGTGCTCAAACTATTGGAGGAGAAACAATTATATGCAAAAACCTTCAAGTATTTATTTGGAGTACAGGAGGTGGAAAATTTGGGTCATATTGTATCTCATGAGGGTGTTAACGTATACCCTAACAAAATTAAATCCATTAAGAAATGGAAAATCCCCACAACCATAAAGCATCTTCGAGGATTTATGGGGTTAACATGGTATTATCACAAGTTTGTTAAGAATTATGGGAGAATATCAACACCTATAACATTATTACTAAATAAAAATGCATTTTCATGGACTCCAAAAGCAACTAAGGCCTTTTAACATTTTAAAGATGCAATGTGCCAAGCACTTGTCTTAGCTATGCTAGATTTCACAAAAACATTTATTATGGAATGTGATGCCTTAGGAAATGGAACTGGTGTGGTTTTAGTGCAAGAAGGAAGAACCATTGCTTTTGAAAGTCATCCAATCAAAGGAAAGTATTTACAGAAACCTATTTATGAGAATTAAATGCTGGGAATACTACACGCTTTAAAAAAATGGCAAGCTTACCTAATGGGAAGACAATTCAAGATAAAAATAGGTCATGATAGTCTTAAATAGTTTTTGGAACAAAAATTATCTTCAAAAGACCAGCAAAAATGGGTGACAAATATAATGGGTTATGACTTCGAAATCATCTCAAAAAAGGGAAGCAAACTATTGTTGCAGATGCACTCTCAAGAAAGGATAAGGATGTGGAAGCATTTCTTTGTGGCATTTTTATTATCCAACTTGAGTGGATAACTGAAGTAAGGGATGAATGGAAGATGATGAAGAGATGTGGACACTCATTTAAAATTTACAACAAGTTCCTAAAACATATGAAACATTTAGTTGGAAAAATTATTCATTATGGTACAAATATCGCTTATATATTGGTAAGAATTCCAAACTCAAACAAAATATTATTTTCAAATTTCACACTTCTCCCTTAGGAGGGTACTCAAGATTCGTAAAAACTTACCATAGGGTCAAGAAGGACTTTTTTTGGGATGGCTTTAAATCTGATATTCAAAATTTGGTAGCAGAATGTTTGGTTTTCCAACAAATAAAGTTGATACAGTTAAGACTCAAGGTCTGTTACAACCTTTATCCATTCCAAGTCAACATTAGGAGGAGGTTTCATTGGATTTTATCATAGTTTTACCCAATTCCGAAGGAAATACTATCATCATGGTGGTAGTTGATAGACTTACCAAGTATGCACACTTTTTTGCATTATCTCATCCATTTAAAGCCAGTACAATTGCTATTGCATTTATGGAAACAATTCAGAAGCTACATGGAAACCCAAATATAATTGTAAGCGACAGAGATCCCATTTTTATAGGAAATTTTTGGACGTAATTATTTTCTTATTTGGATACTCAATTAGCTCATAGCTCATCATATCATCCCAAATATTATGGGAAAACTGAGATAGTGAACAAATGTTTGGAAGGATATATGCATTTATTTCTATCTAATAAACATACACAACAGGTCAAACAGTTAGCTATAGCTGAATGGTGGTATAACGTCGTTCCATACTGCAGAAAAAATGACCAAATTTATGGAAATTTATGGATATCATCCATCGTCCATCACATCATATCTAAAAGAAATTTCTAAGATTAAAGAAGATGAAGATCACATCGAGCATCACCATAACGTTCTCCTACTCTTAAAGGAAAACCTCACTTTGGTGCATAATCGAATGAAGCGATAGGCAGATCAACATCGCAACAAAATATGTTTTTATGTAGGCAAATGGGTATTTCTACGTATACAACCATATAAACAAATGTCCATCAAGAAAGGTAAGAAGGATAATAAATTATCACCGAAGTGTTACGATATGTACAAGGTGTTGCAAAAGATTGGTACTATGGCATACAAATTGGATCTTCCTGCATCTTCCCAAGTGCACCCAGTTTTCCATGTTTCATGCCTAAAGAAGGTTATAGGTGACAAACTCTCAGTTCAAAAAATATTTCCATAACTTAACGAAGAATGAAAAATCATATTGGAACCAAAATCAGTCATAGAAACAAGGACTCAACATCTCCAAAATTGATCAATTTCAGAGTATTTCATCAAGTGGAAGAACTTACCCACTGGAGATTCGACATGGGAGGATGAGAATTTTATACAGAAGCATCTAGAATGACTCAAGCATTGAGGAAGACACTTTTTGGAAGGAGAGGATCATTTTAGGTCCCTATAATACTAGTGTATCTCTTTATTTTTATTATTATTATAGTCCCCATATTGTTATTATTGTGTCCCATAAAATCCCATTATTATTATTGTTGTCCCCTTACATTATCATTGTTATGTCGGCTAGGATTATATTGAGACCCATTGGACTCCTATATATAGAAATGAGGTTTTTTCATTTGTATCATCCAATAATTTTTCATTTATGTAATGTAAAGGAGGTTTCCCCCTTGAAGAGGTTGATTTCTAAGTCCTTCATCTCTCTTTTCTTCTATTTTGTGAGTTGGTTTCATAACAATCAACCAGAAAATAAAAGGACACAATCCCTACATCTACAACAAGGGAATATAGAGGACCACACGTCCACCATCAAAGAAGTACCAAGATTCACTTTCTTCCTAGGAAGTCTAGAATCCACTACTAAAGTCAAAGCTACATCCAATATCCAACACTATAGGCCTGCACCACTTGCCCTCTCAGTGAACATATATGCACACATTGTTCTAGGGAACACTCCCAATGTGAATTTGATTCCATCTGGAAATGATAATTGCCAAAATCCATCCATTACCTTCCATTCTCATATACACAACCCCTCAAGAAATTCATTCATCCCCTTCCACACGGTCACTCACCTTCCAAGTTCCCCGACATCCCCTATCTCGGGTGATCCAACCCTTTGCAAGGCTTCCTCACATTGGAAGATACAAAAACCAACCCATATACTTGCCTCAAAACCGTCATACTGGTCATAGCATGCTCATCGAAATCATTTGACACTATTGGGTACCAGTGTCCCACAATGGCCTTGCTCCTCATGTGATTTACCACCATATTGCTGCATGTTTCAATTCCTTTTGTTGTTTTTGTTAATTATTGCAATCATTTTCAAAAACCTAGTCGAGAATTTTTTTGCTTCTTGTACCAAACACATAACTACGATTAGATTAAAAATAAATTGAAATAAATTCACATCATACCTCATTTGTAGCTTATCAATAAGGTACACTTACAATTCTGTTCACTTCCTGTCACAACACGTCAAACTATTAGTTTGATCAAATCATCATATACAAACATATCACATGTAATGAGCTCAAAACACAACCATCATAGGTCAAGAATCATAAATCACATGTAACCATCATAAGTCATAATCATATATCACATGCATAATAAAATTGAAACAAAATACCAATACTTATCCTTCATTGGCCCTTACTTATGCCTTTGTTCGTTTTGTGCATACATCATATTGGTTTGCACACCCAACAAGCACCCAATGGCTTCTCTTAAAGAACATACACATACACATAGTGTGAATTACACACATACAACCAAACACGATATACATCACCATGCAATACATGCAACTGCACCTCACAGCAACACATACACCTACATCTAGTGTACAACACAAAACATACACCTGTACTCAATGTACAACACAACACACTACATACATAGAGTACAACATAAAAAATACACATGTCACAGTAACACGGCTACACAATGAACATAGATAGTAAAACATGGCCACAACACAACATGTATGACATGCACATAATACCAGATGTATAACAGTACCATATGCACAACATGTACATAGTACCACCTGTACACAACACTACCTGCAAAACATGTGCACAACATCGCATGTACATGACACCACTTGAAAAACATATACACAATGCCAAACGTACACTGTACCACATGTACAACATGTACACAATACTGCATGTACATAACACCACATCTATGAAATGTACCCGACATGACATGTACACAGTGCCACATGCGTGGCATGTACACAACACCACCTGCACACATCACCACATGTAGTACATGCAAATATCATCACATGTACAATCATGCACAGAACACCATATATACATAGCACCATATGTACAACACGCGCACAACACAATATTTACATAGCACTGCATATACAACATGTACATAGCACCATATGTACACAACACCACATATCCAACATGCGCATAACACCATATGCACAAAAAACCACATATATAGCATACACACAATATGATATGTACAACACCACATATGCAACATGTACATAACATCATCTATACCTAGGACTTCATATTCATTATACACACAAAACCATATATACAACATGCATACAACATCATATGTACACAATACTGCACATGTCACCTGTATACATCACCATAGCTAATATCACTGAATATACAACATGCATAACATATACACAACAAAAGTACTCCACATCCATAGACTACACATTAACTCCACAAAGAAACCTTTCTTCTAGTGTATTTCCATTTTCCATGCTTATCCTAGCATGTTGCATATCACACTGCTTCCACTTCGATGAAGTACCCCTTAGCATTATCTGTCCATAACATATAAATATGCATAGTACAAGCATATAATATCAATTCATGTCCACATGACACTGACCTTGTAGATTTGTTAGGGCTATTCTTCCCAAATTATGTTATGTCCCTATATTACTAGTGTAGTCCCTTATTGTTGTTAGTGTAACCCCATTATTGTTATTGTTGTACCCCTATTGCCCAAATATTGTTATTATTGTGCCCTTAAATTATTATTGTTAGGTCGGCTAGGATTATATTGTGACCTCATGGACTCCTATATATAGAAGGAGGTTTTTTCATTTTTATCATCCGAGAATTATTCATTTATGTAATGTAAAGGAGGTTTCCCCCTTGAAGTGTCTTATTTCTAAGGCATTGATCTCACTTTTATTCTATTTTTGAAGTTGGTTTCATAACATTTGGTATCAGAGCTTTGGATTCTAGGGTTTCACTGCTCCAAACAGGTCATCATATAATTGTCACTATAATATTTTTTCTACGAAGTTTAAGAAGCTGAAATTTTTATAGAGCGAAGCTAAAAGCATGAGGAACGTCGTGTGAAAATTTCATATCTTGGTTCGCAATATTTTCGACGATATGATCTGTGGAAGTTAGGTTTTTAGGCTCCTGAATTTCATCTCAAAGAGGTGACCATGGGAAAATTATCATAACTCTCTCTCTCAGCATCAGATTAAAGTTATGTAAAAAGTAGCTACAAACATGCGGACTATTGTTTCTTGTGTATCAATTTCAAAGCCGAAGGAGGAAACATTGACAAGTGCCATGCCGTACAAGTTCGCTCTACTGAACCAGACCATAATTAGGTCATTGTGGGAGATTGGGCATAACTTTGCCTTGAATAATACAAATTATTTTAGACCTCTGTCATTATAAATAAGATTCATAGGGCTACTATTGGACAAAATTTCAGATATTGAAGATCCTAAATCATCGCGATAATTCAGTTTCAATATCGAGCTCCTCAAAAGCAAGAAAAATGTGTGTATTTTTTTCCAAATTTCATAAGTCTTGTTTGAAGAATCAGTTTGAATTGATTATAAGGGCACATTTTAGAACAGATATTAATATTGGGTTCTAAAATGTCCCCTAAAAATAATTCAACAACCATTAAGCCTTCAGAAGGCTCTACTATGACTCATGAAGATGAAGAAATGCAACATGACATATCAAAATTACAAGAGCAAGTGCACCAAATTTCTCTCTCACAAAGAGCAAAAAAAAATGAAATGGAAGTTTTGAAGAAAGGCGTGGAAGCTAATATCGATGGTTTGAAGAAAGGCATGGATGGTTTTAATAATGGCATGGATGGCATGGAAGATGGCATGGAAGATAAGATGGATTACATGGAAGCTAATATTGATGAAAAAATGGAGAACATGAAGAATGATCTAAAAGGAGACATGGAAGGTTTGACAAATTTGATACAAGAAATGTTTCCTAAAGGAAAAAATATAGTAGAGGAAACTCATGATGAGAAAAAAATAAATGTTAATCATGATTTCATAAACTCTAATGTTGGATGGAATACCCACCATATTCCAAAGATCGATATGAGGAATTTTGATGGCAAGGATCTCGTAACATGGATACTACAGTGGAGCAATATTTTGATCTCAATAATGTGAAAAACACACAAAAGGTATGCATTGCAACTTTATATTTAGAAGAAAATACATTTGTATGGTATCGATGGCTTTTATCTCGTAAAATAATTGTCACTTGGTCAATTTATATGGAGGAAATGATAGCACATTATGATGATACAAAGGGAAACACCTTTTTTATCCAATTGATAAATCTCAAACAAAAGAGTTCAATGGTGGAGCACATTGAGGACTTCAAAAAAATGAACATAAGGGTAACTGATATTCCGAAGGAAAATAGGATTAATGTCTTCATAGGGACTTTAAAGGATAACATCAAACACGAGGTATGTGTTTCGAAACCTGATTTGTTGGAGAAGGAATTCAGGTTGGCGAGAAAATTGAATGTAAAATTATTGCGACAAGGAAGCCTACCACTCACATCTATAAACATGGAAGTGTTGCTACTCCTAGACTTCCATAACCTAAAACGTTGACACCACAACAATTGGAAGAAAAAAGAGGAAAGGCCTTTGCTACAGTTGTGATAGAAAATACACTAAAGGACATGAGTGTGCCGAGAAGAAATTATTTTACATAGATTGTGAAGAGAAGGAATAAAATAACAAGAAACTTAAAAAGAAGAGGATATACACCAGGATCCAACCCTAGAACAAGAGTAAATGAGTCTGACCATATCGTGTAATGCATTGGCAAGAATTACCACTCAAACTCTCAAGATAGAAGGACATATAAGGAAGAAAAGCGTAAAAGTGTAGATTGATTTGGGTAGTACCCATAATTTTATTCATTGTAAGGTAGCCAAGGAATTGAATTGTTTCCTATACCTAGCACCAGAATGTCAAGTGATGGTTGCAAATGCAGGAACTATAAATTGCTCTAGAAAATTCCATAATATCATGCTAACCATGGGGGAATATGTATGAATATTCCAATGCTTTCCATTCCAATGGGAGGTTTTGATGTTGTACTAGGAGTACAATGGTTACAATCTTTGTGGACGGTAACTTTTAATTTTCAAGAAATTTTCTTGAATTATTTTTTTGGAAGTAAATAATGTCAAATTATGGGGTATCACAGAGAATGTAGGAGAGATAATAAGTTGTAATCTCATGACAAAGCTTCTAAAGAAAGAACAACGAGGCGTAATTGCACAATTATTCTCACCAGAAGTTCCAACATAAAAATCATCTATTTCTCCAGATCTCCAAAAAGTATTGGAAAATCATTCGAAGGTGTTTGAATTTCCCAAAGGACAAATACCTATTCATGATCATGATCATGCTATTCATTTAATTCTAGGAAGTTTTCCTCCAAACATTAGGCCTTATATATATCCTTATGTCCAAAAGAGTGAAATTGAATGTATGATAGGAGAAATGTTAGAGGCTGGTATAATTCAGCCTAGTAAAATTTCTTTCTCTACTCAAGTAGTATTGGTGCACAAGAAGGATGGATCATGGCGCATGTGTCCGGATTATAGGGAGCTCAATAATCTTACTATTAAAGATAATTTTACCATTCCTATGATTGATGAATTATTGGATAAATTACATGGAGCAATTTATTTTACCAAGTTGGATCTTCGTTCAGGATACCATCAAATTAGAATGAAGAATGAATATATTCTGAAAACATCATTTCGAACTCATGAGGGTCATTACGAATTTTTGGTCATGCCTTTTGGCCTTACCAATGCACCTTCTACATTTCAAGGATTGATGAATTTCGTTTTCAAACCCTTCCTTAGAATATTTGTGCTAGTATTTTTTGATGATATACTAATCTACTGTAAGTCTTGGAAGCTTCATGTTCAACATGTTGACAGGGGGCTCAAACTATTGTAGGAGAAACAATTATATGCAAAAACATCCAAATGTTTCTTTGGAGTACAAGAGGTGGAATATCTGGGTCATAGTGTTAAGGTAGACCCTAACAAAATTAAAGCCATTAAGGAATGTAATGTCCCCACAACCATAAAGAAGTTGCGAGGATTTCTCGGGTTAATAGGGTATTATCACAATTTTGTTAAGAATTATGGGAGAATAGAAGCACCTCTAACAAAATTATTGAAGAAATATGCATTTTCATGGACTCCTGAAGCAACTAAGTCCTTTGAACATCTTAAAGAGGAAATGTGTCTAGCATCGGTCTTAGCTATGCCAGACTTCACAAAAACCTTCATTGTGGAATGTGATGCCTCGGGAAATGGAATTGGTGTTGTTTTAATGCAAGAAGGAAAACCCATTTATTTTGAAATTCGTCCAATCAAAGGAAAGTATTTATATAAAGCTATTTATGAGAAAGAAATGTTAGAAATACTACATGCACTAAAGAAATGGCAACCTTACCTAATGGGAAGACACTTCAAGGTAAAAACTGATAATTATTTTTGTAACAAAGATTATCTTCATAAGAGAAGCAAAAATGGGTCACAAAGATGTTGGGTTATGACTTTGAAATCATCTACCAAAAAAGGAAGCTAAATGTTGTTGCAGATGCACTCTCAAGAAAGAATGAAGAGTTGGAAGCGTTGCTTTGTGCCATTTATATTATCCAACTAGATTGGATAACCAAAGAAAGGGATGAATGGAAGAAGGACGAATAAGTGTGGACACTCATTCAAAAGTTGTAGCAAGATCCTAGTACATATGATACACTTAGTTGGAAAAATGATTCCTTATGGTATAAATATCGCTTATATATTTGTAAGAATTCCCAACTAAAACAAAATATTCTTTTGGATTTGCACACTTATCCTTTAGGAGGACACTCAGGATTTTCAAAAACTTCCCACACAGTGAAGAAATAATTTTTTTGGGATGGCCTTAAATTTGATATTCAAAATTTTGTGGCGGAATGTTTGGTTTGCCAACAAAATAAAGTTGAGATGATTAAGACCCCAGGTATTCTATAGCCTTTATCCATTCCAAGTCAACGTTGGGAGGATATTTCGATGGATTTTATCGGAGTTTTACCTAAGTCCAAAGGAAAGAGTGTCATCATGGTGGTAGTTGATGGAATTACCAAGTATGTACACTTTTTTTTCACTATCTCATCCATTTAAAGAAAATAAAATTGCTACTATATTTATGGAAAAAATTCAAAAGCTACATGGAAACCCAAAGATTATTGTAAGCGACAGAGATCCCATTTTTACTAGAAATATTGGACATAATTATTTTCTTGCTTGGGTACTCAACTAGCTCATAGCTCATCTTATCATCCTCAATCCGATGGTATAAATGAGATAGTGAATAAATTTTTGGAACAATATCTTCATTGTTTTGTATATGATAAACAAACATAATGGGTCAAGTGCTTACCTCTCATTGAATGGTGGTATAACACTTCCTTCCATACTACAGCAAAAATGACCCCATTTATGGCACTTTATGGATATCATCCATCTTCCATCACATCCTCTTTAAGAGAAGATTCTAAGGTTCAAGCAGTGGAATATCACATTGAACATCAACAAGAAGTTCTTCAACTCTTACAGAATAACTTAAATTTGGCACAAAATAGAATGAAACAACAGGCAGATCAACATCGCAGTGAGAGAAGTTTTGATGTAGGAGACTAGGTATTTTTATGGCTACAACCATACTAACAAACGCCCCTCAAGCAAGCTAAGAAGGATAATAAATTATCACCAAAGTATTATGGTACTATTTTAGGTCCCTATATTACTAGTGTAGTCCCTTATTGTTGTTAGAGTAGCCCCCTTATTGTTATTGTTATACCCCTATAAACCTAATATTGTTATTATTGTGCCCTTAAATTATTATTGTTAGGTCGGCTAGGATTATATTGTGACCCCATGGAATCCTATATATAGAAGGAGGTTTTTTCATTTTTATCATCCAAGAATTATTCATTTATGTAATGTAAAGGAGGTGTCCCCCTCGAAGTGGCTTATTTCTAAGGCATTGATCTCTCTTTTCTTCTATTTTTGGGGCTGGTTTCATAACAATTGATTCCTCATAAACCAAGAACATCCTCACACCATTAACTTGGATAAGAAATCATTCCTCCACCACAATTATCCCTTAAAACCGTGTTAGAAAATGACATAGATACATAGATACATACATATATAAGCATTATCATAAAACAATCGTCATCCTGTCATACAACGACATACATACACACATATCTACATATAAAAAATATCATTAAATAATCATGATCATAACATAATTACCATATAACATAAGGTCAAGTTTAAGAGAACACCCTTTATTCATGCACAACATTGAGAACAACAATTCCAAACATAGCCAAGACATCTGATGCCTAAAATCCATTTACTTTACCTTTCTAATTACCTTTCTGATGTTTGTCCTTCAATCGTCCATTTACCACAATGGACCCGAGTAGTACGATCAATTTTCATATTCTTATCTTCCGTTGCGCTTACTCATGCACTGGGCTTCAACTGTGTCTTACATTACTGGTTGGGTTCCATTTAGCTCTCCCACGGCTTCGTTAAATTTCCTCTTTACCAACCAATTCCCATGACTCTCAAAACATAAAAGGCAAGAAAAACAAGAAAACAAGAAGAAAATCATGAAAAAATAATAGCAATATAACATCGTAAACAAACTAGTATTGCCATACACTAGACATAAAAAAACCCAATCAACACAACAAATCACAAAATGCCAAAAGCACAAGACTAGCAATAGACACCATGACTCAATCCCCATGGTTTCCAATACTTCTAAGGGAGAGATCATCTAGATCCTTTTGAAATATTTTATGGCAGTCTAATTTTCCATGCAATCCCTCACATCATATTGCCATAATCACATAGCTGTCAATGCATAACAAATATAACAATATACTATCTATCTTACGTTATGATAGGCACATTGCCTTGTATCTGAACACATACATATATCATCTCTCAAGGGACTCCAATCTCTCGATGAATCCAACCATAACTAGAAACCAATTTTTATACATTTTAAATACATGTTCATAAATATAGCACATATCCACATGATTCCAGACAAGATTAGGGTTAAGAAGCCTTCACGTTTCCAGGAAAAGAGCTCATTCATTTGGAATTTTG
The DNA here is from genome assembly GCA_034641835.2 of Pinus albicaulis. Taxonomy (NCBI): domain Eukaryota; kingdom Viridiplantae; phylum Streptophyta; class Pinopsida; order Pinales; family Pinaceae; genus Pinus; species Pinus albicaulis. Next base: position 426,761,815 of record CM076574.1, read on the forward strand.
GTTCCCAACATTGCCAAAATTATTCTTACCCTATTCCTTTCTTTTTCCTTGATGCAATTGAGTCCTACTATGTAATGTCACATCACCCATCTGTTAGTTATATAAAAAAATTAACTATTAACTTTTCACGCTAATTCCAAGTGTGTTTCCCTACAACTGTCCACACATGTAAGTCACGCGTTCCAAAGATCAAGAAATTGAAATCAACCTTTACCAATAATGACAAACATATCATAATCAACTAATAGTCAAAATATATAATTCTACAACTATCACCTACTCACACTCAACTACCATCAACTGTTTTCAGCACATATGTGTTATTACAACCATCTTAAACAAGATCATTCCTTCATGCAATATTATAGATACAGACTCATGTCATGCAACTAGCCAAACATTCAAATAATAGATATACAACATAATAGACACCAAACAATCAAAAAATGAATAGATGACATAATCAAACATTCAAGCACCAAGTAGATGACATAAGAGAACTCATGCCATATAGGCAACATAATCAAGCTCATACCTCAATGTATCTCAGGGGAGGCTATCTTGTCTGCACAATCAATCTATATTAGCATGATTATAACTTCACAACACATCAACTCAAACATAAACAAGGTCATGATATCCATAACAGTAACTAGCTAACATGTTCACATCATAAACTCATAAAAAGTTGTCATTTAGAAATAAAAATCACATATGCATAGTCAACCGAGATTATTAAAACCCAATATCACAAATATATGAACTAATACATGAATGCAATAACCCTAACCATATTCATAGGCCAATCCAAATCAACATGATACATATAACATCAATATATTAATACAATAACCCTAATCATCAAGAAAACTAGCACATAATAACAATAAGTTAACATATAGCATATTTTTCAACAACATATAACATAATCCTCAACTTAAATATCCTATAAGAGTCAAAAATATAACATATAAAATATTGGTCAGCAACATATAACAAATTCGTCAAGTTAACTAACATAAAATAACAAAAATAATGCATTTAAGAACAAGTTACTATAATTCAGGACTATTCAACACATGTGTAGATGACCAAATTGATTTGCTAGCATTTATCATGCATGTAACCACAACAACAATAAAATTAAAAATTTGTATATAAAAATCCATTAACTAACATACCTTTATGCAAAACATACAATACCTGGATGACAATATTCTCTTACCCCAAAAGTATAGTGTTGCAACCTCACTTTTATGATTTGAATCTCCTACTCTATCTCAACCAACACATCAATATCATATCATATGAAAAACATAACGATGACATAAAATGCATACAATGGCCTCATGGATGACAGTCTTAACCACAACCTTGCATGCATAATAACATATAGACACTCACATTCATAACAAATGCATATACACCTGATATGCATTCATGATGACCACATCTAATCACAACACCATCAAATTTCACATGGAGACCCAACTGCAACAATGACCACCACCATTCATACACAACATAGTACATAAACATATAGAACACATATTAAACTGACATGTATGCACAACAAACACATTCTTCCCATCGAGTCCAAGGGGCAAACCATGTTCTGATACCACTCTGTAACACCCTCATCCCACATCTACCCAAGTAACCAGCCAAGCAGGGTAAACATGTGAAAAAGAGTTACTAATATCATATTCAACCTCCTAGGTGACCTTAAGGAATTGGAAACAATGGAAACACATCATACATACCTTCCACGTCAATAACAGGATTCCCAAAATCCAACCCAACCATTTAGACATCTAGATCCTGGGTCCCACTCAGGTTTTAGGCCCTCAAAACCTTGGACACTCCCACAGTATAGGCATGGGTGCATCTACGAGACTCTGGACACTCCCATATTATAGGCATGGGTGCATTTGGGAGGCTCTCAACACTCCCACAACATATGCCAGAATGCGTATAGGGAATTTTCCCCACACACCTATGTCAGTGTCCCTGACATTTGAGCCACATTTTCATGACGAAAACCCAGGTCATTACCCATAACTCAATGAAAAGGTCAAAAATGGAATATGAAAATGAAACAATGGTGAAAAACCAAATACTTGAATAAGGACTTGATTGGACCCCTGCTAGCCATGACAAGAATTTTGGCAAACATGTGGCAAATATGTAATCTACAGGTTCATTAGGGAATTTTTGAGTTCTAAAATGGTTCTCCTAAGAAAAATGTGCAACCAAAATAAAATTTATAAGAACCAATAGGATTCGACATGATGATGTCAACCATTGGGGATGATTCACCATTTTTGGGGTAAAAACATAACAAGATCAAAAATTAATAAAATAATAAAACTAGTTTTTCAGCTTGTATTTTGAACTTACGTCTCGAAGGTTTCAATAAAATTTTAAGCGGGAGTACTTTTTGGATGTAAAATCTAATTCCTCATCTAAGGAGTACCCATTTTTCATAATTTTGATGGACCCTACTACACGAAAAAATAGAAATACATGAAAAATATGATTGTAATCACGTTTTTCATGTATTTCTCATTTTTCGTGTAGCAAGGTCCATCGAAAGTATGCAACATGGGTGCTCCTTGGATGGGGAATAAAATTATGCATACAACGAGTGTTTCCGATCAAAATTGGACTAAAATCAATGAAATTTGACTAATTGGGGATGGGAATTCCACATTCCACCTGACCATAGATTATTTGAGCCAAATCTATCTCCATCCAATCACCCCTAGAGCGTGAGAAATTTTACTGCCTTCTAGTCTCATAGGCTTTACCATAATCCACGGTTTGATGCAAGGATCACTAGGTGATAGACTGAGACCCACTCTCCATGCTTTACCATACATCCCATATGATGAACCCTTAGCTAAACTAAGAGGGTGGTGAATCAGTTTAGTACATTCATGGACATTAACACTCTTTTCTTTACACCAATTAACCACTTCAATTTATAAAAATCATAATACATAATGAATCATAAAAAATGAATGTGTGGAAAACCAATAATTAAGCAGATTAAAACATCACATCACCACATAATCAGAAAGCATATAGAGAACATATATAAGTGGAAACCCATAAGTGAGAAAACCACATCTTATTATTGTTTTGATGCAAAGGCAAGCTCCAAATCCCTCTCACAACTGATTTTTTATACGATCTAACCTACACTAGGCCACTACCTCAAATTCTACAAGCTACAACTTTCAAGGAAGCTCCAACTCCCATCTATTTTCTAGAGGCTACAACCCACACGAGGCTCCTACCTCAACTAGCTCCAACTGGACATCTATCAAGCTACAACTTGAAACAGAAGCACCAAATCCCATGTATTTTCTGCAGGCTACAACCCATAGGAGGCTCCTACCTCCACCAGCTTGAACTAGACATCTATCAAGCTACAAATTGAAATGTAAGCACCAAATCCCATGCACTACAATAAAAAATACTTTTCTTATTACTTGGATATCAGCTCTGTTATACTATTTCTTCATTGCTGCCTCTTCAACCTTCATATCTGCTTCATATCAGCTCTGGATGTTCACAACATCTCACTCTCATTCATCCAATCTCTCTTACCTCTCTCACCTCTGTAACCCCTTTATGCACACTAATATTACATTTTTTATATAGATAACTAAATTATTGTTTGCATTCTACAGGAAATTCGAGGTGAAAATTTCTGATCCTATGCCTTCCACCCCTTCGATTCCTTACACTTCTGTTCATGTTATTACACCAGAAATAGTCATTACAACAGTCATTGGATTTTTCCCTATGCCTACGGATACTTTCCCTTGCATCACATACAATAAAAAAATAATAAATATATTTACAGTTACAACAATACTTCACTCAACCCTTTCATCTCTTGGCTCATTGTGCGTTTGTCCTTTCTACTATTGTCATTGTATTTTATGTTTCTACTATTATATTATAATAGTTCTACACAAACACCTTTTTCCTAACTCAACCCAGTTGTTTCGTTTCCAAAAATGCCACCATATCTCCTTTTTCCGACTCTACCTCTTCTTCTTGTGTCCACAGTGTTCAACCTTCACCTTTGTCTCAACACCGAACACTACCCGTAGTGTTACTAAGCCCGAATCGATCCATAGTGCTTATATCCTCATAACCACAATGTTCTGATTTGTCTGCCATTTTTTCTATGTCAGGTCACTTACTGGAGCCTTTCTGCTCGCGTTCATACTTTCTTCATAAACCACCGTTAAACTGGACTTGAAACACATTACAATGGAACTCCGAATAAAATTGCGTCCAATACTCTTATCGCATTTCTCATTTCATCATTTTTCTTGTGCGTATTCCTCCTAAGCTTTGTGATTTGCAATATTTGATTGGGTCCCATGCTATAATTTAAATCATTTAGTCTCTAGATTTGAAGCGTATCGCATTCAGGCTCTTTATCGAACTTCACATTTCAATGTTTCAACGTGGTTCATGAGTGCTATCCCTTCTAAGATTTGCGACTTGAAATATGTGATAAAGGCTCGGGTCCCACCAGGGGTGCCATGTTACTGCCACCTCATCATGCCACGTCAACTTGCCATGCCATCAAAATTTTATTGCGATCTATCGTCACCTACCACATCAGCTTGCCACATCATAGCATACATCACCGCCACATCATCAAGCCACATCACTGTATCGCACTTTGCAGTTTCTCTGATTTTTGTGTTTGTACGATACTGTTACTACTCTAATTGCGATATGAGATCTACTGCCTTGTTCTGAACTTGAATTTACATGACTCGATCCTTGATTTGCACTGTCCTGAATGCGTACACCAGCTTGACTCTTGAATTGTAGTGAACGTAGATTGCACGACTCGACCCTACACTGCACTTTCTTCTTCTTTGTTGCATAACACTGCTCTTTTTCCTCTTTTATCGCTCCTCTCTACTCTTTTTCCATATATAACGATTCTAATGTTGCTCCTTTCCTCTTTCTTTCACATTTCTTCTCCTTGCCTCATTTTTGCATAATGATTCTTCTTTGCCTCTTTTCTTCTCCTCCACTGTACTTTTGCCTTCTTTTCCTTATTTCTCCTTTATAATGTTGTTGATCCTGATATGCTCCTTTGTCCTCAATGATAATTTGGTGTTTCTCCTTTCTGCTCCCTTGCCATCAATGAAAATATTTCCAACACCATCTACGGACTACTAAGCCCAAACGAGATCAACCCACCTCTTGCATTTACTTTATATCCTGCCATTCACTGGCAAGGATTCCTAGGCCCACCGAGGCACACAAACATGGATTTAACACAACCAACAGTCCAGTTCAGAGGTCACTAGGCCAGTGGCTTTACTATAATCCAAATTTTGGTTCAATAATCTCTAGGTCATGTGTTTTTCCTTTTAGAGATCTACCTCACTCGTCTTCAAATCCATTTGGAAATACAACTCAACCAAAATAGGAGAGCCCATCACCTCAAGACTATCTGGAAATGGAAAGACTACACTGAAAACACTGCCACGGTTGGAAAAAATAATTCCATGATAGAAAATAACCACATGCAATACCATGCATACGAAATCTAGCAAGGAGATCATACATGCAAATCAATACCTATGAACAATCCTACTGTAGTTGCTTGATCCTGCTCTTCCTTGCTTGCTCCTTCCTTCCTCTTTCCTTCTTTGAATTTATTGATCCAATGCCAAATTTATCCAATAGAACTCTAAGTGTCCAAGAGAGAGAGAGAGAGAGAGAGAGAGAGAGAGAGATTAATGAGAGAGCTCCAAAACTGAAGTGGCAAAAGGTTTGATCCAAAATATTTGCAACTGATCCTTGGAAGTATTTTTATTAATGAGACCTCTATTTTATTCACTTTCCTCCTTTTCTACTAAATTCCATTATTTCCATAAATAAAATGCCAATAACGTATCTTGCCTTTCCAAAATTTGTTGTCATTCATTTTTCCTATTTCCTCTAGCCATAATAACCAAAATGAAAATACATTAGGATGTTTTTCCCAAAATTCAACTTGGAATAAGTGTCCAATCAAAATTGTTTATTATTTTTCATTTCTTAGCTTTTATTACAAGTAATTTTAACTAGGGTTTTTACAAAATAGAAGATTTATAAATAAAAATGTCACCATTAAACCACCCCTTGTTTCAATGTTTGTCAACGGTTGGGGTAAGTTTTTAATAGTTTTTTCTTTGTATGTCCATTTTTATCAGTTTTGTTGGTAGTGCTTTCTTCCTCCAATTATTTTAGGTTTTTTTGGGGGAGGTTTTTGGTTTTTCATTCATTTGTGGGCTCTGGTCTATTCCCATTTGGGTGGCTTAGTAACTTTTTATGCTCATCAACATCCAGGGGGGGAACTATATTTGGCTAGTCAACTGTATTTGAAGGGATTTTCTTACTCCACAAATTTATCTTTTGTCAACATTCAGATTCTGTGTTGAGGTTATGTTGTCGCTATTACAACAGCCTCCAAGAACTTCACTACATTCAAATTTTTGAGCCAACCAAACTGTCGCATCAAGTGTCACTTTGGTATTCAAATGTCTCTTCAAGTCATTTCACATGTTTAAAGTGTTCGTTATCATTCCTAAGTTATTTTTCACTTTTTAGAAAATATTTAGTGCGCTTCATCGTTATAATACGATTATTTGTTGTAGAATGACACTTTTGGTCATAGTCGCACAAAATTTGTTTTTTGTTCTTGGAGAGTGTTTTTAAAATGGTGTTTTGATGTGTATTTCTCATTGTTTAATTTTTTCTAAGTCCTATTTATGAGTTTGTATGTGCCTCCCTTCATTTTATGTCTAAACTCATTATGTTTTCCCATTTTTTTATCCCTCTGACTAGAAAATTTTTGGTTTCATACATTAGCCCACAAAGGCTAGGAGAGAACATGGCACACTCCTAATCCCTACTCGGGACCCCTTCCATGCTAAGAGTGTGTCCTATATCCTCCAAGGGCATATAGCACACTCCCAAGAAGCATCCTCTCCTTCCATTCTAAAATTGTGCCCTTTTTAAGTACTCCTTCCTTGATAACATGGTGAATTAGTGACCAATATCATGGTCACTTAAGCCTTTAGACTTGGACCCTGTGCCCTTGCTATCCTATTTTGAGCACATAGCACATTGGGAAGGCCCAAGCCTAATGCTTTTCTCCTTTGGGATGTGCCCTGCACCCTTCCTGGCTTCCTTGAGCACATAACATACTTCTAAGCATTAGTTAGGCCCCCCTTCCCTCTTCATACTTGCGACCTGCACCCTCCATCAAGCTTTCCCTTTGTTTTTGAGAGAAATATGCATCCCCAAACCTGAAGCACTCATTCCTTCCTCCTTGGAAGTTGACCATGTGCCTAGAAGTTTCCCTTGTTCTTCCTGAGCACATTGATAAACCTTGAACAGATAATTTTCATGAAACATGTTAAAATAGGAGATTTTTAGACTAATGTTTTCTTTCCATGAGTAGTCTCAGTTGCAGGTATTCCATAGCAAAATGAAAAAGATGCATGAAGAGATATGAAAAAAGGGACAGTCAAAGGAAGAATCCAAGAATGAAGAACAAATGATGTGACAAAATAAAGAACATGTAAATCCTGATGATTTAAGCAGTACAAAAGCCTCCAGATGATAAAAGACCCTTTGGAGGGTAAATACATCAACAACATGGAAGTCGGATGTAGGATTGAAAATACAAGTGGAAACATTGTCATTTTTCAAGAAATTCCATGCCATTAGTGTTTATGAGTCAAATTCATCAATGTTAGTGACTCGTCATGTTATTTTCACATGATGATATGGAAATTATGATGTAATTAAGTAATGATTGTAAAATAAAAAAATTAGAAGTCCAAGAGTCATGTATGGACAAAATATCCGTATGAAGAAGTCGAAAAGTCACATGTAATTCCAAAAGTACTTTAGAAGTTCAAGAGTTGTATAGAATTCCAAAGGTCATTAGATGTTTAAAATTCATATGAGAAACTCAAGAGTCACTAGGATATGAAAGGTCATGTATCTAGTCATAAAAGAAGCCTCGTTACTGAAGAAAAATAATTTTCACCTTGGTTCCTCCTACAAGGTATTAGAGAGAGAGAGAGTACTTTTGGGGATAAAGTAGTGGCTATAACACTCCATTATTATAGCTAGTGTTGTTCATTTAATTTATGTATCTTGGAGCTTTTTCTTAATACTTGAAGCCATTTAACCAACAATTTTTTGTGTATGGATCGTGGATGTTTTGAGATTATTATTATAATGTTTGCAATTTATGTTGGCTTTCATATGTACTAAAGTAATTGAACTATTTCAGTGACTTTTGTGATCAACTTGGTGGAAATATGTTGTGATTATTTTAAATGATCATTTCATAAGTGTGAACTATTTAGCTGCATGTATAACCATTTTTCCTTGTTCATGTTCTTGCATCTTTACTAGATTAGTACAACTACTTTTCTTCCTTGTAGTTGTTGGTGAGGTAAATCCCCTCTGCGGACAGAAGCGATGCCACTAGCCCTAGAGTGGGTCTAGCCACAAACGAGACAAGCTATAACATTGATTCCTAGTTAACGAATGGATGGAGATTCGATAGATGACTTACCGGAGGTCCTACGTTGTTGTTGTCGTTGGAAAGAGTGGCTGCCTCTCGCTCCTGGTTTGACAGATCACGATCCGCTCATTTTCACGCTCAGATACCTGCACACACACACAAGAAACAACGACGATATACAACATATTATTTCACATTAGTAACTATCAGTCAGTCGAAGAAGACTAAATCAATTGCATTAAATAAACATAACATAATGATGGAACCAATACCGTAGTTGAGTATATTAATGAAAGGAAGGAAGAGTACAACCAAGCTTCGAAATTGTGGTCTCCTCCAAAAAATTTCCAGTGGAGTGCGTCTCACAAAGACTCGTCGGGAATTCAAACGGGGCTCTCTCTATGGAATTCTCCTTGGTTCTACCTTCTCCATAGCAATTACTCAACTATAGTATCTCTTCTCCAAGTTTAGCTTCTTGGCTATATGTTCAGCTAGCTTTTGTAAAGGGAGAAGGCCTGTTTATATAGAGGAAGAGGGAGAGGTTAGGATCCCTATAATCATGGAAGGGAATCCTATCTTCAAAGAGTGTTCTATGGGAGGTAAAAGCCACTACCTAAAGAGAGAGATCCGTGGCTTATCAAGTTTAAACACTTCTAATGAGTCATCCATAAAGTAGTTATAAGGAAACTTCCCCCTCTATTTATTAAAAAACATTCCTAAAATATCTAGCACGAGAAATACATAGAGACAGAGTGCTAGGTGGCGCGGGCTCTAGTGAAAATCTTCCCTATTCGCACGAGGGGTGAACTAGCTACCCGCGCTAATGTCAAAACATAGGATTTTGTGTGCTTTTTGAGGAAATTTTCAACAGGAGAAATGATGTCCTTATGTAGAAGGATGTAAAGAAGGTATTTGTAGAGTATGACATTACTCACAGGTCACGGGAAAGGCCCTCCAATATGTGGGGTGAGGGATTACTGGGACGGTGACAAAATACTGTGTAACAGATGCCCCCTAAAGCATGAGGTCTAAGAGAGAGGGAGGGGTGAAATTATTTATGAGAACGTGTTTGACCCAAAAACTGCTATAAGAAGACCTAAAAGTACAGGTACAACTGATACTTTTGATACATTACATGGGACATGGGTGCAACCATCCATAATAGAGTACATAAACAGTAAGATCCAAGGTATGGACACAGCCATTCAGTGGTAGGGATCAATAAACAGACTCAGGTATGGTTGTAGCCATCCAATCAGAAGAGCCATGTGATAAGTCAAGTAATCCACAATGAACTCGTAGCCTGGATTTCATCAGACAAAACCCAGGGTCTTGTGCTCCATCTCGACCCGAACAAAATATAAATTTGAGCATGCGAATATGTGAGCTGAAGTCGAACATGAAAGAAAATTGTTTGATTACCAGCCAATGATGAAAGTCGTTAACTGACACGAGAGTAACTAGCAATAATGACAATGGCTCTCAAGGTATGAAAGGTACAATCCACGGAGTGTGAATAGTGATCTGACATCGAAAACCTATAGAGTCAGTCGATCGAAGGCCAATTATGTGGACCTTGTGTCGAATGCGAAGAACCTACCATTGAGGCATGCAAGCTCCAAGGTACCTGAAGGGAGTCTCTAGATCAGCTTCCTGGATAATGAGTTGGAGTTGACAGGAAGTGACCTCATCGAAGGTGGGAAATAATGTTTCCTACATCATCAACACGAGACAGAGGAATGTGATGTTTGTGAATCAAGACCAACAGAGAATCAGAGGGACGTTGAAAACTTTAGAGCCAAACTTCTCTTGAACATATCGACGTCACGACATTGGATTTGGCAGTATTTTATGTCAAGGGATCTGAGATCATGGTGACATGGAAAAGTGCAGATGAGTGGTCAAAATAGATTACCCAAACCCATGGAGGAAAACAAATAACGAGATTAGATGTCCCCAACCCAACACGAATGTAGACAAGTGCCATGTTCAAGAGTGATATACTGCCAACACGACTACAATCTGGTTCCATTTCCCCCCACCATTTCTCTTGAGTACCCCAATTATTTTTAAAATAAAATCTTGAAGGGGATAACATGTGCTTGTGATGTAAGTTTTTCCTTCAGACAAATCTAACCTAGTAAATTTTACGAGCCCTAGGAAGGAGGAGCTCAAGTAACGTCATAATGACAGAGTTCGATGTCATCAACTTTTTAATGAGTTTGAAAAATGAAGAACTCAACATATTTTCATATTTAGAGAGTTTGAAAATAAAGCTGAAAAGAAAACTCCAGCAAGGCCCTTTTCGTAGGTAGTCTCACAGATCCGAAAAGGTAGAAAACTATGTTTGAGAGAACCTCTTAGTCGCAATAGGCTAAGGTATTCCTTTTTCATAAATAATCTATCCCAGCCTGAAAAAGGAGTAAACGTATACTGGGCAGATATCGTTTTGTAGCCAATTTCACGAGATCAAAATGACAAGCATCTCAGAAATCTTTTCAGTTTTAGAGAGTCAGAAAAGAGCTGAAAGGTGACTCCAGTAGTGAATTTTTCATGTTTTTAGCGAGTCCAAAAAAGCATAAAATACAACTCGTTTCTTCGTCATAACCATGTGAAAACATGTCGTTGCACAAAAATACGTATGTAAAATGTATCTGTTGACAATAATATGATAAAATAATCAAAAAATATGTTTTAAAACATAATTTAAGATTTCAAAAAGCTATAAAAGACCATAAGTGGTAAAAAATATTTACTTTTCACATTTACCTCTTTTTGGAGCAACAATGGTCCATTTACGTTGTGATCTTCTGGCAACGATTGCGAGCGATCCAGTGAACCAATCTTGATTCCGTCAGTCTCAGGTAAGAGCTGACACCATTTTCCATCTTTTAAGCTATATTTCATTACCTGAATTTATCATTTTGAATCCTTTAGAGGAGGATTTACAAAATCTAGGGCATCGCAGTTGGCGCGGGTTTCGGGCATAGACCCACGCCAATCGCCTCTTTTTTCCATTAGCGGGACTGTTAGCAAAACATTCGTGCCAACCGCTCAACCCAAATCTGCCTAAAATTGAAGAAAATGCAACCATTTTCTTGTAAATTTCAATGCCTAAGGAGACTTACAATGCTCATATGAACAATGTGTGCAGGTACCAAGCAAAAAGATGGCAATTGAATGGAAAGAGAGAGAAAAAAATGAGGAGGATGAACTGGCCATGGAGAATGAACAATGCATGAATGCCCTCAGAAGCTATGGGTTAAAGAAATTATTTCTGACACCATGTATCCAGGCTTAGCCCCAATTGCTTCAACATCTGATAATAATTTGGGACGAATATCAAGAAAATTTTGTGCTTCGGGATCAGGAACTTGAACTCGATGTCTTTGATGTATATTTTATCACAGGATTGTCGCGTAGGGGTGTAGTCCCTATCTTGACCGCTACCTCTCCTTCCGGGGAAAGTATGGGAAAGGTGATAGATAGGGTGCTCTGAGGGGCACAAAAAGGGACAGGGACTGGAAAGGTTGACATCCAAACCGTTCCTGATATAGCACTAAAAGTAGTGCTACACACTATCACGCGGGCTGCAGGATCGCAAGCACCACATGATGCCAGGAAGACACAACTGCTTCTTGCCTCAGAGTGCATGAACCCGACTCTCTTCAACTAGGGCAAGGCCGTGACTATTAACATCAAGTGGTAGCTCACCAAGTGCAAGAAGACCAAACTAAAGCAGTTTGGGTATGGATCCATTTTGGTATCGTTCTTCTTGGAACGATTACCCATATTCCAGTGTCAGGAGGTCATTCTCCCGATGCCGACACCAAGAGAGCCACGGATGGCCCAATGGGCCGCACTGATGCCTAGAGCAGGGGGTGGCCAACAGATGTCCTGGAGGCCAGAGTTTTTTTATTGGCTCCGATGACAACTGATTGTCATGGAGGACTGGCCCTATGCTGGCATAGACTTCACTGGTGATCTAGACCTCCCACTCCAGGAGAGAGAGGATTGGGACGAAGAGCTAGGTGAGACTCATTTTTTATTTTCATGATATGATTTTTTTTGGGTATATATGCATGTTCTAATAGTTAAATTTTATATTTATGTAGATGTGGGCCCAGAACAACCTACAGGTATGTCGCCAATAGCGAGGCAAACTCCTCGCGATTTTGATCCTCATGCTGAGGGAAGTGAGAAGGAGATAGTACAGAACCTAGAGGGGATCACCCGTGGGATTACGAACTATGCTCGATTTGATGATGTTCCTCGAGCCTATCAGAGGAACACTGTAGGGGTGCTGAGTTGTATCCATAGCTTGCTGAGGCGGTTGATAGGGCGGTGACGTGCTATCGTGAGCACCACGCCGATTGGGCACTTAGGCTTTTATTTCCGCACATTTTTAGAGACATGTTTTCTCACGATGTAACTGAAACATACATATATATTTTTGGGTTTTTATGATGCACACGTTGCAAACAATATATATATATATATATATATATATATATATATATATATCTGTTTTCTACATGGGTCTATTTACATATGATGATGTTTTATAAATTGCACAAATGTCTATCTAGCACAATGTTAGCTATTGCATCAGTTAATGTATTCATTCGTCTTGGTATATGTTGATATGTAATGAAATAGAAATGTCTTTAAAGTAAACGAATACGTAAATACAATCTAAAAATGCATGGGTTTCGAACCAAATAATGACTGTTAAGTTGAAGAACAAGAAGCCACGAATCTAAATTCACAAGAAATGTGTGTATGCTGAGGTTAATTTCCTTGGTTAATAGTTCCAAAATAGCACTATATTTAGCAACATTGTTTGTAGTTGGTCCTAGACAAATACCTTCTAGGTTAATCAAGTCACCAACAAGATCATAAATTACCCAGGCTGCTGAAGAAAAGTTCCTGGTACTGCAGGAAGCACCATCCGTGAAACTGACATAAGGGGAAATAGACACCTGCATAAAAAACAAGACCCAATAAGCAAAAAAAAGCTCACAAAGCACATCAAACCAAAGCATGCATAAAAATGCAAAAAATCACCTATATACAGATATCATGCATGAATGACTCAAGCATAATACTTTCTGAGGTACAACCCATTTCTGGGCTGTGCTAAGGGATAACCGTCATAATCGATAAGCTCATAAACCCCATTCTGTAACACACGTTTGACAATGTATGGACTATGCCACATGGGCTGGAATTTACCTGCCCCCAGATTTTCATGAGCTTGGTCGTATAGGAGAATGAGATTGCCTTTGATAAAAGAACAAGGGGAAACTGTTTGGTCAAAAGAGCTTTGACTCGCTTCCTCTGTGCTTCAATGACCAAGGCAGCTAAGCAACGAGTTTCATCCAATCTATCTAAATAGAGGAGATGCTCTTCTCCAGGAGAAGTATTAGGTAGTAATTCCACAACTAGTTTGAGTGAAGGGATTTCACATTAAATCGGAAGAGTAGCTTCCAGACCGTACACCAACTGAAACGGGGTAAATCCGACCGCACTCTTAATCGACGTTCGGTAAGCCCGAAGAACTGAAAACAAAATGAGATGCCAATTTGATTTATGGATCCCGATTGTTCGTTGAAGCATTGTAACAAGAAATTTGTTGACGGCTACAACTTGGCCATTAGGTTGAGGGTAATAAGGCGTTGAGCTATCGTGACGCAGACCCAACTTAGACGTCAGCTCCGCTATCATATAGTCCCGAAAATGAGAACCATGATTAGTAACGATGGTCTGAGGAACACCAAACCGAGTAGTAACATGATTGAATATGAATTGCACCACTGTATTACCGTCCGCAGCCGGTGTAGGCATTGCTTCGACCCATTTTGTAAAAAAATTGACGGCGATGATGATATAGGCATGCCCCTCAGCCGAACGAGAGTTACACGTCATAAAATCGATGCCCCATTTGGAAAAAGGGCCAATGGTAATGACAAAGTGTAAAGGAACAGGTGGCACAAGAATCTTTCATTGATATATCTGGCACACATGACATTTGCGTATTGCGACAATGCAGTCTTTAAAAATGGATGGCCATAAATAGCTAGCACGAAGGATCTTCTGTGTGGTGGCATAACCAGACATGTGACCACCACAGCCACTACTATGGCAGTCATTTAAAACTTTCTCAGCTTCCTCGAGGGTCAGACATCGATCGAGTACATAATCGACTCCAACACAATAGAGGATATCTCCGATAATACGATAAGGTTGCGACTGATGCCGAATGCAGCATCAGGCATCTTTCGTCAACTCGGACCTAAAAGTAGATGTTTGGAGATACACAATGATATCTCCGTACCATGGATCAAGGGTGCTAATCAAGAAATGAGTCTCGTCCAGAATATGATCCTCAGAATGAGAAGGAGCAGAGTCGGCGGGGAGAGAACAAATCAAATCAACAAAAACAAGTGATTTCTTTGATTTGGCTGTAGTAAAATCCAAATAAAAATCTTGGAGGATAACAATCCACTTCGAGTATTTTTCCCCCATCATCTGACGAGATAGAATATAGGTCATGGGGTTATAATTAGAAATCACAGTCACCGTGCGTAAAATGATATAATGACAAAAACGATGGATGACCTTAACTGCAGCCAATGCTAACTTTTTGACACGTGCATAACGCGTTTCAGGGTCAAGAAGGTTACGAGACAAGTAATAAATGACATGCTCGTTACCGTCATCATCATCTTGAACCAAAACCATGGTTATCGTACTGAAGGCGGCAACTAGATAGAGGGTGAAATAACGATGATAATTCGGAGGACATAATAGAGGAGCGTTGACAAGCAACATCTTAAGCATATCAAAAGACTACTGAGAAATCTCATCCCAACAGAAAGGGATGTCATACTTTAAAAGTCGTGTGAATCCCTTGGCTACTTCAACATAGTTCGGCATAAAATGACGTAGGAAATTTACTTTCCCTTGGAGACTCTAGAGCTGGTGTAATGAGGATGGAGAGGGGACATTAAAAATAGCTTCAACCTTAAGCGGATCAAGGCGAATTCCATCTTTAGATACGATAAATCCTAAAATTATACCGGAATCGACGCAGAAGATGCATTTATACAGATTGAGCTAGATGTTATAGCATCTACAACGAAGAAAGATCTGGCCGAGATGGTCTGGGTGGTCTTTTTGCGCAGCTGAATGAGCCGTAAGGTCATCCAAATATGGTTTAACAATATGAAGAATATCGTGAAAGGCATAAGACATTGCATGCTGGAACGTAGCCCCAACGTTCTTCAAGCCGAAAGGGAGTTTTTTATACGCGAATGTTCCCCAGGGATAGATAAAAGTGGTCTTATGTTGATCAGACGGGAGAATTTTGATCTAATTATAGCTAGAAAAACCGTCCATAAGGGAAAAAATCTCACTCCCCACACAATCGTCAATGATCTGATTGATGAAAGGGGTGGGATAGTTATCTTTAGGACAGGCCCGATTAATATCGCGATAATCAACACAAACACAAATTGATCCCTGCTTCTTATCCATAGGAACAATGTTAGAAACCCACTCTGTCAGAGGAATTGGATAAATGAAACCTGCTTTAAGAATTTTTTCAGCTTCAAATTTTATGGCAGCGGCTTTCCGAGGGTGCACTGGACGCAGATGCTAGCAAACAAGCTTTGCACCTGGATAGGTGGGAATCTCGTGCACCACAATACTGGGATCAATTCCAGGAATCTCTTCATAAGACCAGGCGAGAACACAGAATTCATGAAAGAGCCTAGTATACACTTTGACTTCATTGGAAGAGCAAGTGACTCCCACATGGATGTTCTCAACAATTCCCAGCTTCACGGAAATTTTGATAGGCATCGTCTGAGTGATGTTACTCAAGTTACCTTCAACAAAGACTTCATGAGCCAAGATAGGCGTTTGAAGTGGTGGAGAAGGAACTTGAGATGCAAAACACTTAAGACAGTTAGACATTGCCCCAAGGCCAAGCATAAACGAGGAACAATGATGGCCGTCACTCCACGGTGGATCTTCGAGAGACATGGTTTCCATTATAGCCTCATCATATGGAAACACTTCTTTTAAAGGATCATGGGAATCTGCATCGCCGAGCCAGGGGGATTGAGAATAAACGTTAAGAGCCATGCTCAAGGGAGAACCTTCAGAAGGGGGAGAATCAGATGCAGTTGTAAGCTCACAATAATTGATTTCAATTGGACTAAGCAGCATTGAATCCCCAAATGAATCAACCTGTGCAGGTGAAGGAATGATCCATGGGTCATCTGACCAAGAGATCATATTAACTTGAATGGTATTTGGTGGTGGAAAGGGAAAGATACCCATTAGAGTCGGATATTTGAAAAGACCCGGCCCTACACTGTCGGGGGGAGAAGGAATCTAATCCACGTATGGCACGTTGTTTTCGGAAGATGAGGTAAAGAATGATAAATGATCAACAATAATGATTTTTCCCTCGTGTGGAAACTTTAGAAGTCGAAAGAGGGTGGAAGGGACACACAGCATAGCGTGAGTCCAACTGCGACCGAGTAGAATATTGTAATTGAGTTTAGTGTCAACAACTTCTGTTTCAACATTAACCGTCTTTCCTTGCAACGTGATCGGTAAGCTAGCAAGAACACCCAAGGGTTTCGATTCCCCTCCATCAAATGCCTCAAGGACATTGGGTGATGAAGTGAGAGCTGGAGAGCCAATAGCTTTCCAGAAAGTGGATGACATGACACAAGTGGATGCACCTTCGTCTACAATAGCTCTATGGATGTTGAGACCATTAATGCCGACTTGTATGTCAAGCGCAATCTGGTACGGAAGTCGGGGGATGAAATTTTCTAAGTCGAAAGAGAGAAGGCTAGAATCAGTAGGATCAATCCCGCCGATCGCAGATAATAATTCCTTCCATTGAGACAGACAAATCTAGAGCACTTCCAACATGGACATCCTGGATGGGGCCTGTGCTAATTCCTCAACAATACTGTAATGTTGAGCAACACGGGCATTAGGATTATAAGAATATTTTTAGAGAACACCTTTAGAAGGTGGCCATACAACGGGTTTAGCACTAGGCCTTTCAATATCAAGAGGACCAGAGGTAGGGGGAGAGGAGGACTATCGATGATATCTTTCCCGTCTGCCTGTCGTAATCCAACATAATCTTTCGACCAAGTAACAATGGAAACGGGTGCAGAACCGTTCATCATGAACACTTGAGAGCCAAACGGTGCAGATGGTGCAGGTTGATCAACCATATGAGTTTTCTGAGATGGGAATGGTTCTTTAAGGACCACCCAAGTTCCCTTAGCACCTTTCAGTAGTTGACTAACCTCAGATCATCTAGGACAATCCTTAGTGTAGTGTTCCTCATCATAAATCAAACAGGGTTACTTCGGCTTTCGCTGCGAACCATCATTAGCACGAGGTTTAGACGATTTTGGTTTTGGGGCATCGGCTTTGGCCTTGCCTTTTCTCTTCTTTCTCCCCTTGGAAGTCTTGTCTATAGGATTAGCCTCAACAGCGTTGACCTCTGAGTTTTTACCAGAATCTGGGGTAGGCTAAGGAGCAGAAGCATTGGAAGAATTTGATTTCTACTTCCCATTGGAAGACTTGCGTGAAGTCTGAGACACAGAACCAATAACTCCATCGATCGATGGGGTAGCCATAGCTTTAGAGGTCCCAGGTTATGGAGCCTCAGTCAAGATGTCATACAATATGCCCGATTGATAGTACACTAAATCAAGGTACTCGGCACGCGCAATGGCTTGTTCCTCAATTACACATGCCCCCATGGCGATGTCTTTCACAATCTGATTGAAAAAAGAGGTAGTGAACCAATGAGTAAGAAGTTGATCAGGAATTTTGAACTTTATCAGGCGACGATGTCATCTCCATTCATGAATGTGGTCTGAGATATGGGTAGCTCAGTCCTATTTCAAGGATGTTAGGAGATGTATCCTATCTTCATAATGAACTGACAATTGGAAATGAGTAAGGAATGCCATAGCGAAAGTGTTGAAATATTGAAAGATACCACGAGGCAGTTCGATATACCACTTATCAGCAACTCTGGTAAGAGTGCGCTGGAAAATATGGAGTCGAACAGAGTCATCCACTCAAGAATTGGAAGAGCACCACAAATGGTATGTCATGACGTGTGCTTGGGGGTCTTCTCGAGATTTGCCCTCAAACTTGGGACAATCACCAAGAACCTTCGTTGGAACCGGGGGCCAATATGGATTACGAAGAATTTGATCATTTGTCAATTTGGACACATCCAGTAACTCCAACGAGGCAAGAAAAGGTAATTGAGGGTTAAAAGGCATAGAAGGTCCTCGATAAGGACCCGTACCCATACTCCATCCTGGTTGAGTATAAATCTACCCCCATTGGTTCTGTCCCAGAGGATTCTGACCATAAGGGGTGTAATCCAGATAATTCGGTTGATATGGCGGCTGAGGACCAGGATACGATGGTTGAAAACCAAGATACTGATTCTGAGTATACGATGGTCCCGATTGAGCAGCATAAGGATTTTGCTGCGGAATATAAGTATGGCCTAGCAGTTGAGGGTAATGAGCAGAACCTTGAGGCGTGTTTTATACCAGTTGATATTGACCTTGAGGGTAATAAATACCTTAGGGTCGAACAGACTACTGATAAGTAGGGCCCTGCTGAGCTAGATAAGTCGGGTGCACAGGTTGATTCGAATGCGGCATGGAATAGAGCGGTGGCTAAGCAGGGTGAATTGTCTGTACAGGTTGTCTTGGCTGAATAGGTTGACCTGACTGATGAGGGCCACCAGGTTGTCCCCGTTGAGAAGGTTGGACTGATGGCTATGGTGGGCCAGGTTGGGCCTGATAACCAGGTTGACCTAGAGCAACACCATAAGATGGCCTTGGTTGTGCAACATTTGGTCCAATTGGAAAATATGGCTATTGTGGTTGCACCAAAGGTTGAGATGGATGGATTTTCCCCCAAGGACCATATAAATGTCTAGGTTGATAAACCGGTTGCCCAGCTGGTCCTTGAGGTTACCCTGGTTGGACCACAAACTGAGTTTGTAAAGGTTGACCTTGAGGATTATAAGGCTGCCCTTGCGGGCCATAAAATAATCCCTGTTGAACCTAAGGTTGTCCCTGTAAGGGTTTTCCTTGTGGTTCATATGCATACCCTTGCTGGGCCGAAGGTTGTCCCTGAAAGGGTTGTCCTTGTGGGCCGAAAGCATACCCTTGTTGAACCGAAGGTTGTCCCTGAAAGGGTTGTCCTTGTTGGTTAGAAGGTTGCCCAGGCAAGCTAGGTATAAAACCGTTAATGAACTGATAAGAATTAGGAACAGGAAAATATATAGGGTTTCCATGCTCATCATATTGAAACAGAAGTGAATAAATCGGGGTACCATCTGCCCCATAATGATAAAAATAAGGATGATTAGGATCCTGAGGGGACTGATTAGTCTGGGAGCTCTGCTGCTAAACAGCCACTCGACACTCCTAAAAAGAAAGGCCATCAAGGATTTCCATGGCAATCGAAGTCTATACTGAGCTGAAACTCCTGACGACTGAGCGGTGATGATCGGTGCCGATGCAACCACACAGACAGTAGGCCTTGTGGGGACAGACGTAACAAAAGGCGTCGACGATATAGGTGTCGTTGAAAACATCCCTAATGATCGGGAAACCGTCCCCCTCGACAGGGTTGATGTTGCCATGGAGGCAATACCGGCTATAATCTGACCCAAAGACCTATATCCAGCTGGAAGTGAAACCAATGGTGAAGATTGAGCATGCTCTTGATGGATGTCTTCTGGGAAAATTTGGTATTCTTCATCAAAAACTAGAGTGTCCTCACTTCCATTAGGACCAGATGAGTCCATGTTTGAATCCACCATGAGATCTTGTAAAAGACTACGGGGGCTAGGAGGTATGATAGCAGCCAAAAATGGTGATCCTGATGTGAGGGGGGGGGGGGGTGGGATTTTCCCCAACTCCAAACCCAAACCAAGCGTTTCAAAGAGGCCAATGGAACTCAACCAGTTCTCAAAAGGGGTACTCCGACGGGACGATAGGTTGCTGAAGCTCGGTAGAACTAGAGGTTTGCGAAGTTTCAGATGAACCGTCCAAGAAAGGACTACTAGTAGACAAAACCGATGGTTTCGCCACTGTGACTGTAGCACACTAAAAAAGGGAAAAATATCAGAAAAGATGACTCTTGGATCAAAACCAAGGCAAACAAAGAAAGGCCAAGTAATCAAACTTTAAAGGGCATGTAATCATACGTAGTTTATTTTACCACATTGAAACAAAAAATTTGTTGTTTCATGTTTTAAGAGTCAAGAAACAGTCAAAGATGACTCTAGTCTCTTTTAGTTTTAAGTGAGTGCAAAAGGACAAGTGCTCGATGATATTTTAAAATTTATGGAGTTAGTAAAGATCGAAAATGACTTCTCAGGTATTCTAGGTAAAAGGGTGTACCAGGTTCCCGTGAACTTTCATATACACCTTGGTAATAAAATGAAAGAAGAATTAACCAAGGACTTGATGTACATGTAGGTAGTCACCCCGAATGCTGTGTTCGGTGTATCACGGTTACAAGGTGGCAGACTCGACTTCCTACGAATAAAAGGATTCAACCTAGAGGGGTATCCGTTTATATACTTGACGGTATGGGGAGCACAAGTCCGTACTAGTGTTGTCTGAAGGCAGATGGTGAGCAAAAACTGCTAGGTTTAAAGACGCCGGAACACATCTCTAACTTAGACCACTAAATGTTTCGTTAGGCTTCAATGTTGCCTTAGGTTAATTGAATAAATTTGAAGTTGATCTTGTATTTATGTTTCAATTCCAAAGTCCTACCAAATTTTGAATCTCACGAATCCCTAAATGCAAGCTACATGCCATAAAATACCATTTTGTTCGATGAAAAACTATCTAGGAGAAATTTTAATAGTTTTCAAGTGATAGAAAATAATGAGAACACACAGAAGCATCCACTACAATATCTGATGCAAGCTAATGAAAATGAGAAATCTTTCCTAGAATGTCCAATTCTAGTTATATGAAATATTTTCAATTCCACAATGCAAACAAGAATGCAAGCACAAAATTTTTGATTTTTCAATGTAATAGGGTAAACAATGCACTAAATGACATGAAAAACAAACCAACACACTAGTTCGATAATGTCAATGCAAGAGTTGAAGCGAAACAATTCAATCAACTCAAAAGCAAACAAAACGAAACTCAAACCAATGTTTCAATCTCTCAAATCGAAGAAAGATGTCGAAACATACCCGTACAAGCAATGTAATCTATGCTTGGAGTGACAAGAAGCACAACTGAATGAAAGAAGCAAGACTCATTTCACTAAATGCAATCAAGAAAGGAATGAAGTTGACCATGAAACAAAAATACCCAGACTCCTACTTGAGGCTCAGCTTACCAAAGCACTAGAAAACCCTAAGGCTATGATGTTGATAAGAGGTGGAAAAACAACTGAAGGAAGGAGGGTGTTCACAATTACAAACAATCCCAAGGCACACAAAACATGTCAAGAAATCACCTAGAAGCACAAGCACTCACCAAAAACTCCAAAATGAAGCAAACCCTAACACCTACAAGAATTGGCGTGACTGTTTGGCTATAATCAGGGCCAAACAGGGGATGGCGCAGTTGCTGAACTAGCAACAAGCGCTAGTGGGCATGACTGTCAGACCAGAAACTGCACCAATAAAGTCAACCATAGTAAAAGGAAAATTTTGGAAAATAGAGGTCAGATCTGATCCTCTGGGGCTGAACAAGGGTCTTATACTTAGCAAAAATAATCAGAGAAGGCAAGCTAAGCAAGAAAAGACCAAGAATAAGACCTAATGGATGAAAGAAAAACTCACACTACTCCCTAGTGGAGTCGCCAATTTGTTGGTGAGGTAAATCCCCTCTGCAGATAGAGGTGATCCCACTAGCCCTAGAGTGGGTCTAGCCACAAATGAGACAAGCTATAACATTGATTCCTAGTTAACGAATGGACAAAGATTTGATAGATGACTTACCGGAGGTCCTACACTATTGTTGTCGTCAGAAAGAGTGGCTGCCTCTCGCTCTTGGTTTGACAAATCACGATCTGGTCGTTTTCACGCTCGGATACCTGCACACACACACAAGAAAAAATGATGATATACAACATACTATTTCACATTCGTAACTATCAGTTAGTCGAAGAAGACTAAATCAATTGCATTAAATAAACATAACACAATTATGGAACCAATACCATAGTCGAGTATATTAATGAAAGGAAGGAAGAGTACAACCAAGCTTCGACGTTGCGGTCTCCTCCAACAAGGATCCAGCGGAGCGCGTCTCACAAATACTCATCGAGAATTTAGACGAGGCTCTCTCTACGGAATTCTCCTTGGTTCTACCTTCTCTATAGAAATTACTCAGCTATAGTATCTCTTCTCCAAGTTCAGCTTCTTGGCTATATGTTTAGCTAGCTTTTGTAAAGGGATAAGGCCTATTTATATAGAGGAAGAGGGAGACGTTAGGATCCCTATAATCATGGAAGGGAGTCCTATCTTCAAAGAGTGTTCCATGGGAGGTAAAAACTACTACCTAAATAGAGAAATCTGTGGCTTATCAAGTTTAACCACTTCTAATGAGTCATCCCTGAGGTAGTTACCTCTATTTGTTAAAAAACATTCCCAAAACAGCTGGCGCATGCAATACACAGAGAAAGAGTGCCAGGTGGCCCAGGCTCTAGTGAAAATCTTCCCTACTGGTGCGAGGGGTGAAATGGCTACCCTCCCCAATGTAAAAACATAGGTTTTTGTGTGATTTTTGAGGAAATGTTCAACAGGAGAAATGATGTCCTTATGCAGAAGGATGCAAAGAAGGTATTTGTGGAGTATGAAATTGCTCATAGGTCATGAGAAAGACCCTCCAATATGTGGGGCGAGGGATTGCAGGGATGGTATCAATTTTTTCCTATTAATTTGATCCATGGTTGGAGGGATTTTAAGAAAAAAAATTTGGAAAATTTTTTTGACGATAAAACTCTCTCCACGTTGCTAAAAGAGTCCAGAAATATTAATATGGGGGGAAAGGAGAAAGTAAAACATTTCAATCAAAATTTTGATTGTATATTGAACAAGTTCCTTGCAGACAGCTAACCCCATTATTTTATTACTATATATTATTATTTAGACGCCTTGCTAAGAAACATTTATGATTTTTTTAAAAGAGCTACAAATGAGACACTAGCTTTAAACATTTAAGAATAAATCACCATGGAGAATGAATTTCATGCCATTGGAGCTATTGTTGATGATGAAGAATCTAAATACTCCAAGGAGATTGGAAATAGGTATCAAGCATCTTAAAGTAAGGCTAAAGAAAAGGATTATGTTTATATTTAAAGATTGAATAAATCTTTTAAGTCAATCACTAATGAGGTATATGAGTTAAAGAGAAAGTTAAGTGAGGCATATCTAGTCGTAAGAATCCAAAGTATTTATTATTCACAAGGAACTACAATAATCAGCCAACCAAATCTATCCAAATATCAAATTTTTAGTTGATGTTCGAGAAAATAGGCATGGAAAACTATTTCTCCTTCCATCAATATTTGCACTCAGAGAAAACTTTCCCACAGCGTAACCACAACATGACTCCTCAAAAAACCCATATTGTTGATAATTTACTTGCAGATGAGTAGTCTAAGTAGATAGAAGAAACAAATGAGCCTGATGCAGCTGAAGAAAGTACATGATTGGAAAATCATTTAATACCTTTTATTTCATTCTCAAGAATGACAATAAAAGTGTTGAAGGACCACCTAAAAGTGAATCCCCCCATCACACACCAAGATGTTGTTATAATTTTAGGAGAAAAGGTCACGTTTCTAAACAGGAATTGAAAAGACAAGAATTGAATAACAAATTGCTAAGAATGATCCCACCAGAAGCCAATCCTACTCAAAATGAAAAAAAAAAAATGGAAATGCTACTGCTTCTAAGAACACTTCCACTAGCAGTAAAAATAAGTCTATCACTTTGGAAATTTCAAACAAAGCTACACCTTCAAACACTACAACACTGCCTGATAGAAATGGGACCATTGATTATAATATTATTGAGGACATGAAAATAGATCATGCTAAAAGTTCCATATTTGAGCTCATAAAGATAGAAAGTTAGTGTGAGTTGCTTGTCCAAGCCTTCTCGCAACCTTCGTAAGGTGACAAAGCTTCTACTTCTCAAATGGTGTCTGGTAATTCTCCTGGAACTCTTGAATCTATGGTTCATGTTTTAACTTTAAATACTAACCCTCAGTGACCTCCATTTTTGTCAACATTTGAAACATTTAATTACAATGCCCATAACTGTTTGTTCGATTTGGGTGCATATGTAAATGTAATGCCATTATCTGTTGCTAAGAAAAATAATTCTAAATGGGTTAAAAAGAATGTACAAATCGTGCAACAAGAAAAGTCACTTGTCTAAGCCATTGGTGAACTCAATTATGTTATTATCCATTTATCATTAGACGAAAGGTTAAAACAATGTATAAAAATTGTAATTGTGGACATCCCTGAAGCCTGTGGCTTACTCTTGAGTATAGAGTGGTCTAGTAAGTTACAAGGGTATTTTGCAACAAAATGATCACACTTATGGCTTCCATAAAAGGGAAAAAACAACCATATTCAAGTAGAAATTGAACGCTACATGAAATATACTGTGACACTATTTGAGGGTCATAATGATCCTATCAGCTTTGTAGAAGTAATATTTGGAAATTGTTTCTTGGAAATTGATCATGGGTGTAATCAAGCACAACAATCGTTTGTCCCATGAGATACACAGTTGGAGTTCCTTCCCTGTACTACAATTGGTGCTAATGAATCTTGTAACATACATGTACATAGTAATAATATTATAGGAACCAATTCAGTAGTTAATAATATTTGGAATTTTTATTTCGATGGTTCAAAAACTCAGGTTGGCTCTAGAGCTGGTTGCATTCTCATAGACCCACATAACAATAGGTATATCCTATCATTTGATTTGGAGTTTGAGATCACAAACAATTTTGTTGAATATGAAGCACACTTTCTTGGATTAAATAAGTGCATTGACCTGAAGGTAGAGCTACTAAAGGTAATTGGTGACTCAAAAATGGTCACTCCTCATGTACAGAATACTATCCATTTAGTTTCACCAATTTTAAAAAATTATCAATTGGATGTATGGCGAATTATTACTTATTTTAAATATTTTAATATTATTTTTCTCCTATAATTTTAAATGTTTCCGCAAACACATTATTTAGTATAGCTACGAGAATGTTGCCTTTAAAAATGGGTTTTCCATATATATTGTATACAAACCATCTATGCCCAATACATAACTATTACATAGCATTTTTTCACTGTCCCTGTAATCCCCATCTCGCCCATTGGAGGGTCATTTCTGTGATCAATAAGTAGTGTCATGCCTTGCAAATACCATCATTGTATCCCTTTACATGAGAGTGATATTCCTTCTGTGACAATTCCCTAAGAAGAGATTCAAAAACCCTTGTTTTTTCCTTGGCGCGAGTATTCATTTATGCCCTCGCATCGAAGAGGAATATTAACACTGGGCCCCATGCCAGTTGGTGCTCTGTGTCAGTTAGCCACCCACGCTAAGCTATTTATGGAATGTTTTCTAAAAATAGAGGTAGAGATTCCACTCCAACAACTTCGAGTATGAGTCATTGGGAGTGGTTGAATTGAATAAACCATGGACTCCCTCCTTTTAGTTTATGGTTTCCACCTCTTATGGGAACTTCCTAAAGGATAGGCCTCCCTCCCACCTTTGTAGGGATCCTAACCTCCTCCATTTCCTCTATAAAAAGAAGCTATCTCTCTTTGCATAAGCTATATGAACATGGAGAATTGAACATACTATAGTTGAACTATTGAAGAGATAGAATAAGAGGGAACTACGTTGAGAGAACTTGAGTCCATGCCTTCATCCCGTCCGAATTCCCTAACGAGCATCTGAGACGCACTTTGGCTAAACCCCGCCAGAGGAGACTGTGACATCAAAGCATTGGTTGTAACTCTTCCTTCTATTAGTACATATATGTGACTATTGTTTGGTTCCCATTTTGTATTATGTTAGATTTTTAATGCAATATGCTTAGCCCTCTTTGACTGGCTAGTAGTTATGAATGAATTTATTATGTTGTATGTTGTTCTTTATTTTTTTTCTATGTGTAGGTATCCAAGCATAATTGCAGAAGGATTGTGACTTTCCAAGGCAAGAGCGAGAGGCCACCGCCACTACAGCCACGACAACAGCGTTGGATTCCAGGTAGGTCGATCTACCCTGTCCTCTTTTCATTCAATAATTAAGACTCAACAATATAGCAAGTCTCTTTTTTTCTAGACCCACTCTAGGGCTAGAGGGATCGTCTCTGTCTGCGGAAAGGATTTATCTACTTAACAAATTTGGTGACTCCACTGGGGATAGTACGAGTTTGTCATTTCATCTTGTTGGGTCAATTTTAATCATTGATTTTCTTATCTGTATTTCTAGTTTTCTTGCTTAGTTTATATCCTCTATTAAGCTCCAGAGTGTCAATATTGAACTCTCCTCATCGGATTTTGGTTTTTCCTTTTTTCTCATAGTTATCTGGCTTAACACACTTTTCGTCTGCACAATCACACCAATTTGCGTAAGTTACTTTTTTTTTCAGTCGCGTCAACCCCTGTTTGGCACGGATTATAGCCATACAGTCACGTTGAATCCTGTAGGATTTGGTACAACCTCCTTAATGAGTGTAATATTCCAAATTAGGAACATCTCATGAATCATGCAGTCAAAATGCATTTCCAGCAGAAAATGTAATAAAATAGTAAAATGGACTCTTGGATCCCATATATTAGTCAATATACAACTTAAATCCAAGAATAGAGCTGAAACAAAGAAAACTAGGTTGGTGAAACATATCTCCCACACCTAGGATTGCCAAAAAGTGCCAAAACCCCAAGACAAAAAAATACGGGAGTTACTGCTTAAAGGACTGCATAGTCTAAGAGAGGATTTACACTCAGAAAATAGGAGAAAAACAAATATACTCATATATTAATCAAATATACATTAAGAACTGAGATCTAGTCTCCTTATACAAAATACAAGATAACCCAGCAAGGGTTTCTTGTCAAACACTCTACATACAAAATGTGATATTCAAACAATTATTGAATCATCACTAAAAAAATGAAGCACATGAGTGTAAAAGGCTATAAATATTTCTGATCTGATGTATATCCCTCAAGGGCTTCCTCCCATGAAAGGATGAACCTCTCAATCACAAGGAAACTCAGCAACAGAGCCACCAAACAATGTACTGAGCACTGCCTCCGAAATAATGCATTCCCTAGCAGAAACAACGTTGGGAATGTATGTGAAACGTGTGGTATAATATCACAGATCTGAAATAAGCTTTGGATCTCTCCAAAAAGGTCCCTCAAGTGAATGAAACCTTCCTCCAGTGAGAAACTAGCTCAAGAACTAGGATTCCAATCCCTTCCACTGTTGCACCCAGCAACACTGCACAACCTCTGGAAAAAACTGCACTGATGAAGATGGCTGAAGCTTGGCCTGAAAACCTGATGTGGAATGATGAATGAAAAATCTCCCAATGAGGCTCCTCAAAGGAAAGAGGTGGGATTCCCGCTCGGGAACACCCAGTGCTAAACAACACTACAACTCTGCCAAGCAGCAAAGCAACAACAAGTCTTGGCAGACAAGAATAATAATCTAAGACCTAATGAATAATGCTACCATCCTCTTCCTTATATAAGATGTGAGTTTTCTTTCCGTTGGCCCCACTCAATTAGGTCATCTCTATCCAAAGATACATCTCCCTCCAAAACTGCGTTATTCTTCCTTGGATTCCTCCTCCTCTAAAACTGCGTTGTTGACTTAGTCAAAGCAGCTTCATTTTATCCATATTCACACATGGAGGTGTTTTATTAGACTATAAAGAGTATCCCCTTTCACATTTGGAGTATTTTATTACTCCATAGGAGACTTATGGGCTTTTCTACCCATTTATTTACCGGTTAGAGCTATTGCTAACTCTAATGTTCCATTTAGATTTGAGGCTAAAATCTTGGAACATTACAGTCCTCCCCTCCAAAATATTTGCTTGACCTCAAGAAAATGTATAAGGAGATAAAAATTTCTCCCCTCCTCCTCATGTGGCCTCCCATCAATAGCCTCCATCACTGCATCAAGAGAATCTACAAATAAATTGTAATCCAATTTTTCCTCTCAAGTGTGCAAAACCAAATGGTCTACATCAATTAGAGGTGGAAAATGTGAATGGACACTTGCTTGTTGTCTCATGGCCTCCACCAAGTAGGAGTGATGATCAACAAGGTGAATGAGTGCCTCCCTCACCCATGCTATTATCCAAATGAAGTGAGTCACTCTCCAACATGGCAACTCATGAAAATTATCATGCACCTTGTGCTCCGGAAATGTAGGTGGGCTAACTAAGTTAACATGATAGGCAAGAGGGCCTATCCCACGCTTTATTCCTCTCTACTTATGATAAGTGTAGAGGGCATGCTGATCTTGGGCTGCAACATGATTGCCCTCCAATGGAAAGATTAAGTTTGAGCCTCCAAGGACTCTTCCTCCAAAGTCATGAGACATGCCAACCCAAACCATTCCATTCAAGATGAATGGCACATCATCATCATTTGGCCTCCAAATCAGAAAATTTCTGAAGGTTAGGTGTAATTTTTTATGGTACCAAAGGTTCTCCAAGTGGATATTACGCAGTCCCCCCAACTGTTGCTTGAGAATGTCATGTGGAAAGTGGTTCTGCAACAAGTCATAAGATGTGTATGTTTGCTCTTCCAACATGGGGAAGTAAGCATCAATTTCTATCAGTTGTACATAGATAGAATAAAAATACACCTACGCAAATTCATTTATAGATGGGCTACTATCATCATAAACATTGGCCCTAAAGTGACCATGAAACCCAAAAATACTCTTGCTCTTTTGAGGAGCAATGCACTGTTCAAACATGGTGAGAAAGTACAAATAATCAATGGAGTAATCAACAAGTACAAAAATGCATTCCCTAACATACATAGTGATTTGGATGAAAGTGAGGCCCTCCAATAGGTCCTCCCATGAGAATCTCCTCATAAAAATCTGCAAGAAGAAGGGATACCTCCTCTCCTTGGAATATTTCATCCATAAGAACATGCTCCTCTGTGAAAACATTGTAGGCCTTTGTAATAAGGCTCCATGACTCCTGTCTTTGACATTCCATATGCCAAATTCATCCACCATCATGCTTCTATGTGAGAATATCTTCTTCCTGTAGGGAAGCCTCTCATGATCCTCCAATGCTGAAGGGTAGCCTCCTTGCACCATGAATGTGCCTTTCTTCTCTTTAGAAATATCATGAAAAGTATGGGAAGAATTTTTCCCATACTCTCCCAAATGCAACCATAGCAACAAAAAAAAATTCTGCTGCCTCATCTCTCCCTCATACAAGCCATAGAGTAGGATCATGATGGTCAACTTGTATGATGTCCCAACAAACAGTTCATCCATGAAGTGTCTCTTGAAGTGTACAACATATAAAGTGGGGAGAATCATGCTCCCAATGGGCACCTCCAATCTCAAGCCCACTCTCCAAACAAAGCTCCTCATGATCATAAAAATGTCAGCAGTATATGGAAGCAAGGTACAACGAGAACAATTTTCCAAGTGACAACCAGAGAGTGAATCATGGTCCCTCTCATGGAACCAGCACAGTGCATCCTTGGCCTGCATCAAAATAATAAATAACAAGTTCTTTGCCAACCACTTGTTTGCTTCCACATTCATATCATAAGATGAAAACATGAAGTTACAATATGGTGTCAATGGTGCACACCAAGAAATATATGGCTTCCCCCACAAACCATCAAGAAGATAGACAGAATCAATGCTACAAGTAGCTGCAAGTACATCATCATAAAATATGCAAGAAGAGATAATTCTTCTTGTTACATCATGCTACTCAAACAAGGAAAATAAGTACAATAAAAAATATGAAATGATACCTCCTCCATCATGTACTTAAGTTCTTGAGCTGAAATGGCTCAACTGGAAATTCTCCCTTACTCCCAATGAGTAGGAAGGTGGCTGCGACATCCTCTCTATCACCATCTAGGCTATGCATCTCTCCATATGCTGAAATATCTCATGCTGAATACCATACCAATTTAACTCCTCCATCAGATGGAAATATGCATCAAAGAGCATAGAAGAGAAGTCCTCATGTGCTGCATGTAGCAGCTTCTCCCTGAGACTGGAAGATCAAGTCAAGAAGATCCTACCATAGGAATAGATGACCACATCATCCACCATGTATCTTTCATCTCCATCCGGGTCATCAAGAATCATGCATGCACTAGGATCCTTGGAGTACTCTACCAAGAGCTAAGACCTCCAATAAGGATCAATCCTCCTCAAAGACAACGCTAGTGATCTGGCATGTGAAGCCCTCATCATGCTGTTGCCTACTACTTTGACATCCCCCATGCCAAATTATTCCCCTAAACTCCTCACCTATCCAAAATATAAGAGTGGTGAACCCAAAGACAATATATCTCTCATCAATTGTAGATCAGGTGGCCTCCCAGGTGTAATGCCTCCATGTAGTGAGACATCAATGTCAAGAGTAGACTGCTCATGTGGTTGGGCAATTATGCCCCTGCCCTTATAGTGAAAATCAGCCTGCCTCTTCCTTGCATTGGCTCTCTAAAATAGAGAAGGGTGTGTGCCTCTCATCAAGTGATGTTGCTCTTCCTCCCTACCTCCTCCTTCTAGATCCAATGCTGCACAATCATGCTGCTCCCTGATTGTGCTTGGACCTTCATGTATGAGATCCTGGGGAACTTATTGTAAGGATACAAGAATCCCTCCTATTGGAGAAAGTGCTCCTCTTCCCTTTGCATGAGGCACTGTATTTGCTCTAGATGTGGCAGCGTTGTTGCCCTCATCCTCATCAATGTGTACGGGAAACATATCAATAGTTGGATCCTCCTGTGAAAAGGAGATCCCCATGCCCTCTTGTTCAAGAATATGAACTGGAGGCCTTAATTTCAGCAATATGTAATGCAAGATTTCAACTCCTGTCATGGTTTTCTATAGTGGGATGTCGTTCATCACATGCAATGCTTTTGTTTTTTCAAGTTTTCCTTGCTCATGTGCCTTAGGAAGTTCTTCACCAAACCTTCCCATAAAAGTTTCTATGAATCTTGCATAAGAGGAAGTTTTTGCATTTTTTAAAGAACAAGACTCAAAATTCCACCATGCATGAGCCTTACCTCTGAAATGCAGTGTTGTAACTCTGATGGCTTCATCTTCAGAAATGTGGTGTAGCTGCAAATAGGAGTCTAGCTCCTTCACCCAAGCTCTAGCTGAACATGTAGGTGATCCAGCAAAAGTAGATAGAAGAAATCTATCTGCATCCTGCTACTTGCTATTCTCCACTTGGATCTTGAAAAAATCCTAGAAATTAGTATGATCTCTAAACCTCTCTGTTCGAGATTCATACTCATGCAACAAATCACTAAGAGTTCTCCTCTTAGGCATTTTTCCTCCTCCCATCCATCTCAAGATAGATCTGGGAACTTGAATGCGTTGTGCATCATGGTGTGTAGCTACATGCTCACACTCACCATGTGAAAATCTAGATTCAACTCTAGATTCAACTTCTTTTGGAGATCCCATCTCCAATCTCATTCTCTTCATCTCTCCTTGAAAGCTCTGCATAGATTTTGGAAGAAGATTTGTGATATTGTCTTCCTTTCTTCCTTCACATACTAAAGATTTTTGGATTCTATCCATATCTCCTTCCTCTAATACCTGGATCTCATAGGATGAGCCATAGATCATGCTTTGATACCACTGTAATATTCCAAATTAGGAACAACTCATGAATCATGAAGTAAAAATGCATTTCCAACAAATAGTGCAATAAAACAGTAAAATGGACTCTTGTATCCCATATAATATTCAATATAAGACTTAAATCCAAGAATAGAGCTGAAACAAAGCAAACTAGGTAGGTTAAACAGATCTCCCACACCTAGGATTGCCAAAAAGTGCCAAAACCCCAAGACTGCAAAATACCAGAGTTGCTGCTTAAAGGACTGCGTATTATAAGAGAGGATTTACACTCAGAAAATAGGAGAAAAACATATCTACTCATATATAAATAAAATATACATTAAGAACTGAGATCCAGTCTCCTTATACAAAATACAAGATAACGCGGCAAGGGTTTCTTGTCAAACACTCTGCATACAAAATGTGATATAATTCAGAAAATTATTGAATCATCACTACAACACTGAAGCACATGAATGTAAAAGGCTGGAAATATGTCTTATCTGATGTAGATCCCTCAAGGGCTTCCTCCCATGAAAGGATTAACCTCCCAATCACAAGGAAACTCAACAACAAAGCCACCAAACCATGCATTGAGCATTGCCTCCAAAATAACGCATTCCCTAGCATAAAAAATGTTGGGAATGTATGGGAAATGTGTCGTATGATACCAAAGATCTGAAATAAGCTCTGGAGCTCCCAAAAAAGGTCCCTCAAGTGAAGGAAACCTTCCTCGAGTGAGAAACTAGCTCAGGAACCGGGATTCCAGTCTCTTCCACTGTTGCACCCAGCAACACTACACAATCTTTGGAA
Organism: Pinus albicaulis; assembly: GCA_034641835.2. Classification (NCBI taxonomy): domain Eukaryota; kingdom Viridiplantae; phylum Streptophyta; class Pinopsida; order Pinales; family Pinaceae; genus Pinus; species Pinus albicaulis. The sequence goes on from CM076574.1 coordinate 426,795,174, forward strand.
AAAACTGCGCTGATGAAGATGGCTGAAGCTTGGACTGAAAAAATGATGTGGAACGATGAATGAAAACTCTCTGAATGAGGCTCCTCAAAGGAAATAGGTGGGATTCTTTCTCAGGAACACCCAGTGCTAAACAACACTGCAACTCTGCTAAGCAGCAAAGGAGCAACAAGTCTTGGTAGACAAGAATAATAATCTAAGACATAATGAATAATGCTACCATCCTCTTCCTTATATAAGATGTGAGTTTTGTTTCCTTTGGCCCCACTCAATTAGGTCATCTCTATCCAAAGATACATCTCCCTCCAAAACTGCGTTATTCTTCCTTGGATTCCTCCTCCTCTAAAACTACGCTGTTGACTTAGTCAAAGCAGCTTCATTTTATCCCTATTCCCACATGGAGGTGTTTTATTAGGCTAGAAAGAGTATACCCTTTCACATTTGGAGTATTTTATTTCTCCTTAGGAGACTTATGAGCTTTTCTACCCATTTATTTACCGGTTAGAGCTGTTGCTAACTCTAATGTTCCATTTAGATATGAGGCTAAAATCTTGGAACATTACAATGAGACTTTTGGTCAGTTGTGGTTGCCTATAGGTTATTTTTTGTGTGTAATTATGCCTTTGGGACTGTTTTTATTGTTGTCGACTTTTTTTCTCAGTCGTTTGTCTATTTTCTTATCAGTGTAATTAAGGCCTTAGGGTTTCTAAGTGCATTGGTGCACTGAGCCTTTTGTTTGGAAATCAAGTCTCATTGATTGTTGTTAGTCTCATTCTCAGGTCAATTTCACTAAGTTTTCTTGATCCTTTTGAGTGTTTTCTTTGATTGAATCATCATTTCATTTTTCGATTGATTCTTCTCCTGGTTGCTCCAAGCATAGATTACATTTCTTGTTTTGGGTCGTTTTGAAAACTTTATTTTGGTTTGGAAGATTGCAACATTAGTTTGAGTACTTTCTTGTGTTTGCTTTGCATTTAATTGGGTCATTTAATTTATATCCTTACACAATACTCAAGCTAGTGTTTTTTTTCATTTTTCATGTAATTAGTGCATCATGTAGTTTTTTTCATTGAAAAATTAGAAAAAACATATTTTGCATTCTTTCTTTTGCATCAAAACTAAAACATTCTTTTGAATAACGAGAATTTGATAGTCTAGGAAAGAATTTCATTTTCATTTGACTGTGTTAGATGAATCGGTGGATTTCTTCGCATACTTTCATTGTTTTCTATTGTTTGAAAGATCTCTATCCTTCTCGTAATTACCATTCATTGAATCAAAGATGATGTTCATTTGCATATAGCTTGCATTTAGGAAATTTGAGATCCAAATTCAGTAGGGCCTTGAAACTGAAACATAATCCAAGATAAACTTTAAAATTGATTCAATTAACCTAAGGAAGCATTGAAACCTAACGAAACATTTTTAATGGTCTAGGCTAGAGACGTGTTCCAACATCTTAAAACCTAGTAGTTGTCATTCACCATCTAGCTTTAGACAGTGCTAGTACGAACTTGTGCTCCTCGTAGCGTCGAGTATATAAACGGAGACCCCTCTAGGTTGCAATCCTTTTATCCATGGGAAGTCGAGTCTATCACCTTGTAATTGTGATACACCGAACACAACATTTGAGGATACTACCTACACATATGTTAAGTCCTTGGTCATTTCTCTTTAATTTGATAACCAAGGTGTATATGGCCTTTCACGAGAACCTAGTATACCCTCTTTCTTAGAGTACCAGAGTAGTCATTTTGATATTTTCGGGACTCTTTAAAAAGAGAAGAGATTGTCGAGCACTTGTACTTTAACGCTCTTTAAAATTTAAAGTGACTAGAGTCATATTTTGCCTATTTCTCGACTCTTAAAATATGAAACAACAAAATCTGGTTTCAGTGTCATAAAATTAGTCACATATGATCACACACCCATTAAAAGTTTTATTACTTGGCCTGTTTTTATTTTCCTTAGTTTTTGATCTTGGAGCCTTCGATTGGTTATCTTTTTTCCTTCTTGTTTTGATATACAGTCACGATGGTGAAACCACCAATTTCGTCGTCCTCACTACCTCCTAGTGGTATTTCTTTTTCATATGCTTCTTTTGAAACTCCTCAGTCCACTAGGTCTTCCAAGTTTTCGCAACCTATTCTTCCATCTGTCCTGCCTCTTACTACTCGATCTCCTCCTGAAAAGGCAGTTGAATTCAACTGTCCTCCTTGTAGTGCTTGGTCTGGATTTGGGGAACAAGGAGATTTTCCTCCTCTTACATCAGGCTCACCATTTTTTGTTGTTGCTATACCTCCTAGTCCCTATAGTCTTTCCGAAGATCTTATGGTAGAGTCAGACATGGATTCATCCAGTCCTATTGGTAGTGAAGGAATGCCTGTTTCTATAGAAAAATATCAACTTTTTCTGGAAGATGTCCCTGATGTTTCTACTCAGTCTTCTCCACCATCGTTGTCACTTCCGCTTGGATATAGGTCCTTGAGTCAAATTATGTCTGGTGTTCCATACATAGCACAATCAAGTACATTAACTCCTCCTCAGAGTTTGGTTCTCCCTTCGTTAGGACTATCACCTTCGACACCTCGTTTGTTGGTTACTGTTACATCCATTCCAATTCAATCGATTGTTTGTGAGGCTTCATCCACAGCAGTTGTTACCACTTAGTCCTTAGGATCTTTTTACACTCGCAGGTCTATTTTTCTCAATCCTACATGGCATGTTAATCCTGGTCCTATTAGATCACAATATAGTGCCACAGAAGCCCCACCTGCTTCTAATGAAGTTTCCACTACTCTTGTGATTCCTGGCGGCCTTAATTTTGAAGAGTATCTGTTGTTTGTTCAGCAATAGAGCTCTCAGGGTTTTCAACTGCTCCAAGCTCCTGGAAATCCTCGATTCCATCACTATGATGCTCTTGGTAATCCTGTTTATTCATTCCCACATCATTATGATGTATATGGTAATCTTGTCTATTTTCCTCGTATTGATCCTCATCAGGCTGTTTATGATCCTTAACAGAACGTTTCTCATCTTGGACCTACCTTACCTGTGCATCCCTCTGGCTTGCAAGGACAACTCTCATTGGGACAACCTTTAGCTCATTAGGCCCTGCCTCTAATCCACAGGGACAACCTTACGGTCCACAATGCCAACCTTCAGAAGGTCAACCTTTGGTCCAACATGGTCAACCCTACAGTCCATTTGGTCAACCTTAGAATCAACCAGGACCATCTTATGCTCCTGGGGGTCAAAAAATCTGCCACATCGACAACCTTTGGCACCAAAACTGTCATCACACATTTCATATGGCCAAAAATTTGTGCCACAAGGAAAACCCTACGCTCCTCCTTCGATTCAACCTGGTTATCAGGGACAACCTAGTCCATCGCATCCATCAGGCCAACCTTTCCCACAAGGGAAACCTGGTGGCCCTCAGTACTCAGTTCAACCAGCTCAGCAACCAGTTCAACCTTCTCCTCAGCTGGTTCCATCATTTCAGCAGCCAGTTCTACCCACTTATAGTCAGCAAGGTTTACCTGCTCAGCATCTCGCTCAACCTGATTACCTGGGTCTGCTTGCTCAACCACAAGGCACTTATTACCCTCAAGGTCCATATCAGCTGGTATATAGTGCACCCAAGTTCCTTACCCTCAAAATCAACCTGTATATCATCAATCTCAAAGCCATTCTTACATTCCACAGCAGACTCCATACGCTGCTCATCGGGGACCTCAATGGTCTACTCCAACCCAGTATCGTGATCCTCAACCCCAGTATCAATCGAATTATCCTGCTTCTAATCCCTATGATTCGAATCCTCAGGGACAGAATTTATGGGGACAAAATCCCTCTTGGACTAGGTGGAATGTAAACATGGGTCCTTATCAGAGACCTCCGATGACTTTCAACACTCAATTACCATTTTTTGCTACGTTGGAATTACCAGATGTGTGAAAGTTAATGAACGATCCCACTCTTCATAACCTATATTGGCCTCCAATTCTGACCAATATTCTTGGTGATTTTCCTAAATTTGAGGGAAATTATGGCAAAGAACCCCAAGCGCATGTTATGACTTAACATTTGTGGTGTTCCTCTAACTCTTGGGTTGACGATTCTATTCGACTCCGTCTTTTCCAACGAACTCTTACTGGTGATGCTGCAAAGTGGTACATTGAGCTATCTTGTGGCATCTTCCAAGACTTCAATTCCTTAGCCATGGCATTCCTTATGCATTTTCAGTTACTAGTCCGCTATGAGACTGGTACGCATCTCCTCACTTCATTGAAACAGGAATGAGCTACTCATATCTCAGATCATATTCATGAGTGGCGACGTCATCGTCACATGATAAAATTTGAAATAATTGATCATCTTGTAACTCATTGGTTTACCACCTCCTTTGTCAATCATAGTGCAAAAGACATAGCTATGGGGTCATGTGTAACCGAGGAACAAGCCATTGCTTATGCCTAGTACGTTGATCTTGTGTACTCTCAGTCTAGCTCATTGTATGATATCTTTCCTGATGCTCCCTGACCTGGAACTTCTAAACCACCAGCGACTCCATCTGTCGATGGTATTATTGGTTCTGTGTTTAAAAATTCTCAGAAGTCTTCTTCTTCAAACTCTGGGAAGCCAAAGTCTACTTCTTCCAATAATGTTGCTTCTCATTTCACCTCGAATTTTGGTAAACCCACAGAAGTTAATGTCGTTCAGGCCAATCCTATGGATAATTCTTCTAAAAGTAAAAAAACGGATAAATATAAGGCCAAAGCTGATACCCCAAAACATGATACTCAGAAACCTCGTGTTGGCGATGGTTCTCAATGCAAACCGAAGTATCATTGTTTAATTTGTGATGAAGATCACTTCACCAAGGACTATCCTAGACACTTCGAAGTGAGCCGTTTGCTCAAAGGCACCCAAGAAACTCTGGCCATTCTTAAATAACCCTTCCCATCTCAACAGACCTAGATGGTAGAGCACCTTAGTCCTCTACCCCATTTGGCTCTCCGGTGTTCATGATGAATGGTTCTGTAGCCATTTCTATTGCTACTCAATCAAAATATTATACTGGATCACATTAGGCCATGGGGAAGGAGATGGTTGATGTCCCTCCTCCTCTACCTGTTTTTGGTCCTCTTGAAATTGAAAGGCCCAATGCTAAATCCATTGTATGACCACCATCCAAAGGTGTATTCTGTAAGTCTTCTAATAATCCCAATTCTTGTGCCGCTCACCATTATAATACTTTTGAGTATTTGGCTCAGGTGCTACCCGCGATGTCCATGTTAGAAGTACTTTAGAGTTGTCCATCTCAACGGAAAGCTTTGTCGAATCGATCCTACTGATACTAGCCTTCTTTCTTTCGATTTATAGAATTTTGTTCCATGAATTCCACATCAGATTGCGCTCATTATTCAAGTTGTTATTAATGGTCTTGATATCCATCGAGCAGTTGAGATGAGGGTGCATCAACCTATGTCATGTCATCTTTGTGGTGGAAAGATATTGGTTCTCCAGCCCTGAATTCATCACCAAATTCCCTTGAAGCATTAGATGGAAGAGAATCAAATCCATTAGGTGTTCTCGCTAGTTTACAGATTATTTTGAAAGGGAAGACAATCAATGTCGAGGTAGAATTCATTGATGCTAAACTAAATTATAATATTCTCCTCGGTTGCAGTTGGAATCATTCCATGTTATGTGTTCCGTCCACTCTCTTTTGTGTTTTGAAATTTCCACACGAAGGGAAGATTGTTACTATTGATCAATTTTCCTTCTTCACCTCTTCTTTTGAGAATTTTTTTTCGTATGTGGATTAGATTCCTACTCCCTACGAGAGCGTAGGGCCGGGTCTTTTTAGGGATCCTACCCTCATGGGTATTTTTCCTCTTCCTCCACCAAACACTATTCATATCCATACGATCTCTCGGTCTGAGGACCCATGGATTATTCCTTCTCCTGAACAGATCGATTCCTTCAAAGATTCGATGTCATTGAGTCCGATTGAGATTGATTATTGTGAACTCATTACGTCTTAGGAAACTCCATCCTCTGATCATGCTCCTTTGAGCATGTCTCTTGACATTTATTCTCAATCCCCCTGGCTTGGCGATTCAGATTCACCTAATCCTTTGAAAGAAGTGTTTCCCTCCGATGAAGCCATCGTGGAAACTGTATCTCACGAGGATCTTCCGTGGGACGATGGTCATCATCATTCCTCGTTCATGCTTTGCCTCGGGGCCATGTCTACTTGTCTCGAGCATTTTGCATCTCAGGTTCCTTTTCCTCCGCTTCAAATTCCTGTTCTAACAAATGACATCTTTACAAAAGGTAACTTGAGTAATATTACACAGACGATGCCTATTGAAATTTCTGTTAAACTCGGAATCGTCGAGAACATCCACATCGAGGTCACTTGTTCTTCCTATGAAGTACAAGTTTATACTAGCCTTTTCCTCGAGTTCCATGATGTCTTTGCATGGTCCTACGAGGAAATTCCTGGCATTGATCCTAGTATAGTGGTGCATGAAATACCTACTTACCCTGGTTCGAAACCTGTTCTCCAGCGTCTTTGTCCTGTGCACCTTAGAAAAGCTACTGCCATTAAAGGTGAACTTGAAAAGCTTCTTAGAGTTGGGTTCATTTATCCGATTCCTTTGATAGAATGGGTCTCTAATATTGTTCATGTAGATAAGAAATAGGGAACCATTCGAGTCTGCATTGATTATTGTGATATTAATCGAGCTTGTACCAAGGATAATTATCCTACTCCTTTTATTGATCAAATCATTTATGCCTGTGCTCGGAGTGAGATTTTTTCCCTCATGGACGGTTCTTCTATTTACAATCAGTTTAACATTCTCTCGACTGATCTACATAATACTGCCTTTATCTATCCTTGGGGTAATTTCGCATATAAGAAGTCCCTTTTGGGTTGAAGAATGCTGGGGTCACATTTCAGTGAGCGATGTCGTATTATTTTCACGATATTCATCAGATCGTTCAGCCTTATCTGGATGACCTTCCTACTTATTCAGCTAAGTGTATGGACCATCCTATCCATCTTCATCATATTTTTCTTCGTTTTTGACGTTAAAAAATTCGGCTTAATCCGCACGAGTGTGTCTTCTGTGTTGATTCTAGTAGACTCTTAGGGTTTATCGTGTCCAAAGATGGAATTCTCCTCGATCCACTCAAGGTTGAGGATATTATCAATCTCCCCTCTTCCTCCTCATTGCATCAGTTGTAGAGTTTGCAAGGGAAGGCTAATTTTCTACGTCGTTTTATACCTAACCATGCAGAACTAGCTAGAGGATACACACGATTATTAAAGCAGGGCATCCCATTATGTTGGGATGAGATTTCTCACAAGTCTTTTGAGGCACTGAAAACGTTGCTTGTCAACGCTCCTCTATTGTGTCCTCCCAACTATCATCGTCATTTTTCCCTCTATTTAGCCGCCACTTTCAGCATGATTTCCACGGTTGTGGTACAAGACGATGATGACGGTAACGAGCATGTTATCTGTTACTTGTCTCGTAACCTTCTCGATCTCGAGACATGCTATGCACATGTCTAGAATTTAGCATTAGTTGTTGTTCAAGCAGTTCATCATTTTCGTCATTATATTCTTTTGCGTACTGTGACTGTGATTTATGATTGCAACCCTATGACCTACATATTGTCTCAAAAATTGCTAAGGGGAAAATACTCAAGGTGGATTGTCATCCTCCAAGATTTCGATTTGGAATTTACTACTGCCAAGTCGAAGAAATCATTAGTCTTTGCTGATTTGATCTATTCCCTCCCTTCAGACACTCCTCCATCTCGTTCTGAGGAATACATTCTAGACGATACGATTTTCATGATTAGCACCCTCGATCCGTGGTACGGTGATATCATTGTTTATCTCCAGAATTATACTTTCAGATATGAATTGATGAAGGATTCCCACCGACTCATCCATCATCAGTCACAACCTTATCGTATAGCTGGAGATACACATTATCGTCTCAGAGTGGATTCCATACTCCCTCAATGTTTGACTCTCGAGGAAGCTGAGAAAGCCTTAAATGATTGCCAGTGGTGGTCACATGTCTGGTTATGCCACTACACAGAAGATTATTCATGCTATTTATTTATGGCCTTCTATCTTCAAGGACTACATTATCGCGGTTCGTAAATGTCATGATTTCCAGATCTATCAACAAAATATGCATGTGATGCATGTACCTCTTCATATTGTCATTATTGTTGGTCCCTTTGCAAAGTGGGGCATCGATTTTATGACGTGTAACCCTCACTCTGCCGGGGGGCATGCTTATATTATCGTAGCCGTGGGCTACTTCACCAAATGGGCCGAAGCAATGCCTACACTTGCCGCTCATGGTAAGACAGCTGCTCAATTCATATTCAATCACATCACTGCTTGGTTTTGTGTCCCTCAAGCTATCATTACCGATCATGGTTCCCATTTTCTACATTACATGGTGATGGAGTTGACTTCTAAGTTGGGTCTGCATCACGACAGCTCAAGGCCATACTATCCTCAGGCCAATGGCCAGGTTGAAGTCATAAATAAAGTTCTTGTTACCATGCTTCAATGTATGTTGGGGATCCACAAATCCAATTGGTATCTTATGTTATTTTAGCTATTTTGGCATACCAAATATCAGTAAGAAATGCAACTAGATTCACTCCTTTTCAATTGGTTTATGGTCTGGAAGCCACTCTTTCGATCGAGTGTGAAATACCTTCGCTCAAGTTGGTTGTTGAATTACTGCCGAACACTTCGCTAGAAGAAGAGAGTCTCCTTTACTTAGAAAGCTTGGATGAAACTCGTCACTTTGCTCCTCTGGTTATCGAAGCAGAGAAAAAGCGGGTCAAAGCTCATTTTGACCAATCAATTTCCCCTTGTTCCTTCATTGAAGGAGATCTCGTCCTTCTGTACGACCAACCTCATGATAAGCTGGGGGTAGTAAAATTTCAACCCATGTGGCATGGGCCCTACATTTTTAAACGTGTGTTGCAGAATGGGGCCTATGAGCACATTGATTACGAAGGTCATCCTCTAAAAAAGCCCGGAAATGGGTTGTATCTCAAAAAATATTATGGATGAGTCATTCATGCATGATTTGTGTACATAAGTGTTTTTTTCAATTTTGTACATGTTTTTATTTGTTGTGCTTTTCGAACATTTTTCTTCTTATTGGGTCTTTCTTATTTGTGCAGATGTTTATTAGCCCTTATGTCGGTTTCGCGGATGGTGCTTCCCGCAGTACCAGGAATTTGTCTTCAAGAGCCTGGGTAATCTATCATCCTGTTGGTGAGTTGATAAAACTACAAGGTATTTGTCTAGGATGGAATACAAATAATGTCGCTGAATATACTGGTTTCCTTGAACTATTAACTGAGGCAATCAACCTCGGCATACGTGCATTTCCTGTAAATATAGATTCACAGCTTGTTCTTCTGCAACTCAAAGGTCATTATTCGGTTAGAAACCCATACATTCTGAGATTGTATTTATGTATTCATTTGTTGGAAAGACATTTTTATTTTATCACATATGATGAATGAATGCATTAACTGATACAGTGGCAACATTGTATTAGATATAAATTTGCGTTATTTCTGAAATCATCATCATATGTAAAAGATCCATGTAAGAAAATATATGTATATATATATATCTATATATATATATATATATATATATATATATATATATATATATATATATATATATATATATATATATATAGATATATTTGGTGTTTTCATCAGTGTGCATCATAAATTCAAAAAATATGTGTGTTTCTATTACATCCTGAGACACCATGTCTCTCAAAATATGCAGATATAATGTCTAAGTGTCTAATTGGCATGATGCTCATGATAACATGTCACTGCCCGTACGAGTCGTGTTAGTAAGCAGTGAATGCAGCTTGGCATCCCTATGGTATGTCTCTGGTAGGCACAAGGAACATCGTCAAATCGTGCATAATCTGGGACTCCACGTGTGATTCCCTCTAGGTTGTGCATGATCTCCTCCTCCTCGCCTCCCTCACCATCAGGGTCAAAATCGTGAGGGATTCACCTCACTATCAGAGACATGTCTGCAGGTCTCTCTGGGCCAACATCTGCAAATGCATGGATTTAATGTCAGAACATACATAATTAAAAAAATCATAACACTCATGAAAATTAAAAATGAGTCTTACCCAAATATTCATCCCAATCCTCTCCCTCCGGGAGTGGGAGGTCTGAATCACTAGTAAAATATATACTAGAGTAGGGACAGTCCTCCATGACAATCAACTGTGAGAAGAGCCAGTCAAAGAACTCCGGTCTCCAGGATATCTTTTGACCGTCCCCTGCCCTTGGCATCACATCCGCCCATCGGGACATCCATGGTTCCCTCGCTGGTGGTTTCTGTGGTTCCCTCGCTGGTGGTGTTGGGAGTATGACCTCCTGAAGCTGAAAAATTGGTAATCGTTCCGGGAAGAATGATACCAGGATAGACCCATAACCAAATTGATTCAATTTGGTCCTCTTGCATTTTTTTAGCTGGTGTTTCATGTTTACTATCACGGACTCTGCCTAGTTATAGATGGTCGGTGTCAAGCAGTCTACAACAAGAAGCAACGGTGCCTTTGTTTCTTCGTGCAGTGCTTGTGATCCCGTAGCTCGTGTGATGGTATGTAGCACTACTTTTAGTGCCAAGTCTGGGACATTCTGGATATTGAATTTCGCAGTTCATGTTCCTTTGCATGCCACTAGACATACCCTGTCAATCACCATGGACATGCTCTGCATGCAAGGCTAGGTGCCGGTTAGGATTGGTGTTGCTACCCTCCGTGATAATCCTGTTATGAAGTAAACATCAGAAACATCGATCTCGAGTTCCTGATCTTGAAGGATGAACTTTTCATGATTCTCATCCCACATGTTGATCAAATACTATAACAACTCTGGTTGAGCTCAGAGACATGGTGTCGAGAAGAAATTCTTCAGTCCATAGTCTCTAAGAGCTTCCATGCATCTCTCATTTTCCATGGCAAGCTCATCCTCTTCACTGTGTTCCCATTCCTTCCATTTGATTACCGTTTTTCTGCTTTCTACTTACAAACATGTTCATATGGCTAATATTATCCATTTTTGAAACTTGGATTTTTAAAAGAATGGGTCTTCAACTTGCATTTTTTAAACAAAAATGTTCTACGCAGTTGGCATGCCCTAGTTCAGAAAAATCGGCGATTGGAGCGAGTATGTGCCCAAAACCTGCGCCAACCACTGTGCCCTAAAATTTGGATTTCCTCCCCCAGAAATCAAAATTGGAGGTTTCAGGCAGTAAAATATGACTTAAAATTAAGGGAGAGATATCGGGTCTTACCTGGAACTGACGGATTTGAGATTGGTCTGTTGGATCGTTCGCTATCATCACCGCAAGATCACACTGTCAAATGGGTAGCTATTGCTCCACGGGAAGTAAAAAGTGAAAGTAATTATTTTTACCATTTTTGGCATTTTATAACTTTTCACAACCCTAATTAGGTTTTAAGACATGTTTTTCGATTATTTTATTATATTATTTTCTAGAAATGGGTTTTACACGTCTCTTGTGCAGCGACAGGTTTTCAGGCCATAGTGATGAAGTAACAAGTTATATTTTATACTTTTTCAGGCTCAGTAAAAACATGAAAAATTCACTACTAGAGTCATCTTTCAGCACTATTCTGACTCTCTAAAATTGAAAATACTGCCAAGACTCTTGTCGTTTCGAACTCGTTAAATGGCTGCGAAGAGATATCTACCCAATATATGTTTACACCTTTTTCAGGTTGGGATATATAATTTACGAAAAGAGAATACCTTAGCCTATCGTGACAAATAGGTTCTTTCAGATATTTTTTTCTACCTTTTTGGATTTGAGAGACTATTTACAAAAGGAGCCATGATGGATTTTTCATTTCTTCCTTCTTTACAAACTATCTAAACATGAAAAGATGTCAAGTTCTCCCTTTGTCAGACTCATTGAAACCTAATTACATCGAACTTCATCACCATGACGTTACTCGAGTTCCTCCTTCCTAGGGCTCATAAAATGTACTAGGTTAGATTTGTCCAAAGGACAAACTTACAACACAAGCATATGTTATCCCCTTCAAGCTTGTTTTAAAAAAATAATTGGGGTACTCTCCAGAAATGGTGGGTGAAAATGGAACCAAGTTTTAGTTATGTTGGTAGTATGTCGCTCTTGAACATGGCACTTGTCTGCATTCGTGTCGGGTTGGGGACATCTCATTTGTCATTTTTGCCTCCATCGGTTTGGGTAATCTCTTTTAACCTCTCATCTACTCTTTTCCATGTCATCATGACCTCAGATCCTTTGATGTCAAATACTGCCAAATCTAGTGTCGTGTCGCTAATATGTTCAAAAGAAGTTTTCCTCCACAATTCTCAACCTCTCTCTGACTCTCTGTTGGTCCTGATTCATTATTATCATGTTCCTCTGTCTCGTTTTGATGACGTGGGAAACATTATGGCCCACCTTCGATCAAGTCACTTCCTATCGACTCCACCTCATTATCCAGGAATTTGATTTAGAGACTCCATTCTGGTACCTTGGACCCTACATGCCTCAATGGCAGGTTTTTCGCATTCGATGTAAGGTCCACATCATTGGCCTTCGATCGGGTGATTCTGTGGATGCTTGATGCCAGATCGTTGTTCACATTCTATGGATTGTATCGGTTGTACCTTGAGAGCCATTATCATTATTGGTGGTTTCTCTCGTGCCTGTTAACATCTTTCATCATTGGCTGGTAATCACGTGATTTTCTTTCATGTGCAACTTCAGCTCATATATTCGCATGACTAAATTTTTACTTGTTCGGGTTGAGATGGAGTGCAAGACCCTGGGTTTTGTCTGATAAAATACAAGCTGTAGATTTTTGTGGATTATCATGACTTATTTCACGACTCTTTTTATTGGATGGATGTGACCTTACCAGAGTCTATTTGTTGATCGTTACTGTTGGATGGCTGCATCCATACCACGCATCTCAGTTTTTATATACTCTATTATCGATGCCTACACCCATACCACATGTTCATGTATCAAAGATATCAGTTGTATTTGTAATTGCAGGTTTTCCAACAACGGCGTTTGGTTCGAAGGCGTTCTCGTAAAGAATTTCACCCCTCCCTCTCCCTCGAACCTCATGCTTTAGGGGGCATCTATTACACAAATTTTTTTCACTATCCCTGCAATCTCCATCTCGCCCATTGGAGGGTAATTTCTATGACCAATAAGCAGTGTCATGCCTTGCAAAGACCATCATTATATCCCTTTACATGAGAGTGATATTCCTTCTATTGACAATTCCCTGAGCAAATATTCAAAAACCCTTGTTTTTTCCTTGGTGCGAGTAGTCAGTTATGCCCTCACGCCGAACAGGAAGATTAACACTAGGCCCCGTGCCAATTGGCACTCTGTCTTAGTTAGCCACCTATGTCCATTTGTTTATTGATTTTTTTTTTTAAATAGAACTGGAGATTCCACTCCAACAACTTCGAGGATGAGTCATTGGGAGTGGTTGAACTGAATAAACCACTAACTCCCTCCTTTATTTTATGTTTTCCACCTCTTATGCGAAATTCCTAAAGGATAGGCCTCCCTCCGACCTTTGTAGGGATCCTAACCTTCTCCTTTTCCTCTATAAAAAAAAGTTATCTCTCTTTGTATAAGCTAGCTGAACATGGAGAATTGAACATACTATAGCTGAGCTATTGAAGAGATAGAATAAGAAGGAACTACGTTGAGAGAGCTTGATTCCACACCTTCATCCCGTCCAAATTCCCTGACGAGAATCTGAGACATGCTTCAGTTGAACCTCGCTGGAGGAGACTGTGAAGTCAAAGCATTGGTTGTAACTCTTCTTTCTATCAATACATATACGTGACTATTTTTTGGTTCCCATTTTGTACTATATAGATGTTTAATGCAATATGCTTAGCCCTCTTTGACTGACTGGTAGTTATGAATGAATTTGTTATGTCGTATGTTGTTCTTGTTTGCTATTCTATGTGCAGGTATCCAAGCATAACTAAAAAAGGATTGTGACTTGCTAAGGCATCAGCGAGAGGCCACCCCCACTATAGCCACGACGACAACGTTGGATTCCAGGTAGGTTGATCTACCATTTCCTCTTTTCATTTAGTAATTAGGAATCAACACTCTAGCATGTCTCTTTGTTTCTAGACCCACTCTAGGGTTAGAGGGATCGTCTCGTTTTGCAGAGAGGATTTACCTACTTAACAATAACTAATTTTCTTTTTTCAATGACGAGGAAGAGATACTGCATTTTATGGCTAATGCAGATGTGTTCAAATATGTGGCCTTTAAAGAAGATTAAGATGATAAGGATTTGAAGGTAGAAGCTAACACAATGAAAGGAAATAATATGCCTAAAGGTGTAGTGTCCCTAGAAAAATTACATAACCTACAAAATTGGTTCAGTGGAAAAATTAATGCAAATACTCAGAGCTCGAAGTTTTCATTTGAAGAATTCAACTTGGGAACTCAATTCTATCCAAAATATGCAAACCTCAGTACATGTTTTTCTCCACAAGAACTAAAAGCATTCATTCGGCTATTCAAACAATATCATGATGTGATTTCATGGAACTATGATGATTTAAAGGAATATGATGCCCGTATTATATAGCGTACCAATACTATTAAATAAGGGGTGAAACCATTTCAGCAAAATCTAAGGAAAGTTCATCCAACACGTGAGCCCCTAATCTAAAAGGAATTAAGGAATCTACTGGATTCTTGGATCACTTTTAAGGTCATACATTCAGTCCCTCTGAGGAAGAAGTCTAGTAAGATAAGGTTATATGTCAATTTTCACAATCTCAATCGGGCATTAGGCAAACATAATTATCTAGTTACATCTATGGAACATATCCTCCAAATAGAATATGGGTTGGAGATGTTCTCACTGCTAGATGGTTTCTTTGGATACAATCAGGTGCTAGTGGCAGAACCAAACCACCTCAAAACCACTTTCAGGACCAAGTGGGGAATTTTTTCCTTTAAGCACATTCCTTTGGACTTATTAATGTTGATGCTACATTCCAAAGAGAAACAAACATTACTTCCCATGGCCTAATTGGTCAAAGTGTAGTTGTCTATCTAGATGATGTCATTTTATTTTATAAAATAAGGTCAGACCATATGCGACATTTAAATAGAGATTTGAGTGATGTCACAAATATGTGATTTATCTCAATCCAAAAAAATATGATATTTAGTGTGTCACAAGGCACTCTTTTAGGACACATCATTTCTAAGAGAGGAATCGAAGTTGATCGAGAAAGGGTCAAAACTATAGCCTAGATCTTGTTCCTTGTAAACAAGAAGGCTATGCAATATTTCTGGGGGAAGATTAATTTCATACGTAAGTTCATCTCCCATTATTCCCAGATAATTAAACCATTTCAAGAGATGATTAAGAAAGATGCAATATATAAATGGGAAAAAAGGGAAAAGGATATTTTTTCTCATATCATAAAATTTATTGTTGATGCACTTGAATTGTTTAGTGCTGATAATGGAGATGATTTCCTGCTATACACTTTCACCTCATATTCATCTATTGGAGTCGTATTAATGAAAATAGATGTCGAAGGAAATTTGCGACCTATTTATTTTATGAGTGTTGGCTTACATGGGTGAGAGATGAACTACCCTGCCATTGATTAAAAAAATTATGTTGTATACAAGGTAGTTAATAATTTTAGGCCCTATGTCCTCAAAGCTCACACAACCATATGCTTGACTCATCTAGTTATCAGAACACTTTTCTTCCAACAATAGATGGGTGAGAAGAGGGAAAAATTGATGAATTGTTTGCAACAATATGATCTGGAGTTTAAGCCAGTTCATACTATTAAGGATCATGGCCTATTTCAACTTGCAACCGAAGAAAGAGAGGTTGCAAAACAAGACCCCTCGGGATGGGAGAAGGAAATATAGATTTATAACATTGAATAAGTTCCTCAAACAATATCAACATCACCATGGTGTTCAGATATACGCCAATACTTAGATCATGACACCTTGCCCACACATTTATCGAACAAAAAAGAGGGAAATTCACCTCAGAATCTCTATCTTATCAGCTCGTTCATGGAGTTATTTTTAAAAAGCACCATAATGATGTATTTTTGATATGCCTAGAGCCTCAAGACATAAATGAGGTATTAATAAACTTGCATGATGGACCAACAGGTGGACACTATGCGAGCGACAAAACTATTAAAAAATTAATGAGGGATGGTTATTATTGGACCACCTTATTTAAGTATGCTCACTCTTATGCCCAAAAGTTCACATCTCGTCAAATATTTGTTAGTCGAGACCAAAATTCAGTCACCCCACTACTACCAGTAGCATTTGAGGAACCATTCCAACAACGGGGACTAGATGTTATTGGAGAAATATTTCCACACTCATAAAATCAACACCGATACATCTTAACAAAAAATATATTATTTCACTTGGTGGACAGAAGAATTTCCTTTAAGACAATTCAACACGGAAGTCATCCAATTCCTAGAGTATAACTTCATAACCAGGTTTGGCATTCCAAAATCCCTTGTCTTTGATAATGTGAATTATTTTTATTCATTAAAACATTGTGATTTCGCATTAGAAATTTTTTTTTAGCATAATCAAAAAACAAAAATCCCATTCTCATAATCAAGTAAATTGTTTTCTCTGAGAAAAATATGTAGCACAATGCTTTGGTATATGCATTTTCGACTAACCATGTAACTCTTAAACCCTCCATCAAAACCTCATCATAATGTATGGTATATGGTAAAGAATACATATTTCCTACTAAAGTGTATCTCCCAGCCTTACAAATCTCCCAAGAGTGCCAAGGGAAATCGTGCCTTCTGGTTCAAAGAAGGATAGAAACTTTTCTTATAATTGAGGACAAAAGGCTCAAAGATAAAGAAATATTTTTCATACAACAAAACCATATGAAGTGTTGGTTCGATAAAAATATGCATGGACTAAGAGTTTCGATGTGGGTGACTTACTATTTAAGTGGGATAAATCCCATGAAGAGAAAGGAAAGAACACGAAGTTCCAATCTCTTTAGATATGTCATTCTATCATCGAAGAGAAACTTGGCCATAACGCTTTCAAGCTAAACTATATATATGGGATGATTGACCCTCTTCCTATTAATGGTTGAGATTTGAGGCACTATTTTCAGTAGCATATATAATATTCTTTCCTTGTACAATTTTTTCTTTATCGTTTGTTATTTGTATTATGTTTGACGTGTCGAGTCATGTTCTATCTTATTTATGTCCTAGTCATTGTACATAAATGATACATTGTGTGAAAGAGTGCATGGATTAGAAAGCCTTTTTTGTGGAGTTAAGAGGAAATGTGACAACAAAAACACTTGCCTATATGTTAGTTCTCCTTCTTTTTTCGGGAACATGTCATAGGTTGAGCTAAGACTAGCCAGAAAATATGAGGCATTCAAGAGGAAAACCTTGAGGGAACTTATAAGACCCGCATCCATTCTAGTATACCAACTCCTCAACTTGGTATTCAATCTACTCGGTGTTTTTACATGTTTCTCCAATCGAGTAGATAAAGGATAAGGGGGAAATCTAGAGTGAGAAAACCAATATCAAAGGCCATATTAATTCTTCTTTAAAGGGGAAACCTCTTCTTCTCTTAATAATTTAGGATACCTCTTCCACCCATTGAAATAATAAGTGTCGAAGAAAAATCCTATTTAATAACTAAATAAAGGGTGAAAGGAGAGAAAGGCTTCCTACATAGAGAGGTGAAGCAAGAGACTTACCTAGGGTACTTTTTAGGCTCATTGGAAGCGAGGCAATGCTTGTGCTCCTGTAGTGACTCCATTGGGGTACTGTCCAGGCCTGCTAGCAGTGGAAAAACACCAAAGATGAAACTCATACTTTGAATATCTTAAAATTTCCATGTATATATTACCCTTTATTAGATTGAAACAATTGTGATATGACATATATTTTGTGTGTTTGAACCAAGGTGAGGAATGTAAGGTGCTACGTATACAACCGAGTGAGAAAGATATGTCAAGGAAATCTAACTAGAGAATCAATTCTTCCTGAAGAACGAACAATTTAAATGAAAATCTATTCTTAGGAAGATAAACTAAACTTCACCCATTGTGTTACCAAGTGTTTTAATCATTACAACACACTTTATAAACTTCACTACATTCAAATTGGAGCCTACCAAACTTTCACTTTGGTCATCAAGTGTCGCTTCAAGTCATTTCACATGTTCCAAGTATTTTTGAACATTCTTAAGGTTCATTTCATTTTTTAGAATATCTCTGGTGTGATTCATTGTTATAATACCATTATTTGTTGTAAAATGACATGTTCGGTCATAGTCGCACTCATTTTTTCTATTGTTCTTGAAGAGCATTTGTAAAATGGATTTTTGGTGTGTATTTTTCATTGTTTGATATTTTCTAAGTATTATTGATGAGGTGATATTTGTTTGACTTGAATTTATGTCTAAAATCATAATTTTTTCCCCCTGTTTTATCCCTTGGACATAGAAAAAAAATGGTTGGATAAGTTAGCCCACTAAGGCCAGGAGAGCGCATGGCACACTCTTAAGCCTTATTCAACATCCCTTCCCTATTCAGAGTGTGCCCTGCACCCTCCAAGAGTGTGTAGTTCCCTCCGAAGAAAAATCCTCTCCTTCCCTTCCCCAATTGTGCCCTTCTTAAGTCTTCCTTCCTTGAGCGCATATTGCATAATCGAGAAGAAGCATGGTCCCTTCAGCCTTCATACTTGCACCCTACACCATTCTTGGCATATTTTGAGAACATAGTAGATCGAGAAGGCCTAATTATAACCTCTTCCTCCTTCGGATTGTGCCCTGTGCCCTCGTTGGCTTCCTTGAGCATATAGTTCACTACTAAGCATTAGTTAGGTCCCCATTCACCCTTCATAATTGAGCCCTACACCCTTCATCAATATTTACCTTCCTTGTTGTGTGCAGATTGCATCCCTAAACCTCAAGCACTCAATCCTTCATCCTTGCTAGTGTGCCCTACGCCCAGAAGATTCCCATGTTCTTCCTAAGTGCACTAATAAACCATGAACATAAATTTTGCATGAAACATGTTAGAATAGGATATTTTTAGACTCATGTTCTCTTGGCATGAGTGATATCAGTTGTAGGTCTTTGATAATAGCATGGAAAAGATACATGAATAGATCTGAAAAAGAGGACTTTGAAAGGAAGAATTCAAAAAAAAATAACAAGTGATGGGACAAAATGAAGAACATTGAAATCATAATGATCAAAATTTCCAAAATACTCCATATGATCAAATACCCTTTGGAGGGTAAATACATCAACAACATGTAAGACGCATGTAATATTGAAGATACAAGTGGAAACATTATCACCTTTCAATAAATTCCATGTCATCAATCGCTATGAGTCCAAGTCACCAATGTTTGTGAATCATCATGTTCTTGCTACATGATGATGTGGAAATCATGAGGCAATTATATAATGATTATAAAAGACTAAAAGTGGAAGCCAAAGAGTCATGTATGGACATGTTGATAGTGTTGAACCTGCCAAAATTGGAGGGGGTCCCTTCGAGATGTGGTCCCAAAAATGCCTCACCCTTTTGGGATACGATCCCTATATGAAATACGGATCGATTGTCGTTTAATTAAATATTTTCATTCGCTTTAGCTGTCCATAAGAGATAGAATCATATGTGTGCCTTCGAAAAGTAAGCTAGTGTGATTGGTGAATGTTCAATTGCAAGTTCATCAAGGTTCTTCTATCGTAGATATGATAGAAAGTGAGCCTATAAAAGAGAGGTAATAGTACCACCCTAATAAAGGCACACATGAACATGAATGTTTCCTCAAACAGCCAATGGAAGAGTAGACAAATATGTGATGATAATTACAAAAATTACAACATGTTCTCAATAAGATAAGCACTAAAATAACTGAAATAGTTCAACTATCATAGTATTAGTGAAAACAAACATGAACAATTAACATTCACACAATAGTCTTATAAAAATACATAATCCATGAATGAAAATGGTTGGATGTCAGGCTTCAATTATTAAGTAAAATTCCCAAGATGCATGAATACAACATACATCACTTACTCGAATAGTGGAGCATTGAAGTTGTTATCACTCCCTTTGTTTCCCAAGACTGAGAATAGAGATTGAAGGAGGTAACCTTAAACAAATCTTTAGATTTAGTAGCTAGCCCAACCAAACTAGAGAGGGCTCTCTCAATGTCACTTTTACAGTCAGTGAAATGATTGGAAATGTAATTATCTTAGTCTAGATATAATATCAATGAATTAGGGATTTGTTTTTAATTTTTCTGGATAGGAATGTCAGTCAAGGAATGAGGTTTAGGTTTTAGGTTTGATTTCAAATGAACTGCTATAGAGATGAAGATGAGGACAGGTAGGTATACTTAAAAACATACTTAGATTTTAATTATTTTATAGGGTTGGAAAAGAGGGAGCGAGAGTCAGAATGAGCATATTACATGAGTTCATTCGTCAGAAGAGGTAAAACAAATTTATGGAAATCTTATAAAACAAAGCACAAAAAGCAAGAATTATGTTCATGGAATCATAATATTTATCATATAGAATCATACATGTGATTTCACAAAAGCTTAAAAATTCAATTGATGGTGTTAGTGTGAAAAAATAATGATAATAAGCACACCACTGGATTCCCAAAATTATAGCTGCAACATGTCTTTGATTTCACTGAAAAATATTGTACATAAGCTCCACAACTCCAATATCAACTATCCAGCCTCTAAAATGACTTGAGTTGGAATAAATATATAAAATATATAATATTCCACCTCTTTGGGTCGAAACCTGATCCAAAATACTTCATAAATGCACCTAATGATTCATTACATAGAATTTAGGGAAGTTAGAAACAATCCCCCCAAATTTGGCTAATAACTAGGATTCTTTATCTACTTGAGTAATTATATGATTCCTCAACAATGAGGGGAAAAATAGACTCCATTATCCACAAAATATCTCATGGGATAGTTTTAACCTCAATATTTGGACCATTTTGCATTGACACCTGTCCATAAAGCATCAAAGATAGAAGCATCGCGAAACATACAAAAGCGTCACACTTTTCAACATAAGCGTCGCGCCAGTTGGGGGGAATTTTTAGCTAAATTTTATGCATCCTTCTGTTGATCTGAAGATTTGGAAAGGTATCCCTAGATGTAATCTATCAAACCCAACCATAAAAATGAAAAAATACCTCCTACAAGGCCTTCAAAAATTCATTTTTCCAAGCTTACTCCAGAAGCGTGGAGCACAAGGAAAAACAGTAGCAGAAGCATGAAAAATAGGGTTTCGCTTTGGGGTTTTCTCCAAAACTGGGAGATGTCATGAAAAAATGAGACCATATATGGAATGTAAACTCCAATAGCAATCCAACCATGTAGATAAAATCTCATTTAGAGCCTCTGAGGGAAAACATCATGCAGCAACGCGACGCTTCTGTAAAGGTGAAATTTACAAAATTTTCCAAAAATCTCACAAAATATCAAAAATTCTCAAAAATTGATGAATTTTTGTCCATGGCATCCTTGAATGGTGAGCTAGATAGCTAGGGATGCCTCAGCTAGAAAATCTAAGATATTTTTATCCTTTATCTTAAGCTTTTTCTTCAAGCTTTTTCTTCAAATCCTTAACCCTGACTTCATCGATTTACTTCTTGGTGAAATAGTGTATCTCCGTGTGCCTCTAGAGGTTATTTTTACTTTATTCCTTCTTAAAAATCTTCTCAAGATTCTCATTCACCCTGTCAATCCAAAGCTCTTTGTCTTTCTCAATATCAGCAATGATCAACTCCTCAAAGCTTAGGTAACCTAATGGAGGAGATGACTATTTTTCTTGTTTTTTTTTCCTGGTTAATCCTCTTGTCCTTGGCCTCCTTGGTTTTATTTCAGCCTACATGTCTTCCAACGGATCGACATCTACCATTTATTTTCCCTTACCTTCGTCTGCCTCAAGATCTTCCTTTGGTTTTATTTGGAGTAGACATTTCCCCTTCAATTGCATGTTTTCTTGTTGTAGGAAGGTTATAATGAAATTTTTTCTTGAGAGGTTGTCTTTGAGCTCTGTTATCTTTGCATAATTTTCCCTTATTATCTCCTTAGCTGATTTTTCTTCCACCTACCATACCATGTCAACCTCCATAGGTGCTTTCTCCTCATGCTGTTGCAAGGGTGAATCACTCTCATGCATCGGTGGTTGCTCCATGGTTTCTCTTTTCTCAACTTAGTTTCAAGTGAAAGCACACCTTTAGTGATCATTGGAGAAAAAATCGTCCTTTTACCCTTCTCATAAGTTTGAGTAATTTCTTCCCTTAGCATATTTTGAACTTCTGCTTTTCAGCTTGAATATCCAACCTCTCGTGGGTTTGTTGATGTTGTTGGTGTGCTATGAATGATGGGTGGACTAGTAGTGGGCATAAAAGCAACTGTCTTCATGAATGTTTCCTAAGAAATATTTATTTCTGAGAGCTAATTCAAAACTATAACCTTGACCAAACCATGGTGGAACAAATTAGTGTGTTTATCTTTGCCTTTACTCTATACCTTTTCAATCATTTTGACCACACTCCTGAATAGATAATGAGGAAAATTGAGTGGCTTGGTGGCAGAGAAATGCATCAATAACCTTATGTGGTAGTGGTAAAATCTTGAAAATCTCCGTTCACGTGTAGAATAATTCATGATCAGCTTCATCAATGGGGTATACCTGTCAAGTAAATGCCTGAAAGGAAATATGTGTTTAGGAGCACCTTTGAAATGTGGTTTTAAGAACATTTTATAGTTCTCAATGTCCAAGTCCATCCCTTTGAACCAGATTTATTCATGGTTTGAGATACTGGTTTATGAGGCAATAACATCTGCTAAAATGGTGAATTCAATACCTTCTATGTTATCCTTATCTCTCCTAACACTAGTGGCAAAAAGGCTTGTCAATTGTGCATGACAACGTACCTCTTGGATTCTCTCACAAACCCTTAAACAACCACTATCTTCAAAATATTTATTAACATAGGGATAAGAATTTATCTCTTGCAAATAGGATGGCTTAAATCTGGAATTATTACCTCCCTTATGGGCATTTCTCTTTTCAACATCCATGATGTTTTTCAACAAGGAAAATCCTAGCTTTATGTGGTGGAAAGGGAAGGTGAAAAATTAGGAAAATAGGGGATAATGGTATAGTGATTTTAGGGATTGAAATGAGATGGAAGGGTGTTAGGGAAAAATATCTAAAAATTTGGGGAGATAGGATGGTGATTTCGCAACAAAATTCAAGTGAAATTTTTGGAATGGGTATGGGGAAGGTGGAAAAAAGTTTAAAACACAAAGTTTTCCTAATTTCTCTGCAAAAGCGTAGTGAAAACTAGGGTTTGAGTGAAAATGGTAGCAAGGAGAGATATGGATGATATTTAGTGATTTGGTAAGGTATATATGTGATGTGTGAAGGTTTTTATGTGATTAAAATAGGGATTTTCCAATTGAAACAACCAAACATCAATGAAACCAAAAACATAGTGAAGAAAACCTAAAGGAGGGAATCCACCCTTTGCTGAAGAAATTGACTTGAATGAGATGTGAGGAACACTCACTTACTGGTTTGTAGGTCTTTAAACCTTGATAAATGTTGATTTAACCCTTTGATATATTTTTGGAGCTTGTAAGGAAAAGCGTAGCACACTGCTAAAAGTGTAGTGTCGCTACAAGAAGCGTAGCGCAACTTCTAGAAGCATAGCCAAAGCAGTTTGGAACAATTTTTCTTGGTTGTGTTTGATCTTTAGATAGTTGTGGAGTGTTGTTAGGATGAGGTAGGAGCTCTTTTGAAAACCAAAGGATGAAATGAACTCAAAATATTAATTTCCCTTTATAACTCATGAAATTTTCCTTTTTTCTTTTAGTGAAATCATAAACAGAAAATTTATTTTTTGAAAAACTTTAGTCATGTAGCATACATCTTGAGAAAAGAAAAATAACCTTTTCTTTATTTTTCCTATCTTTTCTAACTCCCAATGAAGGTGATTTGTATGTTGAAAATGAATCTTATTTTCTTTATTTCATGACACGATTGGACATTATGATGGAAAAAACAAAATAAACCTAGACCATGACCTAGATGGAGGTATGTTGTATGATATATGACCCTAGATTGATGATGAATGACATGACCTTGAAATTTATGATGACTATCAATGGGTGAAGGGAGTATCATAAAAACCTAGACAATGTTCAGTGAACAAAATTTATTTGAGAATGTTTTTGAAAACACAAAATTTTGACCAAGGACCACTACCAAGTAAACTTCAAAGAGTCTATTTGATCACCGAACATTTAGACACTAACAGGAGTCACTAACTACTCCCCAAAAGTACTAACTTATCTCTCTTATGGCTAATGGGAGAACCCAAGGCTAAAATTCTTTTACATCATAAATTATGATATATTTATAACTTGAGGAGTAACCTTTCTTATCCTCATGATTCTTGAATTTCTAACTTCTAGTGACCTTTAGAATTTTACAACATTTTAAGTTCCAAATTACTTTTGTAATTACATTTGGCTCTTGTTATTACATTTCCTTCGGAATTCCATGACTCTTAGACTTCTAATTTTTTGTATTTTACAATGATTACAATAATACATCTTTTTCTTCCATATCATCATATGATGAAACTAGAAAAACCACTATCTTGGATGATTGATACATGACAGTGACTCATGACATGGATATACTTCATTGGTGACATGGATTTTGCTTTGTTTTTTATTTATCATCATCCTCTAAAGGTTCTTCCACCCTCTAAAGGGTATTACAACTTTTTAGTCTTCATGGCTCTTGGATCATCAAGCTTTAGGTGTGTTCTTGGTTATTATTGCACTTCCTTTGTTCATCCTCTTTCCCGATCTTCCGAGTGTGTAGCTACAATAAGGTTCCTGGAATACCTATTTATATAATCACTCATCACAAGAAAATATTAATCTAAAAATATCCTATTCTAGCATTGTGTATGCATGTTTCATTGTTCACGCCCTTTCGGTGCATTTAAAATGGTTAATAGAGCTTTAGGGCACAAGGGAGTGCCTTGAAAGCCTAAAGGATGGATGAGGAGGATATTTGATGCTTCAGGATGCACTCATGTACCCTAAATAAGAAGGAAATAAAGGCAGGGAACATGTTGCAAGTCCGAAGGACAAACATCAAGACTTAAAGACTCCCAAGTGCACTATGCATCCAAGGGAGAGAGGGAGTGTGGAGGGTGCACTACCGAAGATTGAAGGTTGAGGATTAATGTATTAAAGGTGTTTTGATGCACCTAGGAGGCCTTAGGAATGGAAAATGGATCAATCTTGAAGGTTAAAGGTTGGGACTTCATGCCTTAATGGTGTGATAGTGTAGTCAATCAGTTCACGGGGGTGCATGACACATACGAAAAGGTTGAAATGGTAAGATTCGGGTCTTGAAGATGTGCTAGTGCACTGAACGAGGGAAAAAAATTTGGAGTCGAAGGAGTGCAATCAAGGAAGAATTGGTGAATTAAGGGCACAATTTAGAGAAAGTAAGGTGTTTGATGCTTTTGGAGTGTATTCATGCGCTCTTGGCCTTAATGAACTGATTTGAAACCAAAATATATCTAAGTCTAGATGATTGATCAAGGTGTGTAAAATATGAGTTCTAGACACAAAACCATATGCGTCACATAATAACTCATCAAAAAATCTTATAAAAACTTTAAAAAAATGGAATAATCATGAAAAACCAATTTCTCCACATTACCCAACTATATGCAGTGAAGTGCGTGCGAGTGCAAACAAAAAGTGTTGTTTTACACCAAGAAAGGTGTTGTGATGATGACAAACGTATAGAGATGTTCTAACTGATGCAGTGACAATTGAGAAGACTAAATAACACTTAATGGATATCGGTTAATATTAAATGTCACTTGA
This sequence comes from Pinus albicaulis, assembly GCA_034641835.2. Classification (NCBI taxonomy): domain Eukaryota; kingdom Viridiplantae; phylum Streptophyta; class Pinopsida; order Pinales; family Pinaceae; genus Pinus; species Pinus albicaulis. The sequence continues at coordinate 426,821,328 of CM076574.1, forward strand.
CAAAAAATGTGACACATGATGTGACCATTCAGTAGGCTCCAAAAATTTAATGTAGTGAAATTTTGGAGGTTATTTAGGCAGCGACAACACTTGGTGACACACTAGCCAAACATTAACTTCTCTTTATGGAATTATCTTTTGGTTAAGAGTCAAACCTTCAAGAAGTATTGCTTTCCCCAAGTTCCCCTTTTGGAGCTGATTTCACACATAATATCTTCTCAATCTACTACTTGGTTGAACTTACACAAACATACAATGTATCACAATCGGTTCAATTCAGGAAAGGGTAATGTGGGTGGTGAGTTTAGGATATTCAAAGTATATAGTTTCATCTCTAGTATCTCTCCACTACCAACATGCCTAGACAGTACCTTGATGGAGTTACTTTAGGAGCACAAGTGTTACTTCATTGCTAGCGAGCCCAGACAATACCCTGATGAAGACACTTGCTTCACCTCCCTACACAAGAAGCCTTTCACTTTTTTCATCCCTTTATTTAACTATTTTAGTAGAAATTTTCATTGGAACTTATTATTTTCAATGGGCGGAAGAAGGGTACCGACTTATTGAGAGCAAAGGAGGTTTCCCCTTCAGAGAAATATTTTTAAGACCTTTCATTTAGGTTTGCTCGCGTTATATTTTCCTCTTATCCCTTCTCTACTAGATTGTACAAGCATTGACACACAAGTAGACATAGACCAAGTTGAGTAGTCTTGGTGCTAGCATAAGCATGGATCTAGTAGGTTCCCCCAAGGTTATCCAATTGGATGAATCATATTTTCCATCTAGACTTACCTCAACCTGCGAAATTTTCCCAAACAAAGAACAAGAATAATTAGAAAGATAAGCATTGCAGTTGTCTCACTTCTCTTTAAATACACTGTTAAGTCTTTGGGTCATGTATTTTCCTCACAGGTCTTATTTATAAATAGTGACCGACACTGAGGAACAATATGACATGACTAGAAAACATACATAAAATTGACCTAGACAAAAGAAGAGGAAATGAAAAATAATATGTACAGGATGTGAAACTCGTAGCTGCTACTAGAAATAATGTTTTAGGTCTCAACCATTTACGAGTAGGGGTTCAATCCTCTTGTCCAAGGACATGAGATTGAAATTTTTTTGGTCGAGCTTATATTCAATGATGAATGGTCCACTCCATAGTGGCTGGAAATTTGTATGTTTACCTTTCTCCTCATGGGGTTTATCCCATCCGAGGACCAGGTCACCCACATCAAAGCTCCTCATCGATGTGGATTTTCTATCAAAAAAGTGCTTTGTATGGTTCTAATGGATGGAAAATTGTTCCTTTTCTTTGATATTATTTTCCTAGAGTTTTACTAAAGTGTTTATCATGTTTTGAACCAATAGGCAAGGTTTAATTTCTAATTCCTGAGAGAGTTGCAAGGATGGGAGGTACAAGTTAGAAAGGAAGATAAATTATTTACCATATACGAGAAGGTATGGTGAGATATTCAGGAAAATTTTGGGAGTAACATGGTCAGCCGATAGTTCACTAGTGAAAGTAGTATGCCAAGTCTTCTTTTTAGTGAAGATGGTATTCTTGATTATGTGAATAATATTTTTAATGGTGGATTTAGCTAGACCATTTCCATGGGGATAATAATTAGATCCATGCTTGAGAACAATCCCATTTTAAATGAAAAATCCTAAAATTTTAATGATGAAAATTAAGTTTCATTATAAAATACAAGTGATGTAAGAATGCAAAACCTCGTGATGGTATTTTGTTGTATAAAGTGAATGAATTCTTGGTCATTTACTTGTCTAAGTCAAACTTTTACTCACTACTGGGTGAAGTAATTTATAGTTGTGATGATATATTGGTGTTGATTTTAGGAGTGTGAGAGAAATTCTCTAATAACATCAAGTCCCCATTTTTGGAAAGGTTCTTCGACTACTACTGAGAGCAGTGGGGAAGCTAATCTTTGATTGCGACCAATGCATTTCTAAAACGTTTTTCACTTTCGGACATATGCATGAGCATTATTAAAAAGAGTGGGATACTAATAGATACTAATAAACATCCCTCACGGATTTATGCATTGTAGTGTCTCCTTCATAGTGGCCACTTGTTAGTACATCATTTAAATCCTTCAAGGAATTATTTGTATCTTGCGGCTTAAGCCGCCTTAGCAAAACTCCATTGTGGCGCTTATGAAAAATCACTCCATAGACCAATTGGTATGATATATATTTAAGCATATTTCTCTCTTATTTTTAATTGATAAGTGTGAGGGAAAGCTGCCATGTTCCAAAAATTCTCATATCTCTACATACCAAGCCACTATGGATGTGGAATGACCAATGCGATCAATATTGTACATTTCAATTTCCTGATCCCATCCTGATATATCCTGTTTAGGAGCATTCTTTGCTTCAACTACTAGTGTGCATATTTTGTGACCCTTTATTTTATGAACTAGTTTCAATTCCAGATCATATTATTGAAGGAAGGTCACCTAGTAAGCTCTTTTATCACCCAGTTGTTGTTACACAAGCAACGTTCTTACTGCTAGGTGAGGTGAAAACAAGGTGGTGTGAGATTTCAATAAGTATGACCTGGAATACGTCACTACCTTGTACATTGCATATGCTTGTTTATGAATGGTAGGGTAATTTAATTCTAGCCCATCTAGACTAGCACTCATAAAAGAAACAGGTAACACATTTCCTTCATCGTCATTTTTGAGTTAACATAACGATATTCGATAAGTATGAATCAAAGAAAATGTATAGAGTAGGAAATTATTTCCACAATATGGACAGAAAAGTGCAGCTCCATCAATAATAACCTTTTTAATTATAGAAAAAAGTCCTTCTCTCATTTCCCCCACTTATATACTACATATTCATTGATAATCTCTTGTATAGATTTGACTATCAATGCATAATCTAAGATGAAATTTCTGAAGAAATTATTTTTTCCTAAGAAATAAAGCAGGCTTTCTTATTCACTGGGAATGGAATCTGTGTGATATCCTTGACTGATACAGGTGCATATTGGTGGCCAACCACCTATTATAATTTGAACCCCATGATTATTTCTTTCATTTTTTCAGTTTCCTTATGTTATCACATGACCAGATCTCTAAAGGTTGAGAAGGAGATTAACAAAGGTAACCACAGACCATTTTGACCTAGTAGCTATCCCTACTAGGATGATAGGGCTCACTCAATAATATCACATAAAAATTGAATAGATAATGGAGACTTTAGGCTAGGTATAATATGCTCTAGGGTTTGATTGATTTGGATTTGGTGTTGGATGGTGAATTAGGTCTAAGAAAAACTAGGTCAGGGCACTGAAAATCAAACTTACAGAGATGTGATGGGGAAAGGTAGGCACACCCTTTAGCACTTTAAGGTATCTTGGTTAATATGGTAAAATGATAGGGTTTCAATACAAGCATGGAAATCATGAATTCGTTTATATCATAATAAAGTGGACATAACTATGATAAATTATCCAAAAAAGAGCATCAAAATAATGAATTCTTATTATCAAACTTAGAAATAAATCACATAAGAGATGGAAATGAATATCGAAGATAAAATACTTTAAAGCATATGAAAACAAAGGAAGAAAATCTACTAAAACACATAAAACATGAATCCCACAACAATAGCTACAAACATTGTCTATTAGTTCTTGCCAAAATCACTGAACACACTAGTGTTCCAAAGCCCAATTGCACAACATCCAACCCTTGAAATGACACAGAAAATGAAATATATAGACCAAAAAAAACTTCTCCCAGTCTCAGGGGTCGAATCCATGACTTGTGGAGCTAATCCACAAAGTCCTCAACTGGAATCCTAATGACTAGGGAGGTCAACAAACTCTCCCTTCTTTGGTGAAACTGATTCACTTGACAAAAAAATACAAATTTACTCGATGTATCTACCTTTAGTAACTACAATTGACATAATTACATTGGATTTACAAATTGAACTCAGTAAAATTTCATGAAATCCATCAACCAACTAATAAAAAATTGAATTTTTGAAGATGATAGGAAATCTGGAAAAAGCGCAGCGTGAGTGCAAAAAGCGAAATGTGCCCTTGAGAAAAGTATAGTTTGACCTTTAAACTAACTTTTGGATGCCTTGTTGAAGTCCAAAATTATCTCAAGATAGCTCATTGGAAATATGTTCCTATATACGTTTCGAAAATGTCCTCAAAAACTGAAAATGATGAAGTTAAGCCCCTAAAAAATCACTTTTTCCTAAAATGGTCAAAAAGCACATCATGTGGCTAAAAACACTGGCAAATAGGTGTTTTTATGATGTTTTTGGGCTTTTCCACCTATCAAAATCTGATATTTTTTATTTCCGGGAGTCAAAATGTGACGTAGAAGCCATAAGATATCCAACCCAACTGAGTTTGCATCATTTGAAGACCCCCAGGAAAAGCGCAACGTGGCCCACGTTGTGATTTTTGCAGTTTGACTGTGCAAAAAGCTAGTGAAATTTGGCCAAAATTTCCAAAATGTCAAAATCTACTCCAAAATTTCCCAAATTTATGTGTGAGGTCCTGATAAAGTCGGTTATGCAACCAAAGAGGCATCAACAAGAAAATGGAGTTTACCCCACTTCTTCTTGGTGATTACGGTTTCTTTTAGTTTGTTGTGCATTTGCTTGTATTTGATGTTGCAGGCCTTTCTTCTAGTGTAGTATTGGTGGGCCATGTGCCTCATCACCTTATTATCACTATTTCCTTTGTGAAGGATCTTTTCTAGGTGTATGTTTACTCTATAAAGCCAAACTTCGCTATCTTCATTGATTTCCATGGAAATCCTTTCCTCAAAGGTGAGTTCCTCTACAAGAAGTGCCTCCTGTTGTTTTTCTATATCAAATGCTCTTTTTAGGCCCCTTGTTCTTGGTCCTTTCCTAGTGGTCCTGGCCTCATCCTCACTGGTAAATACTCATTTTCCTTTGAAATCTTGCCTTGTAGCCTTAAACAAGTCCTTTTCTAAGAGTATTTTCTTTTCCTTCAACTATTTGTTCTCTTTCTCAAGGAAGGAGATAACAAACTTGGACCTTGCCAAATTGTCTTATATCTCTTTTATTTTGGCATATTTTTCATTAATGAATAGGTTTAGGGTTTCATGTTCATCTTGGGACTCCAATTCCACCATCTCAATTTCATGGTGAATGGCTTCTTTCTCTTAAAAAACTGTCTCATGCTGCTTATGATATCCCTGGTTTGCTAATGTAGAAGGCAAGGTCCCTTCAACAATTTGTGGAGCAAACACTTTCCTATTTCCTCTCTGATAAGTTTTTACCCCCTTTTCCTTTTTTCTCCTCTTAACTGCAGCCTTTCTAGATGACCCAACATTAGTTTGTGCAATTGATGTTGATGGTGGAATAGGTGTAGTAGGCTGGTTGGATGGAATGTGAAGACCTCTACCTCAATAAAATTTTCCCATGAAATGTTTAGTTGTTTGATATGGTGAAGGAAAATGATTTTGATAAGTGAATGATGGAAAATATTGTTCATTTGGAGCTCATATTCATTTTTTTTTACCTTGTAGGCCATCTTGTCAATGTTCATGTACAAATAATAGGGAACATTGAGAAGATTAACCCTAGTGAAATGCATGATTAATATGATGTGGTGGTTGTATATCCTGGAGAATATTCCCTCGCAAGTGAAATACTTGTCATGATTTTCACCATGGGATAAAAACTGTTAAGTATCTAACCAAAAGGAAAGATTTTCTTGATGCTATCTTTGTATGGTGCTTTGAGGTAGGGTTGATATAGTTGGGAACCCAATTATTGAGTTTTTAACCCCCTTTCACCTACATTATGTATCCCTGTTGCTATTGCAATAATATCTGTTGAAATGGTGAATGTCACCCCTGCAATGATGACTTTGTCTTTCTCTAGGTTTTTGATGAATATTCTAGTCAAATATGGATGACTCCGCACTCTTTGGAACATTTCACAAAACTCAAAACAACCCACATGTTGGAATAATTTGATAGTTATGGGTGATGCCATCAACTCCCTGGTTTCTGATGGCTCAAGCCTTAATATTCTCCCTCCTTTCTTGTAGGTCTTTCTCTCTTGCTCCATGGTGTTTAGTTAGCTAGAAACCTTAGGGGAGAAGGGGAAGGAAGAGGGAATGAGATAATGGGATTAGGGAGTTTGGATATGTGTGGGAAAATTTAGGGAAGGGTGTAGGGGAGTTAAAATGACAATGGATATGGGCTAAAGAATTTAATTACAGGGGTATAGTCTAGCTGACTAGAAAAGCACAACATAGGGGTAAGGTTTTAGGGAATAGGATTTAGGAGTGGGGAATGAAGGGATCTGAGGGTGTGGGGGATGATTAAGAGTGTGAGGGAGGTAGAAAAGCCTAGGGGAAAGCAAATTTACCTTATAAACTTTGAAAATAGGGCTTGGCCACTAAGACATGACATGGAGGTCAATGGAGGGTTTCCACAATAAAATTATGAGATTGAGCTGCAAGGAGGAGTTTGTTGAATGTAACTTACTTTTCCATAGATGTTTGAAAACTGAAAACCTTCAGAGGCCTTGAAAATTAGTTTTTATGCCTACAGAAGTGAAAACACAGCTTCACTAGACAAAGCGCAATGAGCAAAAGAAAAGTGAAAAGAGCTAAGGAAAAGCAAAGCGTGCTCTTGAAAAGCGCAGCGTGCTCCACAGAAAAGTGCAACAACTTAAGGAAAAGTGCAACACTGCACCAAAAACTCAATCTCTTGAAGTAAAATTTTTATTTTTGAATTAGGCAAGTTGGGAGCTTGATGCTGAAGAGTAATAATGAATGTCTTTTGGTATTTTATGGAATTTTAGACTTGGTTTGAAGACATTAAATGATCATGGATCCACATTTTCCTTTTCAAATCAACCTTTCATTTTATTTTTCTTTTAACCTTGAACTTGATCATTTGAACTTTGAACTTTTGGTGGCTTTGGAACATTGAATGTCTTCTTGGAACCTTGAAAATTTGATGGTGGAACTTGAGCTTTTGCAACTAATTGGAACTCTGAAGTACTTATTACAAATCAAGAACATAAAATTACATTTTTTTTCTTTGAAATCAAATTTATTTATGACATTACTTTATCATCACTCCTCCACTTTCTAAACTTTATGCATGAAATGATGATTTGATGACCTTGGAACCCTAAAAAATATTATGGAGAATTTGAACTAAATGAAACCATGATAAATATGACTTTAATGATGATGAAAACTTTTGAATGATGGTACACTTAGTTGAGAGGCGAAATGGGCCAGCAATTAGTGAAACTTTGGAAGGAGTAAAATCAGACCTAGATCTACCTTTAATGACCAATTTTTTTGCATTATGACCTAATGAAATGACACAAAATTGGCTTAAGGACCATGTTAGAACATGATAAGAGTTCATTTTATCAGTAGTGACATGATGAAAATGATGACACTAACACCTTAATTGTAGAATAATTTACGTTTTTTGGCAGTTTTTCAGGTCTTGAACTTCCAGAGCCATTTTGAGGCCCTGTTGGGTCAATTTACTAAGTAAACTAACATAGGTGTTTTAATTTTAAATCTGGGTTTGTAGCTTTGGAAGAATGTCAAAAATATATGGATTTCAGGTGAAGTCAATTTTAGAAGATAAAGTTTAGAAGTTGAAAAAGAACATATTAAAAATATATTCTAAAGTTTAATATTAATGGAAATGCATATTAGAAATATAAAATCTAACTAAAAAGTTCCTGATTCAAGATGTAGTAAGTGAAGGAAGATTCTCCTAACTTAGGAGATCGTAGTTGTCCTTCCCCACATTACTATCTTAAAGAGGAGAAGCTCAAGAGAAATAATTAGTGATGTGTAGAAAGAAAGAGAAGAGGCTCATAGCTTAGGAGGTCTTGGTTGTCCTTCTTCACAATTCTACTCCAATAATATTACTGTTTAATTAAAACTGGAAATTCAAGAAAAAATTCAAGAAAGGAAACTAAAGAGAAATACTTTATGATGTGTATAAATTAAGAGAAGAGGCTCATAACTTAGGAGGTCCTAGTTTTCCTTGTTTACAATTCTATTCCAATGTTATTACCATTGCATCAAACTATAAACTAGAATTCAAGAAATGTAAAGAGGATGAATTTTAGTTGTTGTTCATGATTTGATAGAAAGAGAATTTAACTTAAATTCTTGGTTTTCCTTTTGTATGAAAATTAGATTTAAACCAATAATCATACAACAATCATAAGCAATCATAACACATCTAAATGGTTGAATCATAAATCTAAAGCAAGAACTATTGCATTAAAACTATGCTAATTTAACCAAAGTGTACTTAGCTTGGTATGGGGGACCTCCACCCTTGCCTTGCACACTTGAAGAATTATTGAACTACAACAAACTTAATAAATAATCCAAAAAATGGATATAAAATAGAATAGTAGAAATACTTCTTCAAATTATCTCAAAGTCTTCAAAAGTCTCAATACAAAATTAGATAAATTATACATGATTGAATTGTTCATAAACTTAGTTTAAATAGGAAAATCATAAAATAAATTAGCTATAATGTCTCTACAAGTACTATTCATCCTAATCCCATCCATATAGGTAAAACTCATCCATTTTGATTCACAAAATCAGAAAAAATCCCACAAAATACTAATTCTGCCCTTTTTTCCTAGGGATTCCTGAATGACAGGTCAAGTTTGACCAGCATTGACCAGACCTATTTTTTCTCTATTTGACTGAACCAATATGTATTTTAACATCCGTGATTCCCAATATTTCTAAATATATGCTCATATATCTCACAGGTTTCCTGAACATATGACTTCAATGAAGCTATTATGAGAATTTTTAATGTAGTCCAAAAGTACTCTTAAAACCCAATTTTTAGAAAAAATTCTAAAATTTGAAAAATTAATTTAAATACCTGAATATGCATAATAAGGCTAAAATGAGGCATATATGGATGAAATAAGATGGAATATGGTGGTAAATATATGGATTTAGGATAGGCAAAAATGACAAAAATTGAAGGCCAACATCTCCCCCTTGCTGATGTTCAAGCATGTCCTCATGCTTGCTTCCTCCGTTTGGATCTACTGAGTGATGATGCCCCTAATTTTCCTGACCCTGTGGCTTCTTCCTATGCAGCTTGAAGAATAAATTCAATACCCTCACATTTCCATTCTTTGTAGATGGTATATTTCACCTTCTGCGTCTCATATTTGTACTGCCAAGTCTTCTTCTCATTGAGCCATTTGTAAACTTGTTTAGAGATTATGATATTCTTAGTTTCAAAATTATCAATTTTCTTGGTCAATTTATTATTTTATTTGATTAAGTTTTTCTTTTTTTATCTGTACATCTTATTCTCCTTTTTCAACTGTCTTTCCAAGATCTTTCTTTCCTCCAACTCTCTTGTTAGTTCTTTTATATTCTTAAGGTTTTATTTGTTATGCATCTATATAACTTCTTCTCTGGTATCCTTAGCATATGGATGAGATGAGGTAGCTACTACCCAAGAATTATCAAAGTAGGAGTCCCTCTCCATGGGTTCTTCTTGGACTTCCTTCTCCATTCTTTGTATTATCTCATCAATTTTCTTTGATGTTGGTGGAGGTTCAACCATTTCAATTTTTGGGTCTTTTTCCTTGTTACTTGGCTCTTATGTTTTTCTCCTAGGCTTCCTATGAATGGATAGAAAGGATCTCTCTTTTTGAGCCATAATATTATCATAATTCTTCTTTGATATTTTCCTAGGATACAGAGGGGAATTCATGATGCTTCTTGTCACATGCAATTGTTCAAACTTTTCTTCTGTTGTTTGTACTTCAAGATAATTCTCAGCCAAAAATTCCTTCCAGACCATTCACTTATTTCTTACATGATATTCCAGAAGTATTTTGATTAGCACTTGATGATAAATGTTGGCATCCTTTTCTTCAATTTTGTTTTTGACATTGTCTATCATTTTAGTTAAGCTTCTTGAAAATAAATAAGGTAGATTGATTTTGGACTCTCCCTTCATGTGTTGAAGCAACCTTATATGATAAATATATACCACAGTATATTGATTGTCACAGGTGAAATATTTTTGGATAATCAACACTAATTATTACCATGGCTCTCTTAACTAATCTATTGGAATTCCTTTTTGCCTTTCAAAGGATACAATCCTTTGTCTTTCTAGGAAAAAGGTCCATCCCTTCTCATTAAAGTGTAGAACTTTGTGATATTCCTCTCCTCTCAAGGGAAGATCTAATGCTTTCGAGAGAAATTTTGGGTTTAATGGTATGGAGAGCTCACCCACTCTAGTTTGCTCATCTTCATAATGATTTATAAATTCCTGTGTGATTCTGTCATTGTGTCCATTAAAATTTTGAAGAAATTCCAAAAACCCTACTTGCTATAATCTTTCTATTGTTCCCTTTCCCCAATTTTATAGTTTGAATTCTTTGGGCTCAATTTTGGTTCATATTTGTCTCTGCTCTATATACCAATTGATATAGCCTTGTATAGTGAAAATCCTCATTATGAATAAGAAATATATATATATATATATATATATATATATATATATATATATATATATATATATATATATATATATACTTTTCCTTTTTATTCATGCAATTTTTATGATAAATACCATGGTAAATGGACTTACCAGATCTCTAAAGCTCTGAAAAAAAGGAGACTAATTCCTCTACTTCTATTTTCCTTTCTTCCTCTCTTTTTCTGTGCCATTATTTTTTTTGGATTTCATAATGAATTATTTGTTCCAATGTTAATATTGGTATATTACATCCTTCTCCTTCCTTCATCATTTTCTTCTCAGTTGTTTGTAATGTATCAATAAGAGGATGATTTTGTGTTTCCTCAAAATTTTCTGCTTTTTCAAGAATTGGTTGATCTAATTGTTTAACAATTGGTTTCCTTGTCTCCTTTTGTTTTCTTACGAAGGATGTTTCTATCAGTATTTGTTTTCTTTTCACTTCACAACCTAACAAGGTTTGTCTTTCAATAAGAATCAATATTTGTCTTGATCTTTGTTTGTCTTCCAATTCTTCTAAAGTTGGTTTTCCATAAATTGGTGTAATAAGTCCTGATGGTCCTGCTCCTATGGATGGTTGAGTTTTTGGGGGGTTTTTTCTAGAAAACCTACATTTTTTATCTCTTTCTATAGGCATAAAGAAACATAATTAAAAAAAAAAAAACTATATTTTTGTTGTTGTTGTTTTTTTTTTTAGAATCTTCCTAATTGACTATATTGAAGTATGCTTCCCTGAAAACGGTGCCAAAAATGTTGGTTCAATTCACTAAGTAAACTAACACATGTGTTTTACTTGTCAATCCGGGTTTGTATATTTGGAAGCATGTCCAAAATATATGGATTTCATCTGAAGCCAATTTTAGAAGATAAAGTTTAGAAGTTGAGAAATGCATATTAAAAATATATTTTAAATTTTAAGATTAATGGAAATGCATATTACAAATATAAAATATAATGAAAATGTTTCTGATTCAAGATGTAGTAAGTAAAGGAAGAGACTCCTAACTTAGGAGGTCCTAGTTTTCCTTCCCCACAATACTATCTTCAAGAATATAAACACACGAGAAGCAATTAGTGATGTGTAGAAAGAAAGATAATATGCTCCTAACTTAGGAGGTCATGATTGTCCTTCTTCACAATCTACTCCAAAAATATTATTGTTTCGTTAAAACTGGAAATTCAAGAAACAATTCAAAAAAGGAAACTATAGAGAAATAGTTTATGATGTGTAGAAAGTAAGAGAAGAGGCTCATAACTTAGGAGGTCCTTATTTTCCTTCTTTACATTTCTATTCCAACATTATTACCATTGCATCAAACTATAAACTAGAATTCAGGAAATGTACAGAGGATGAATTTTAGTTGTTGTTCATGATTTGATAGAAAGAGAATTTAAATTAAATTATTGGTTGTCCTTTTGTATGAAAAATATATCTAAAATAATAATCATCCAAAAATTAGAAGAAATCATAACACATTTAAATTATTCAATCATAAATCTAAAGCAAGAACTATTGCACTGAAACTATGCTAATTTAACCAAAGTGTATTTAGCTTGGTATGGGGGCCCTCCACCCTAGCCTTGCACACTTGAAGAACTCTTCAGCTACAAAAAATTTAATAAATCATCCACAACATGAACATAAAATAGAACAATAGAACTGGTTCTTCAAACTATCTCAAAGTCTTCAAAATTCTCAATACAAAATTACATAAATTCTACATGCTTGAATGGTTCATCAACTTAGTTTAAATAGGAAAATCATAAAAAAATTAGCTATAATGTCTCTAACTATATTATCCATACTAATACCATCCATATAGGTCGAAATAATCCATTCTAGTTCACAAAATCAGGGAAAATCCCACAAAATACTAATTTTGCCCCTTTTTCCTAGGGATTCCTGAATAACAAGTCAAATTTGACCAGCGTTGACCGAGCCTATTTTTTCTTAGTTTGATTGAACCAATAGGTATTTTTCAATCTGTGGTTCCTAATCTTTCCAAATATATGCTCATATTTCACCTATTTTTCGTGCACATATGACTTGAATGAAAATATTACGAGAATTTTTAATGTTGTCCAAAATTACTCTTAAAACCCAATATTTACAAAAATTTCTAAAAATTGAAAAATTTAATTTAATTACATGAATATGCATAATAAGGCTAAAATGATGCATATATGGATGAGATAAGATGGAATATGGTGGTAAATATATGGATTTAGGATAGGTAAAAATGACCAAAATTGAGGGCCAATAGGCCCTAAACGACATTATTTTTGGAAAATCATCATCGTTGAATGTGAGGCTTCAACATGAAAATATATATTAATAATTTTATTCCTCTGATACATATTCCTAATGATGTATTTTGTGCATCAAACAGATATAGTATGCCAAAGTTATGACCCTGGGAAATTGATATACCAATTTACCCCAACGAGGCCCATAGTTTGGCGTTTCACCTCCCAAGGTTAGGTTTTTCGATGTTCTAAGGTTTTACATTGTTTCTAAATAATAAATAGGCCTTTGAGCCCCATTTTAACATATTTCATAGGCATGTAGCTACCACATCTCTTCTCAAAGATAGGCTGCCATCACCCGAGCTAGTTTATTTCCCATTATATCGGTACACAATTTTCAGTATTTCATATTGATGAAATGAAGTGTTATTCCTGCTCCATATCTATGTTTATGTCTATTTCTGTATTTTATTGTGTTCCTGCATAAATCTAGATCATTAACCCTCTCAGGGTCAATCTTGATACCTCACTTTGCTATGATGTTCCCTAACATATTTCAGACACACCAAAGACACTCTTATTGGGTTTCAAAGAAATCCCATACTTCAGACACTACTCGAATATATGATTTAGATGACATACATGATCTAGAATTTTCTTTGAAAATACAGTGACATCATCCAAGTAGACAACAACAATATAACTTATAAGGCCACGAAAGGTAATGTCCATCACTCTTTGAAAGTTTGTGCCAGCATTGACTAGCCTAAAAAACACTATTTTGAATGCAGATGTTCCCCATTTAGTTGAGAATGTATTTTTCAATATATCTAGATCTGCTACTATCATTTTATTATAGGCTGAAAATCCATCTAGTAGTGAAAAAATTTCAGACCTAGATACTATCCGAAGTATCTTGTCCATGGATGGCACTATATAGTTTCCTTTATCAGAATCCTGGTTAAGATTTCAGAAATCAACACGTAGGCATATTTCACCAAATTTATTTCTTAATGGGACCAAGTTTGACACCCATGTGGAATGTTTAACTTTGAAAATGATCCAGGAATCCAAAAACTTTCTCAATTCCTTCTGAATAAGGGGATCCAGTGTCGGATGAACTTTTTTTAGCTTTTGCTGAAATAGTTTCACCCATTTTTTTAGAGGAATCACGTGTTGGATGATGTGGGTGTCATAGCTCCTTAAATCTTTGTATGTCTAAGAAAAAAAATCTCAACATTTATTGAGTACATGAATAAATGTTTATCGCTCCTGCAAGGAACAACAAGTACCGAGATTGGCATACTTCAGATCTTGTGGGGTTCCAAAATTGACTTGTTTAGATGCAATCTTTGAACTCTGTTTATTTTTGTTTTTTGTCCCTCTAAACCGGTTCTGCAAGTCATATAGTTTCTCCAAGGACATTACACCTTTTTTAATAGTGTTTCATTTCGATGCTTGAGATGCTTCCTACAGATTCTGTTCATGCTTATCCTCCTGTATGGCGGTCTCTTTGAACATATGAGCATTTTCCATTAATTGTAGTATATGTTGGTCATCATTAAAAACATGTAAGTTAGTGACATTGTCACGTAAATATGGCTTATACAAAATTTTAATAGAAAAACCACATTTTAATGGTGACATCCTAGCAACTACATTTGCTAATGTATTTGTTGCAGTTTTTTTAACTCTTGGAGAAGAAATAATATTGAAAGATTTAAAATGATTTATCAAATTTCATACCTCCTACTAGTAGTTTTTGAGATGTGGTGAAACAAAGTGTATGGTATCTCGTACCTAATGAGTAACTTCCTCTTAGTCATTGATTACCTTCAAAAATTCTATCTTCGGGTCCATAGCTTTCTTTAATCCAACTATGATTGCTTCGTATTTTGTAACGTTATTAGTGAACTGTAACTCCATAAGGCATAAAAGTACATGTTTCTTATTTTGTAGATCTATTAGGAAACATCTAACTCTAGAACCGTCATGCGTCTTAGAACCATCAAGGTAAAGAGTCCAAAATTTGCAAGCCACTAAGTTATTTCCTGTACAATTACCACTATTATTACTAGTAATACTATGTACATTAATTTTACATAGGTCATTTTCACCTGCCGCAGAGCAAGGAAGGAGCTCTAGCTCTGCATCTAATGAAACACGTGATAGTTGTGCGAGATAACACCCAAGGTTCATTTACAAGGAGAAATTACTAAAATTTAGATCAATGAGAACAACCGACTCATTTTTCCCTTCGAGGGATATAGTAGTGTATTTCATGTAAGGTTGTGTTTCCACCCAAATCTGATTGTTATTTCCCCTGTATGGAAGCCACATATGGGTCTAGTCGGTTGAAAAATATCCTTGTAATTTTCTTGACCAACATCTACTAAGGAGTAAAACATATGCTTCTAGTATGTCCACAATTATCATATTTATGCATTGGTGAAATAGACCATCTTTAGATAATCTGATAATAATATTTCTAATTTTTCCAATATTGTGGATCAAAGATATATCCAGATGAATAATCTATGAATCTTTTTTATCCCATTTGGAAATTTTCTTTGCAACAGAATCCACTAAACAATTGTCAACTTTATAATTGAAAATTTTGAAAGTCAATAGAAATGGATGGCAAAGAGTATTAGATTCTAATGTTGCATCATTAACTACCAAATATAGGGGACCAAAAGACTTATCAGATACCTTCTGATGAGAACTGATCAATGGATGATAAAATTTTTTCCTACAGGCCTCCTATTCTTGTGAGGTCGAAGATTGAAATATTTGTGTGTGTTTTCTTCATATACTCGATTATGTTGTATTTGACAGTCACGATAATTTTTGAAGTTTCTAGATGAGTGACTGTGTTTGGCACTTCTGGAGTAATTCTCTTACTTTTTCTATTAGAGTAAGTACTCTTTTATGTGGTAGAAACTCCAGACTTGTTCATATCTTGGCGGTCGGGTGGAGTACGTTTTCTTAACAAATTTTCTTTCAATGTTTTCCTCACAAGCTCTCATTCAGGAACATTCCCTTGAATTCTTAGTTTATATTGACTATTTTTCTTATGAGTTTGGGCCTCAATCAATGATGTTTCTTTATTGTTTTTCTTTCCAGTGTTGAACACACCACCGAAGGTATTTACTATGTGTTTAACACTTGCAGTCTTTTCAACCTCCTCAGATTCTTCCTTTTCTTTTGTATGTTCAATATTATCCTTTGAAATTATTGAGTCAATGATATGCACAGCTAGAGGATTCATGTTGTGATTCGATTTTGGACATTTCTTTTTTGAATCGCATTCTTGATGAAAAGAATAATATTGATCCATGCCCATAATTTCAGCATTAAACATAAGATTCGAGCCATGTGCAGACTTGGTCGACTGACTGATATGATTTATATTTTTATTAAAGTTCTTCAAGTTTAAATTTGGGGGATTTCTGCTGACATTTGTCTCATTTTTCCTTTGTTTCAATTTTTCTAATTCATTGGAAAAATCCTAGATACTACGGGTAAAGCTTTCTAGATTAGTAGCCTCTTTATACTTGGCCTTGCTTGAATAGGTATGAGGTATTTTTCTTGTATCCTTGGAGTGTCTGCATGATTCATCATCAATGATGAATCTAATTGCATACAATTCCTTCTGAACAAAAATGGCTTCTTCAAAATTCTGAGCCAAAGTTTCTTTTGTTGTCCTCTTTACAAATTGTGAAATGCTTACTGGTAAGGAAGAGGTATAGTAATTTATTGTGAAGAATGCATGAGGTTATGTATCTACGGGGAATTAGTTCAATATATTATTTAACCTTTGATTAAATTTCTTCACCTTTTATTCTTCCCCATATTCAAATTCCCTAACTCTTTTAATAACATGGATGTGCTTTTTTCCTCCACAAACTTTTCAAGGAACAACCTTTTAAACCCCCTCCAATTCTGAATTCAATTCATAGGATGACTATGGTACCAAGTAACCACTCTACCATCAAAGGTACAAGGAAATATTCCAAATGAAACATCATCATAATGTACCTCAAGTGTCCGCAGGTGTAGATAGAAATTATCCAAATGGTATTCGGCTTTGAGTGCCTTTTTAGGGTCATATTTTGTTAACAACTTTTATGGGTGTCTTAGCATCTTATGTAAAATACCTAGAAGGGAAAGTGGACCCTAAGTCATCTAATCCAAATCTTGTTCTACCGTATTCCTTTGTATCCTTTTCCTCTTCTTCATAATCGAAAGGATATTCTTCCTCTTCTTTGTGTCCACCTAACTTGTGTATAGTCTCATTCGAGAGCACAACCTTATCCCCGTCAACCCCATTAAAAGATAAAGGCCACTTTGGTTTTTCTATATTTTCTGCATATTTTGACAACTCTTCCATGGTAGAAAAGACCAAATATTTAATTGTAGAAACCACTACCCTGGTAGGATTTTATTCTATCCTTTTTGGAAAATACCTAAGATTATGTGCTCCAGGAATCAAACTGATAGGATTTACAAATTTATGGGTTATGGGTCAAATTTCCCAGATGTGCTTGTAAGAAATCTCACAACTTTTTTCAGGGCTGGCCTGAGAATATATTCCCACTTCAAGAATATGATGAAGATAAGTGTTGGGGATGTTTTTTCCTCGTCCAAAGGAAGTATGATTTGGGTGGGTGGAGTTATTAGCCATAAAAATCTAGCTTCATTCCTTCTAGTGCAATAAATTTTGATAATATTAGACCTGCCAACATTCAATGGGGTCTCTCTAATATGAGGTCCCAACTAGACCTCACACCATTTGGGATAAGAGCCCCATTTGGAATATGACCCAATTTTCATTTACTTTAATATCTACCTTGCCTTTAGCTATCAACAAGAGAGAGAATTGATTTTGTTCCTTCTAAAAGCAAGGTAGTGTGCCGAGTGAATGTTTAGTTGCAAGTGCATCAAGGTTCTTCTAACACAGAGACGATAGAAATTTATCCTCTAAAACAGAGGTAATAGTACGACCCTAATAGATACACACATGAATTATAAATTTTTGTCAAACATCCAGCAAAATATTCCATAAATATGTGATCATCATTACAATAATTACAACATGTTCTCAATAAGATAAGCACTAAAATAATCGAAATAGTTCAACTATCTTAGTAATAGTGAAAAAAAAACATGAACCATAAACATTAATAGAATAGTCTTACAAACATTCATAATCCATGTATGAAAAGTGTTGGCCGTCAGGCATCATTTATTAAGTAAAAGTACCAAGATGTATTAATACAATGAACATCAGTTGCTCCAATAGTGGAGAATTGGAGCCACTACCTACTCACCAAAAATACTAGCTTATCTCTCTTATGCCTAATCAGAGAAGCCAAGGATAAAATTAATTTACATGAGAAATGAGGATCTATTCATAACTTGAGGAGTAACCTTTCATATCCTCATAAACCTTGAATTTCTAACTTCTAGTGACCTTTGGACTTATACAACCTTTGAAGTTCCAAATGATTTTTGGAATTACATTTGACTCTTGGTATTACATGCCCCTTGGACTTCCATGATTCTTGAGTTCACACAAGACGCTTATACTTCTACTCTTTTGTCTTTTGCAATGATTACAATAATTTATCTTTGTCTTCCATATAATAATATGATTAAACTATAAATGCCACTATCTTGGATGGTTGGGACATGACAATGATGAACTACATAGATCTAGTTCAATGGTGACATGGTTTCCATTGTGTATGTTCTTTATCATCATTTTCTCAAGGTGGTTCCAACCTTTGAAGGGTCTTGAAACTTTGGAGTATTCACGATGATTTGATCTACAAGATTCAGACATATTCGTGGTTATTCTTGCACTTACTTTGTTCATCCTATTTTCCCGATATTCCTTGTGTGTGCCTGCCATAAGGTTCCTGGAATTTTTTTTCTGCAATCACTCATGACAAGCAATTATCAGTCGAAAAATATCCTACTCTACCATGTTTTATGCATATTTTTTTTTTTACTCCCTTTCGGTGCCCTTAAAATGGTAAATGGAGGTTCAGGGCGCAAGGGAAAACTTTGAAAGGCTAAATGATAGAGGAGGAGTATCTTTTAGGCTTGGGGATGTACTCATACACCTGAAATAAAAAGGAAATTAAGGCAGGGCACATGTCGCAAGTTCGAACGAAGAAGGGGAATGCATTGGGCTTTCAAAGTGTGCTATGCGCCCAAGGGAGAGAGGGAGGGGAAAACACACATATTTAAAGGGTTAAGGTTCATGCTTCATGTCTTTGAGGTGTTCTCATGCTCCTAGGAGAACTAAGGAAGGGTGCAACACACATTCTTGAAGGGTGAAGGATGGGGCTTTGTGCTTTTACGGTGTGACAGTGTGCTCAATAATTTCAGGAGGGCACATAGAACATAGTGGAAGGTTTAAAGGATAATATTTGGGTCTTTTGGATGGAACATTTATTTTAATGAGGGTGCACTTCTTCGAGTCAAAGGAGTGCACTCAAGGAAGACTTGGTGAATTGAGGGCGCAATTCAGAGCATGGAAGGGGATTCATGCTTTTCAAGTGCACCCATCTCTGTGGTAGGGCGCACGGTGAAATTTTGAACAATGATTAGTCTCCCATTAAGGCTTCAAATTGTTCTCATGCACTCTTAGCCTTGATGAGCTCATTTGAAACCGATTTTTTTCTATGTCTGGATGATTTGTTGCGGAGTGGCCAAGATAAGTTACGAAAACAAATCCATGTATAACACATACTAAATCATCAAGAAATCTTTGAAAAACTTAACCAACAATGAACATTCATGAAAACACCACTTTCTACACATTACCAAACTATAAACAATGAAGTTTGTACAATTGTGACCCAAAAGTGTCGTTTTACACCAAGAAATGTGGTGTGACAATGAAACACATATAGAGATGTTCTAGTTGATGCGACGACACTTGAGAAGTCTCAAGAACACTTAATACATATCAAGTAATATAAAACTACACTTGGAAACAAAGGCGACATATGGTGTCACCATAAAGTAGGCTTCAAAATTTGAATGTACTGAAATTATGGAGGGTGTTGTGGTAGCGACAAAAAAAAAGAGCCATATGAAGAGGTCAAAAACTCAAATGTAATTCCAAAAGTAATTTAGATGTCCAATAGTTGTATAGAAGTCTAAAGATCATTATAATTTGAAAATTCACATGGGAAACTCAAGAGTCATGGGGATATTAAAGGTCATTCCTCAAGTAATAAAAGAAGCCTCATTACTCAATAAAAATACTTTTCACATTTGCTTATCCCAAAAGGCATTATAGAGATAGAGATATTATTTTTTCGGAGAAAGTAGTGGCTCTAATGCTCCACTATTGGAGCTAGTGATGTTCATTATATTTAATTACCTTGGAACTGTTTCTTAATACTTGAATACATTCGGCCAACACATTCATGAATGAATTGTGTATTTTTTGAGACTATTTTTATAATGTTTGTGGTTTATGTTGGCTTTCATATGTATTAAGGTCATTTAACTATTTCAGTGACTTTGGAACTTAAATTAATGGAAATGTGTTACGATGATTTTAAATAATTGTTGCATCTGTGTGAACTATTTCTCTTGATTTGTAATAATTCTTCCTTGTTCATGTGTGTGCGTCTTTACTATATTGGTACTACTACTTATATGTTGAAGGCTCACTTTTCTTCCTTGCGGTGAGATAACCTTGATACACTTAAAATGTAACTTTCCACAAGGAAGATTCTCTTTCTCATTCAAAATCACACCCACACTACTCTCTCATGTGAATTACTTAAGCCAAGGAAAATATTTAAGCTAATGGAAGTCGAGCCATATTTCCAGATGGAACTCCTACACCAAATGCTGTAAGGTCTAATTGGGACCTCATATTTGGTAGATCCTCTGTATATTGGCGGGATTGAACACCATCAACAATTTCATATTCTAAATTCTTGGTTATCTGTTATCTTGCAAGGTATTTCTTTCCAGTTTTTTGTTTTGTTTCTGAGTCAAGGGAAATATTTTTCACCCTTATGCACTCCTGTCATTGGAGGTATGATTTTATTACTTGTAGTCCTAGAATTGGTAATGATTTTGTTGGTTAGGTATGGAGGGGATTACAATGGTTATTTTGTATTCATATTTTTCAACATTTTTGTCTCATTGGGAATTGATAGTTCCTTCTATATCTGTTGAAAAGGATAATCTTTTGCAAGAAAAATTTTGTTCTTATTTCCATTCGATGGTTTTAGGTAATTTGTGCAATTTATTCCTTGCTCCTTAAAATTATTCATATATATGGTGTTATAATTATGGTCTATTTTTCCTAAATTTTGATGCAGAAGTGGCCATAGGGGTTGTAGAATCTTTAGATTAACACATATCCCCTGAGCTCAAGAGGTCCATGGAGCACTCAGTTATAGTTTATCACAAGAATAAAATGACTCGTATTCATAGAGAAACTGAAGAAGAAAAATAAGATATAATTTAGAACATCATTTTAAATCTATTATAGATGTGGTTGAACAAGTATATTGTTTGGTTTCAGATACAAGTTATGCGAGGACTAGGAAAACTTGTTGTTTATAAATAATTGATATGTACTAGTAAATTAAGACAATAATGGGTAAGATTATTATTGAGAGGTATGGGAAACAATAGGAAAATATTATTAGCAATTGATAAATTGCAAAGGAAATTTTGAAATTGGTACTTAAAATGACAGTTCCAGTGAAAAGGTTGGCCAATCTCAAGTTTTCATATTTTGAGGAGGATGTTGGTCCACTGAAAACCATCTAAGTGGAATCCCCCACTACATATATGTTGGTGACTTAGTAGTTACTCTTTTCTTTTAGTAATAAATACAATATTTTTATCCAACTAGATATCATAGGCTCTAATGGGCCTCTTAATTAGGTACAACTTAAGGCCAATCTAAGCTTTCATTCTTCACTTAGTAACATATTTATTACCTTTAATATGTTCTTTGGAAGGATAGAGATAATGATAATACTTTGCATGCATAATTTTCTTATTTTACAGGATATTGAGGATATTTGGTACATATCACAAGGAAGCAATCCAAGAGAAAAATATCGGACCTATCCCCTTCTGCAAAATGACCAAACTCACCTAGCTTAAGGAAATTACTAGTCTTCCCTATAGTTGTGAGGTAAGAGGGAATACACTCTTATTTTATAGGGAGTTTTGAGGGAAAGAAGCCCTCTCTGCAAGAAGGTTGATCATTAGCCATTTTTATATAAATAAGGGCTAGAGAAAGCCCTTTTGGGTTCGAATTTTTCACTTAGAGACAATAATAGTCTAGTGAATTTTTTTCCCTAACATTTTAGTGTTGTAATGCCCTATGAATGAGCAAAATTTTGATCAATGAAAACCATTTTTTATTCCTAAGTTGTTTTTTCTTCAAGGATCCAAATCACCTTGGGTTAGGGCCCACCCTAGTTCTTAAGATTCATCTCTGTAATTTTATTCTCCATGCATTAGTTCAACTAGCCATTTCTGTAATATCACTTTTGATTATTGTTTTCTACATGTTAATGAGTTAGTTTTTTTACAAGCCTTTTTTTATGCATCTCATTTCAAGTAAGTTTACAAATAGTTATTTTATATTGTTCAAGTTACTTTCCATGGATTTATTTTATTTATACTGTTGTTTCCTTAGTGTCATACATTTTTGTATTCTATTTTGCATAAATTCTTATTTTTGAGAGCTACAAGAAACCCCAAAATCACTCTTCTAGTCAATAAAATCATTCTTCATAGGTATAAGGGTTATTACAAGACCTCTTAACCATCCTCTAGCCTTACCTCAACTTATCCTTCCTTAAAACAACTTCTAAATCACATTTTTCTGTGTAATGGACTATCTCCTATAGTGAAAGAGGGACTCTTGTAGCATCACATGTTTTGCATCAAAATCTCATTCATATTTGAATCCAAATCATGTTTAAAATCCATTGGCATAATACAACATCCCCAAGACCTTGAGGATGAAGTTTGGAAGCCAATATACCACATAGAATCTTTGACCTAGTTATTGTAGTTGTGATACCTTTTTTTTTTTACATTAGGTTTTTATGTTTCGATGCTCTATATTAGTTGCAAGTTTGTTTCCAATTCACATTAAAGTAGATTTAATTTTGTGTCAGAATGAACGAATTGGTTTTTCTCCATTTCTATACAAGTAAAATACACATTCTTTATTTTCTCTCATGCCCACAATTTGAGTATTTCCTATAGTATAATGTTCTGTCTGTAACTTAGTTTCTTTTCTATTTCTTTCACTTTCATAGTATAAACAACATAAGAAAAAATTACACGAGGAACATGTAATTCCAAACACTCTTAATTTTGTACGAATATTGGGTTGATTATTAAAGTTAAGAGTCGTTAAGAGTTGCAACAATTTTTTTGTAATACTAACAACCATCACGTTTTGGCGCCACTATTAGGGAGGTGTCAAATTATGAGTTGTTTTCTCCCCTACTTGATTTAATTATTTTATTATCTGCAAAAATAAATAAAAAAATATATATTAGGAATTCTTCATTTAAAAGCCAAAAAAATTCACTACATTAGCATTCTCTTTCAAAAGGAATAACAAAAAGAAAAATATATTTTTATTTCTTTATGCCTCATAGAATCAAGGGATAAAAGAGGCAATTTTTTACCAAAATCCACCACTTCTACAAGAAGAAAACATGATCTTTATAAATATGAGCCCCCTACTCTATTAATAGAGGATATTTAGGCCTTTTTAGGTGGGAAAGAAAATACTTCTAAGGAGATTTCTATAGTAGAAATACCTTCATTTCCTACCGATACCATGGTTGGAAATGGGTAGCTTGAAGTTTTCCCTAAAAGAGAGACAAAATTGGAAGCCAAAATGAAAAATAGCAGTCCATCGTCTCTCCTAAATTTCCATGGATTGGCTACTAAAGGCCCTAAAACTTTCATGTTTAATTTTTTTGTAGTTTGCAGTACATATTATTATACAACATATGGGAAGCTCAAACTCTTTCCCTCTACGCTGAAGGGTGAGACCCTTCCCTAGTTTATGAGCCTACAAGGGAGAGAAACATGAATTTATGGGGGAAAAGGAAACAATATTTCAACACCAAATACATGTATTATTCTAAAGAAAGATAAAACATGGATGAAATATTTACAATGACTCAAGAACCAGACGATTCCCTAGAATATTTTGAGGAATAATTTTCGCTAAGTTACAAGAGGGCGCATAATTGCACTCTTGAACCTGATTCCTTGAAATTAGTCTTACTCCTGGGAGTTAGACAAGAACTATGGAGAAACTCAACATGTTGGCCAATGTAGATATTTATGAACTCAACTATGAAAACATGAAAAGAGTATTAAAAAAAATATTCTAGAGAGAGGTAGAATGAACAAGTTTTTAATAATTCCCTTCCTCTCCACTTCATTTAATAAGAATAAAATAGGATCTATTCTCAAAGGATTTAAAAATTTATATATTACACAATTTTTCCATGCATATAGACACACTAAATATTAAGAAAAAATAAGATGTAGAAAGGGTATTAGCTATATTTTCACTAGATGCACTGAAATACATCCAAGGAATGGGTACCCTTAAATGATATAGAGATATGTTCTATATGTGAAGAATATGATAAAACTGACAAATATCCATCTTTTCCAATTTTTAAATTTGTGTACCAAGTAGTAGAAGGGAGCGTGGAGTAACTTTTCTTTGTCAATCAAAGGAGGCCAAAAGGCCCCATAAAAAATCGACATGGTATGAAAAATCTCTCCTCTTTCAATACAAGTTATAATACACATTTTTAACCTTGATATTCACCTTTCTCGTCACCCTACCCTATGCCTACTGGAATGGTCTTATCCTCTAAATAATTACATTTCTTCTTTTCAACCATATCTACCCCAACCTCCTTAATGGGGTAATCAATCTTCGAGATTGAGACCTTAGGTAGCCCAACCACCTCCCCTAATTCCTACTCCTCCTCAGCCACCATTAACCCAAAAAAATCTTCCAAACTAACCTCAGATGCCTACTCAACTAAAACTAAATCCTAACACAATAAGGCTCAACCTTTATATGGCGTAGAAACCAACCTTGTAGCATCCACAGGTTAAAATTTCATCTAATAAATGTTAATAAAGGTAAAAAAGGACCACTGGAAAGGAAAACTTATTCTAAGTGTAATGCTAGGAAACATATCCTAGTGGGCATCACATGTTGTGTTTTATGGCTAGGGGAAATTTTCAAAGGAAATGGCTAAGGATTTGGAAAGGAAAAAGGTAATTTTTGGCACATTATGTATCAAAATAATGGAAATTATAATAAAAGGAAGGTGAAAGGCCACATGTTACATGTGAGGAAGAAAATTAAGGAAAATCATGGAAATATGAAGAAATTATAGGCATCACCAATAAAAAGAGCTAAGAGGATCTGTTGATAGCTTTTGTTCAGTTTTTTGTTAGTTTATATTTAGAATTAGTCTCGGAGAGGAGAAGGCAACAAGAGGAGAAAGAAACCAAGCAAGCAACGAAAGGAAAGGAAAAGGAAAAGGAAGGACAAGGAAAGGAAAGGAAGGAAATATCAAGCAACTTCAATAGGAATACTTGCAGGTGACATATCGCATGTGTGATTTTATAGCTGGTTTTAACATGCATGGTATGTGCATGCTGATGTATGGTTATTTTTTTTTCATTTGCATGGATTTTTCTTGGGTTTGACAGTGGATTTTAGCCTATCCTTGTTATTTTCGAATAGCCATGGTGTGATGGGATTGTTCTCGGTTTTGAGCTTTGGATTGACGAATGGTTTCGGAATCTGGGGTGAGGTGGTCTCAAGAAAATTCCCAAAGGCCTAGGAATCCATTTACTTATAATGGAAGGATACATGGTAAAGAATAAGAGTGGTGATGGGAAAATTCCTCATGGATGGTGAAGAAATTCTGAATAATCCAAGCTCGGTTTGGTTTTGTGATCTCGACACTATTTTAGGCGTGTTCATGGTATGGACATGGCAGAGGTGGTTTAACCTATGGATTCCTTTGGTTTTATTTGCATTGTTTTATCCCATTAGATACCACATTAATAATTGAAATATAGCACAGGGGTTATTGTCTGAAGAGAGATTTGGCTCAGCCAATCTATGGTTGGGTGGAACTTGGAAGTTCCGAACCCAGTTAGTATTTTCTTATGTTTAATAAAGTTGAGTTTCTCTTTCTTTTGGTAAGGAAATGTACTAGCTATTATATGGCCTTAATGGTTGTTTTATTATCTTCATTTACTTATATGTTGGTTATAGGCATGGTTTTATGAGAGATTTTAGACATGGATATTTTCATGTTTTCACTCATAACTAAATAAATAATGAATTTAAGACCTAATTGATGTTAATATATCTAATGAGGGAAGGTAGTGAGCCTTATTGTTAAACCTGAGATGAGTTTTCGATACCTCATGTTCTGACTTGCTTTCATGACCTATAGAGCATATCTACCAAGTGTTTGACAAAAGGTCAGTTCTAGTTTGGGATGGTCAGTTCAATTCCTAGTTACAGTTTTGGTTTATAATAATTATCTTCATGTATTTTATCATTTGTGTAGTTTTCATAGCTTTATGGGTAGAGGCCTAGCCCTAGCCCTCGAAAATAGCCTTAATTCTCACAACCGTTGGTAAAACACTGGCAGAAAAAGGCCATGGTCATACTAATGTAGGTCTATGGGAGTAACTCAGAACCCATAGTTTCTTGGATGCTTTGGAAAGGGAGAGAGTGGGGCTCAAAGTCAGGAAAAGGGTGAGTTATCATAGGGATTGGATACCTAGAGGGGTTGGGTAACTCTTGGAGGTTTTGTGGCAACTGATGGAAGTTAGTAAGGTATTTTTGTGTCATCTCCATTTCCTTAAAGCCATCTAGGAGTTTGAGTGATATCATAGTGACACTAAGCTCATGTTTACCTTGGGCAAGCCAGTGAAAGTGGGTAAATGTGGGAGGATGCATTATAGCGTGGAATCAAAGTGTGGTTGTGCTCTCTTTGGGTGATATCTTATACCATATATTGGTATCAGAGCATGGTTGCTCTCTCTTTGGTTCATATATCATAACACAGGTGGTATCAAAGCATGGTTTCGGTCTCTTTGGGTAAGTTTGATGTTTTTAAGGTTATGGTTATCATGCATGAGATCATGGTATACAGTTGGTGTGGCCAGACATGATCTTGTTATGATTCTATGTTAGTTACATGGATATGGTTATGATGATACATGTACATGATAATTTTGACTGATCTTTCAAATGAGATAACCCTCCCCTAAAAATATCTAAGGTGTGGATTTTATTTTGGTATATATTTGGTTTATATGATGTGGTATACTTGTGGGAAGAAGAGAATTAAAGATGAAAATAAAAATGATAGACTACAGTTCTCTTGACTCTACTTATAGATCAGTTGGGTAGCAAGAAGAAAAGAATTCTCCTGGTATAGTATATATATTGAGGAGCTTGAGGGCATAGATCAAAAGTTCTAAAGTAGATAACGACATGTTTTTTGAGGCTTAGGAAAGACTTGCAATGGATCAACAGAAGAAGGTAGAGGTTAATGAAGGAATCCTTAAGAGCTTGTCCGAGATTCAGAAATAAGGATGGTTGAGAATCAATCAAGATAAGGAAGAAAAAACTAATGGATCATATCGTAGCATATCTCGATTTGGATATAAATTAGATAAAGGGGACATAGTTAGAGGTGGCAGACCATTGGATACACATGACAAAAATACTGGTATGTATGGGCATAATTCTAGGTCCTCATACAGGAGACATCATCACAATCATGATCATGATCATCACCCTTATAGGAGGAGGGATTATTTACCTGAGCAATCCAAGAAATTGAAGCCTAATACATTTTATGGAGAGATGAAGACACATGGTTTCTTGGAATGAATAAGTCCTTTATATTGCATACCTATTTAGAAAACATGAAAGAAAATATGTCCACCTTCAATGTTAAAGGGAAAGTAGATATCTGGTGGGCATATGTGAATAATGTCAAGGGAAATTGGGAGAAAGACTTGATTTGGGGTGACTTTGAGACGATCTTCAAGAAGAAGTACTTATCAGAGAGGTACTATGATGATAGATCTAAGGATTTTTATGAGATACAAATGGGTTCTGTGAAATATGATGAGTATGCTAGCATATTCTTGGAGCTCTTGAGGTATGTGCAATATCTCATGGATGGAAAGGCTAAGATCCAGATATTCATCAGTGGATTATGATCAACATATAGAGACCAGATTGAGTTTGATGAGCCTATATCCTTAGAAGAGGCCATCCATAAATTGAATCATTTATATGAGTACTCAAAGTGAAAATTTGAGCCTAAACATGACTTAAAGGTAAATGATAAGGCAAAAGGAAAATGGCGACCTAAGTGGGGAAGATGTTAAGATGAAGGTGAGAAATAAAAAATTTCTCCTTACAAGAAGTTCAGTGCAGTTGAGAAGGGCATGCATTTCATCCTAGAAAGAAGCAGACTAGAGGTGATAGTAGAGCATCATTGCAATGTTGGATATGTGGAAAAGATCGTCGTAAGAAGGATTTTCCATTGTACCATGGAGGTAGGCCTCATATTTGTAGTTCTCAGGAGGTGAATATAATCAGAGATCTTGGTCATATTATTCCTCAGATTTATGAAGTTGTTAGGCGGATCACCAAGCATATGTCATTGAAATGGATAGTTATATCGATACTGAACTAGTGCATAAGTGTGGCTTGAGAAAATAAGTGCATATAGAGCCTTGATTAGTGTTGTTGGCTACAGATACAAAGAAGAGAGTTCATCATTGGTTAAGAGCTTGTGTATTTGATTTGAATGGTATGCGTACAAAAACACATTTAAATGTAATGCCATTGGGATTGTATAGTATGATTTTTGGTATGGATTGGTTGTATCTTCATAGGATCAATGTAGATTTCTTGACAAGGAAATTGAGTTCCTAGATGATAATGGAGAGAAGAGAATCTTGCAGGGGAAGAATAATCCTACATTAATGAGGATTGTTAAGTCCCTATATTAATAGTTTAGTCCCTTATTATGTTAGTGTAGCCCCCCTTATTGTTATTGTTGTACCCTTGTAACCCCTATATTGTTATTATTGTGCCCTTACATTATTATTGTTAGGCTGGTTAGGATTACATTGTGGCCCCAGGAACTCCTATATATAGAAAGGAGGTTTTGTCATTTGTATCATCCAAGAATTGTTCATTCATGTAATGTATTGGAGGTTGCCTCCTCGAAGTGGCTTATTTCTAAGGTGTTGATATCTCTTTTATTCTATTTTTGGAGCTGGTTTCACAACATTTAGTATCAGAGCCAGGTTCAAATGTTGTGAAACTAGCTCCAAAAATAGAAGAAAAGAGATATCAATGCCTTATAAATAAGCCACTTCGAGGGGGAAACCTCCAATACATTACATGAAGGAACAATTCTTGGATGATACAAATGACAAAACCTCCTTTCTATATATAGGAGTCCCTAGGGCCACAATGTAATCCTAGCCAGCCTAACAATAATAATTTAAGGGAACAATAATAAAAATATGGGAGTTACAGGGGTACAACAATAACAATAAGGGGGGCTACACTAACATAATAAGGGACTACACTATTAATATAGGGACTTAACAAGGATAGTAAAAATAATGCAGGCTAAGAGAAATTGCAGGAAAGGGTGTGTGATGTTTTCAATTCATATCTCTAGTGACAAGGGTAAGGATTCATAAATATTCAAGAGGTACCCTATATTGTAGCAGTTTCAGGATGTGTTTCCAACATAGATTCCAAAGTTTCCGTTGCACAGGGAAGTGGATTTTTCTATTGAGTTTGTATGAGGGGAACTTCTCACACATTTCATACCTTATTACATCATTACATAGGAAAGGTAATAAGTTTGAATGGACAGAAAAATGTGCAACCAATTTTGATTAGTTGAAGTAGTTGTTGACAAATCCTCTAGTGTTAAAGATTCCAGATCTGGATAAAGAATTTTTAGTGTGTACAAATGCTTGCGAGAGAGGGGTTGGTGGAGTCCTTATAAAGGATGGACAAGTGATATGTATGAGTCTAGGAAACTGAATGAGCGTGAGTAGAACCATGTGACTCACGACCTTGAGTTGGAAGCTATTATTCATGTCTTGAATATGTGGATACATTATCTTCTTGGCATGAGGTTTATATTGATGAGTTACCATAGTTGACTAAGATATTTGTTTGATCAAAAAAATTTGAATTCCAGGCAAGCTAGATGGTTGGCTACCCTCGGTGAGTTTTAATTTGAGATCAAATACATTAAGGAGAACAAGAATAGGGATGTAGATGCTCTCAGCAGGAAAGTACAGTTGAACCGTGTTGCAGCAGTGAGCTCATATGGGACAGATTTACATGATCACATCTTATAGGAAGGGAAATAGGATGACATGTAAATGGAGTTTATGTACATGTTAGAGTAGGGTATAGCTGATTATTATGTGGATTATAATCTTAAAACAAATGGCTTGTTGAGATTTAGGGACAAGATCAATGTGCAAACTTATAGTTAACTAAAGAATAATATCTTGAGGGAGTTTCTTGTAAAACCATATTCAGGTCAACCAAGATGCTAGAAGATGTTGATTGCAGTAAATAAGTCCTACTATTGGCAACATTTATGGCAATAATTTGGGGATTTCAATGGGTCAAAGCAGAGTGTAAGAATCTAGGTGGGTTGCTTCATCCTATTCTAATTCAAGTAATATCGATGGATTTCATTAAAAGTATTTAAAGTACATCAAGGCAACATTATTCTATAATGGTCATGGTAGACAGGTTGAGTAAGGTAGCACACTTCATTAATGTAAATACTACTTATTCATCTAGTGAGGTAGCCCAAGTCCTCATAAGTGAAATTGTGAGATTGTGTGGTGTTACGAAGAATATTTTTTCAGGCAGGAATGCCAAGTTCACTTCTAACATTTGGAAGGAGTTGTTTGTAGGAATGGGGATTGATTTGGCCTTCAACACAACTTATCATGCATAGACAGATGGAAAAATAGAGAGGCTCAATAGGATACTTGAAGATATGGTGAGGATGTATGTCATACATCAGTAGAGGAGATGGTAGGTGTACCTTCCATTGGTTGATTTTACATACAACAACGGATATCAAGAGCCACACAAGATGAGTCTTTTTGAGGAATTTTATGGGTAGATTTGTAGCACTCCCATCAACTAGTGTGATCCAGTGAATAGGGTACTTATTGGATCATACATGTTGGCAGACATGGAATAAGAAATCCAAGTTATAAAGAAGAACCTAAATGCAACACAGGATAGGAAAAAAAACTATGCAGACCAGCACAGGGCATTTAAGAAATTTCATGTTGGGGAGCATGTGTATTTTCACATTAATCCCATGTAATATTCCTAAATTAGCATACAGCTAATTGGAATATTGATTTTTGATCTTGCTTCTTAGTTAGAGGAAGAACAGGGTATGGAGACCCATAAATTTCCTTAGTAGGAATAAAGACACTCCTAATGTGAATGGGGGTCATCTAAAAAGCTTGATTGAAGACCCTTATGTGTGAAAATGGGTTGGAGCATGTAGACTGGGTAACTTTGACCAAATCAAACAATGCTGGTATGGAAGGAGTGGCATTCATTGAGGGATAGCGCAGTTTTGGAAGGAGACTCCATGCATGGAAGTAGTGGCTTTAATGAGTGGGGCCCAAGGTGAGGAAGCTCACCAAGAATATAAGGAAGGGGATGGAAGCCATTGTGAGCATGATGCGATTATTTTTTTTTTATGGTCTGTTAAGACTTGAGGCTCTCTTCAGCTATTTAGCTAAGATTTCAGTGTTTTTCAGCACAAGGGTGTTCTTGAGTGAGAATCCCACCTTCATCCTCAAGGGACTTAAAGTTCCTACTGAGGAGAAGTATTTTCCTACATTTACACATTTCGACATTAGGCCAAGTTCCATATTTTTTCTGCAGTGCAGTTTCTGTTGAGAGATGTGCTGAGTTGCAGGGTGGAGCAGTGGAGGATTGTATTGGGTGATTTCTGAGCTATTTTTTCAGTGGAGGAAGGTTTCCTTCCATTGAGAGGCCAGTAAAGAATCCCCTTGAGATTTATTGACATATTTGGCACCAGTACAAGGTGATATTATCCCCTACAGTGCAGCCTCAGTCTGGATCTGCATTTTTTTAGGGTGGAGTTGTAGGGGTGCTTGTAGTGTCTGATTTGGGAGGTGATTTCTTCAGTGAAGGGGACATACTTTCATTCGGAGGATAGATTGGAGAAGAGCTACATATTTATACATCATCTTCAGCCATACCTTCTCATTTCTATTATTGCAGCAAATGTTCAGCCCTAGGGCTACAACTCACATTTGTGTATTCTGTGTATTTTCCGGAAACCCTCTTGGGTTGTCTTGGAAAGATGATATAGTGCCTAGACCTATTGGTATAACATATTTTGAGGAATATATCATTATTTTTATCATTGTATGATCTCCAAATGTAGTTATGCATGTTATGACTGCGCTGTAGCAGCTCTCCGACATTTTTTTTAGTAGCAATAACTCACTTTTTAGAAGGATTATTCATGGGAGGCTTGTTTGCTCCTATTGTATGATTTGTACCTCAGTTTATTATGTGTATTTGTTGTTGATTTTATGAATAAATTGTTTCCATAATGGTCTCCTATTTTTATGCATTGATTTACACTACTATTTCCATTATTGTGTTCATATACTGCTGCTTCCCCATTTGGGAATATTACAGTGGTATCCTGTGGATCTTAGCCATTATGCTATCAGGAGAATAAGGAGGATAAAGAGATTAGAATGATGGAAGGAAATAGTTTTATCTCATCTCTTTTGAGATCTAAAAGGGACCTCATCAAGGAGATCAAGCAAAGAAGAATGGATGGAAGCAATGAAACCACAATAGGGTTTCAAGATGAGGAAGGTCTATGCACTTCTTATCAACAAAAGAGAGAACCAGTATTGCATAGATCTCCAAATAAATACACTATGTCTACTTTATTTGAAGAGGAAGGTGAAATACATGGAGATGGAGGAAGCTTAGATCATGAGATTCTAAGGGAGTATCTTGCAGAATATAAATCTCAATCAAGAGCTTTCAAGGAAAATCTAACTCTCCCATATTTTATTCAGATCAAATAAGGGAGGATACCTTTCAGCGATAGAAGGAGAAAGCACAATATATTTATATTGTCTACATTTGATGGGCCATCCACATGCACATCAAGGGCTTGGGGAATGGAGTTGGACGCATTATTACTGCTACATCCAGTAGTAGAAATAGAAGTTGTTGAGATTGCATCTCTACACCTTGAGGGTGAAGCAAACATTTGGTGATTCATTCATTTGAGTCATGCAACAGTGACTGTATATGTGGATTTTACTCAAAGGTTGATCAAGAATTTTGACAAGAAGAAATCACAGGAGGAGAAACTTCCACCACCACTTTTTGTATGAGCACTTGCATTAGGAGAGGGAACACTTGCACCTATGCAAAGTGGTCTTGATCTCTTGAAATTTAGAGTCCCATGCATTATTCAGGAGATGCATGAGGAGGAGACTCATACCAGTGCTGGTGCAACCATAAAGGAGAAACCATCAACACTAGTAGTTGAGGAAGTCATATCACCGATGGGAGAAACCATTGTAGTAGTACAATATGTTCCCAAGAAAAACTAAGGTATGAAAATGTTTCCACTTTTTATTATTTCAGTACATCATATGGAAGGTTGTGGGGGCATGCCATTGCATGACCTATGATCAAAACACATTTCTGACTTGGAGAAACAGACTATCACTATGCAGAGGAAATTAATACGATCAAGGAGGAGATATACATTCATCCTAGTATGTCATTGTTGAGCTATGCATGAATCTTGGGGTAGGAGCATGGAATTGTGGAGGATAGGATGATTATTGTCCTAAAAAATTCAATGTAGAACCATATGTTCAACATTGAACATGATCATGAGATAGTAGATGCACCATCATGGAGATCAACAACACTGTCATTGAGTAGCAGTGATGATTTAGGGGCCCAACCATTATTGGAGCATTCGAATTACCATTCTATATATGTAGTAGGGGATAGGAGATGGATGATGACATACATCTTATCTCCCATTATTATGATGGATATTTCTTGATGAGCACTTCACAACTCAATGAGAAGACTTTTCCTTCAGTATACTTGGATCCTAAAGAGGTTGCACTTCAACATCCCATCAAGTGTAGAGATAGTGATTTGGATTGGGAGGACAGTATTCTCCATTGGAGGAATGCCAATTTGGAGCATGATAGTAGACACTAATAATTGGTTGGATGGGTGATGTTGATGAGTAAGAGGTTCGAGAGCCACTTCCAGATATATGACACAGGGCAGCAGGAGGCAAAGCTGCACTGGCTACTCTTGAAAGAGTTTGGTCATTATGTAGCATATCCTATCTTTAAGGGTGTGTTAGTAGTTGGTATATGGAATTGAATTATCTCTAGTCACATTGATTGCATGAGTACATACCGTACTCTTATGGAGAGATTCACTTGGGAAAGCATCAAAGAGGATATGCACCATCACATGAGGAGATGCATGGGTTGTTTGGAGGAGGGTCATAACTCTTTGGTAGAGTTAACACAACCACTTCCTTCCTCATTGGGGATGAGAAGAGGTTCATTTATGATCCACTTCACCAACTTGTTCAAGGTACATGGTAAGGATTGTGTTTATGTGCATCATGATTCACTTACTATATGCTTGTATTTCTTTACCATCCATGTACATGTTATTTCTCCAAGATGGGACAGTCTTTCTTATACACCTCATGATCCATTTTGGGACACAGGAAGTGATGGTGATGGCCACTCCCTGGGAGATATTGGGGAGATGTTATTTTTTTTAGAGTGTGCTCAATGTGCACCTCACATCATACACCTTCTCCAAGCATGTGAGAGGAGTGGGGGAGCAAGCAAGTGGTTGGGAAACCACCCATCATATCCTATTGTGAGGCAGTTTGGAGTAAAACTGAACTGGTTGCACTTGAGGAATCATTATCCTTCTCCAGTTTTATATATGGTAGCCAGTATAACTCTAATCATGATCCCATATGTTGATGATGTCCTTATCATTGTTGTGGGAAAGGTTGGAGAAATGACACATGGATTGGATGTTCTTATTAGAGATGACATTCCCCACATTAATTATGTTTCATATTTCAGGGAGATCATTAGACTAACCATGATTCCTACATTGGACCTGTTGTTTCATTATGGGATGAGCCATTTGGTTAAATTGAGCACTTGGAAGGTGCCTCTCATGAGCAAATGGGAGAAGTTTTTCTATTAATTACCATTCTAGAGGGTGATTCATTTTGTATGGATGATAGCTTGGATATTGGAGCTCCACATGGGAATGAAGGTTCCCTACATTTTCCAGTTCTGTCCTTGCATTTTCTTGGGGAAAAGCAACACTTGGGAGGGGAGGATTGTAATATTCCCAAATTAGCATACAACTAATTGGAATATTAATTTTTGATCTGGATTCTTTATTAGAGGAATAATATTGTATGGAGACCCATAAATCTCCTTAGTAGGAATAAATACACTCCTAATGTGAATGGAGGTCATATAAAAAGTTGGATTGAAGACCCTTATGTGTGAAAAGGGGTTGGAGCATGTAGAATAGGTCAACTTTGACCAAATTAAACAACGTTGGTATGGAAGGAGTATCATTCATTGAGGGACAACACAGTTTTGGAGGGAGACTCCATGCATAGAAGTAGTGGCTTTAATGAGTGGGGCCCAAGGTGAGGAAGCTCACCAAGAATACAAGGAAGGGGATGGTAGCCATTGTGATCATGATGGGATTATTCTCTGGTTTATGGTTTGTTAAGACTTGAGGCTCTCTTTAGTTGTGTAACTAAGATTGCAGTGCTGTTTAGAACAAAGGTGTTCCCAAGTGGGAATCCCACCTTCCTCCTCTGGGGACTTTGAGTGCCTACTTAGGAGAAGTATTTTCACTACATTTCCAGATTTTGGCATTAGGCCAATATCCATATTTCTTCTACAACACAGTTTCTGTTGAGAGATGTGTTGAGTTGTAGGGTGCAGCAGTGGAGGATTGTATTAGCTGTTTTCTGAGCTAGTTTTTCAGTGGAAGAATATTTCATTTCATTGGGAGGCTATTAAAGAAGCCCCTTAAGATTTATTGACATGTTTGCACCAGGCCAAGGTGATATTATCCCCTAAAGTGCAGCTTTAGTCTGGATCTATGTTATTTTAGGGAGGAGTTGCAGGGGTTGTTGCAGTGTCTGATTTGGGAGGTGATTTCTTCAGTGAAGGGGACATCCTTTCATCTGGAGGATATACTATAGAAGAGCTACATCATTATAAATCAGATTTATCCACATCTCCTCATTTCTCTTGTTGCATCAAATCTTTAGCCCTAGGGCTGCAACTCACATTTGTGTGTTCTGTGTATTTTCTGGAAACCCTCTTGGGTTTACTTAGAAAGGTGATATG
Source organism: Pinus albicaulis (assembly GCA_034641835.2). NCBI lineage: Eukaryota > Viridiplantae > Streptophyta > Pinopsida > Pinales > Pinaceae > Pinus > Pinus albicaulis. The sequence continues at coordinate 426,857,792 of CM076574.1, forward strand.
GTGCCTAGATATATTGGTATAACATATTTTGAGGCATGTAACATTATTTTTATCATTTTATGATCTCGAGATGTAGTTATGCATGTTATGAATGCGCTGTAGAAGCTCTCCGGCATTTTGTTTAGTAGCAGTAGCTCACTTTTTAGAATGATTATTCATGGGAGGCTTGTTTGCTCCTATTGTATGATTTGTGCCTCATTTTATTACGTGTATTTCCTACTGATTTTTTGAATAAAGTGGTTCCATATTGGTCTCCTATGTTTATGCATTGATTTACACTAGTATTTCCATTATTGTGTTCATATATTGCTACTTTCCCCATTTGGGAATATTACATCCCAAGAAGATATTATTGAGGATCAGATCATGTGCCAATTTGGAACCACGATATTGTGGGCCTTGTTAGATCCTTGAGAGGATTGGTCTAGTGGCCTACATACTTACACTTCGTCTGACAGTGAAATTCCATGATGTTTTTCATGTTTCATTACTTAAAATATATGTCAAGGATGTTGATGATCTTATTGATTGGTTGGTAAGGCAGGTGGAGCAAGAAATATAATTCCACCTAGAACCCCAATGTATATTGCAGCAAAAACATCTCATGGTCCAGAATAGAGCACTCGAGTAGGTTAAAGTGCAATGGAAGCACTCTGGTCTCGACAAAGCTACATGGGAGATGGAGGATCACATGCAGGCTATGTATCCTTCATTGTTTTCTAGTGAAGGCAAATGAGTTGTTGTATTTTTACATATGTACGTATGTTTTCTATTGTAAATATTGTACTGACCTAAGTTATAAAGCTCCAATAAGAGGTATGGATGTCATGTTGTCATGCTTTACATGATGATTTTTCTTTTGAGTAGGTTGTTATTGTATATACTACAATGAGTTTGGTTATAAAGCTCCATAGGCAGTATTTTTTTTTTATTTTCAGCGGTTTTTCTGGGTATAAAAGTTTTTTAACATTGAGGATGGTGTTCCCCTAAGGGGGATGGGTTTTTCATAACCCTGGGTTAAAATTTCAAGTAATAAATCTTAATAAAGGTAAAATCATACAACATGTAAGGGACACTTATTTGAAGCTTAATGTTGGGAAAAATATCCTAGTGGGAATCACTTGTTGTGTTTTATGCCTAAGGTAATTTGGAAAAGGAAATGGCTAAGGATTTTGAAAGGAAAACAATTATTTTTGGCACATTATTTATGAAAATAATCGAAACTGGGAGAAAATGAAGGTGAAAGGTCACGGGTTAAATGTGAGGAGGAAAATGAAGAAAAATAATTAAAAATTGAAGAAATTAGAGGCCCCATCAATAAAAAAGCCTCATATCATTAGTTGGTAGCTTTTGGTCAGCTTTTTGTCAGTTTAGAGTTAGAATTAGCCTCAGAGAGGAGAAAGCACCAAGAGGATAAATAAAGAAAGAAAGAAAGGAAAGGAAAGGAAAATAAAGGAAAGGAAAGGAAACGCAAAAGGAAGGACAAGGAAAGCAAAGGAAGGCATGATAAAATAGCTTCAACAGGAATAATTGCAGGTAACATATTTCATGCGTGATTTTCTAGCTGGTTTTGACATTCATGGTATGCAAATTTTGGTATATGGCTATTTTGTTTTCATTGGCATGGATTTTTTCGGTATTCAATAGTGGATTTTAGCCTAGCCTTGCCATTTCCGGTAGCCATGGTGTGATGGGATTTTTTTAAGTTTTGAGCTTTAGATTTCAATATGGTTTTGGAATCTAGGCTAAGGCAGTCTCAAGGAAATTCACAAAGGCATAGGAATTCCTTGACTGGTAATGGCATGAAACATGGTAAAGCCTGAGGGTGGAGATGGAAAATTCCTCAAGGACGGTGAGGAAATTCTAAGGCATCCAAGATCGGTTCGGTTTTATGATCTCGACACCAGTTTAGGTGTGATCACGGTATGGAGAAGGTGGAGTTGGTTTAGCCTTTGGTTTTCCTTGGTTGTCTTTGGATTGGTTTACCCCATGATATTCCACATTCATGATTAGAATATGGCACCAGGGTGAATCGTTGAAGGGAGTTTTGGCTCAACCAATCTATGGTTGGGTGGAACGTGGAAGTCCCTAACCCAGTCGGTATTTACCTATGTTTAATAAAGCTAAGTTTATATTGATTTTGGTAAGTAAATGTACTTGCTACTATGTGGAATTAATGGTTTTTCTCTTATTGTTATTTACTTGGTTCTATGTTGGTTCTAAGCATGCTTTTATGATATATTTTAGTCATATATCTTTTCATTTTTCACTCATAACTGAATAAATAATTAATGAAATACCTAATTGATGCTAATACATCTAATGAGAGAAGGTAGTGACACTTCCTATTAAACCTCAAATTAGTTTTCAGTCAATCATGTTCAAACTTGTGTTCATGACTTATATATTATATCTACCAAGTGTTTGACATAATGTAATTCCCAGTTGGGGATGACCTTGTCAAGCCCTGGCTTCAGTTTTGGTTTACAGGCATTGTATTCATGTATTTTATGAGTTCTGGAAGTTACATAGCTCTCTGGTCAGAGGACTAGCCTCGACCCTAGAAAATATCCTTTATTATCGTATTAGTTGGCACAAAACTGGGACAAAAAGGCCACATTCGCACTAATGTAAGCCTGTGGGAGTGATTCAGAACCCATAGTCACTTGGCAGCATTGGAAAGGGAGTGTTTGGGGCTTTAAGTTAGAATAAATGTGATTTCTCATAGGGATTGGAGACCTAGAGGAGTTGGGTTACTCTTGGAGGTCTTATGGCACCCAAGGAAAGTCAGTAAGGCATTTTTGTGTTGACTCCATTTCCTTAAATTCATCTAGGAGTTTTAGTCATATCATACTCACCCTCAACTCATGGTTACCCTAGGAAAGTCGGTGAAAGTGGGTAAATGTTGGATGAGGTGTTACAAATATATGATATAGAAATATAGGAAACCCACCTTAGGTCAGGGAAGGTTCTTCATAAATCTCACACACGTTATCTAGTAGAAAATATAAAAGTATATGAGGAAGGCCCTAAAACTCAAGTCAACAAAACTCCTTATCCTAAAAGGTTGATCACTCACAAGGCACGCACCATAGAAGAAGCTCAACTTTTGGGAGAACAAAAAAATATGTGTTAAAATTCCCCTCGTACTTGTTATTAAAGGTTTTCCTATATAAAAAAAATTCATCAAAAAAAAATTCCTATCAAGGAGGAAGAGACATATGTTTCCAATCAATGTCATAGATCAACTAGGTGATCTAATAGTTGGGAAGTTTATCATCCGAAATTATTTAGATCCTAGAGCCCCAGTAGTATATGTTGACATCAATGAAATTTTAGTTTTTTACACTCTTATTTACTTGGGAGTGGAAATAAATTTCTTGACCAAGGAGACTATTCTTAAGCTCAATATTTAAGGATCCCTAAGGAACACCACCACAATGTTACAATTTTGTTAATAGACCCGCAATAACACCAGAAGGCATCATTGAAGATGTCATGGTTTCCATTGATTCATAGGAATACGAAATATATTTCCTTGGTCTTCATCCTGAAACCAAGTTTTATAGATAACCTATTATTTTAGAAAGACCTTTTTGACCATTGTTGTTGCCTACATCAACTGTAGGGCTAGAAATATGGCAATCATAAATGGGAAGTCTAAAAAATAGCTTGTATAATATCTCCCTACTCAACCTCTCATTGGGCATGAATTTATTTTCTATGTAGAATAGGAATAAGAAGCATACCATTATCTATCATCACCCTACACAATTTCTACACTAGAAAACACCTAGCAAACAATTAAGTGAACATAATTTGATTGATAAATTTATACAAAATAAATATCCTGCCATCATGAATATTGGTAACCTTAAAGAAGAATCTACAAGAAAACTTGGCTTATATCAAGAAATTTCATGGGAATATCTAGTCAGTATTGTTTTTGAACAAATCAATGAGAAAACCGTAGAAATAATCCCCTCCAAAAGTATAGAAATCAACCCCTTTCTTTCAATGGATCAATATGAAAAAATGCTCATTATTTTGAGGCGGAATATTGATTCCTTTGCATGGGATTATAAGGGAATTAATGGAGTCCACCACTCTATATGCACTCATCATATATACATGAAAGAGGACCAAAAATATGTTTTCTATACTTAGAGGTGAATGAACCTTGCACTAAAATACATTGTAAAAGAAGAATTACAGAAATTATTAGATGTTGGTTTCATCTATTTGATTATCGAAAAGAAGTGGGTAACTCCCTTCATTATTGTCCCTAAGAAAAACAGAAAATGGCTTTGTTGCATTTATTACAGATAACTCTATAAGGCCACCAAGAAGGACCATTTTCATTTTCCCTTTATTGACCAAGTTTTAAATTTTCTTGTGGGGATTATTTTTTTTTCATTTTTGGATGGACTTAATGGGTATAATCAGATCCATATTAGCCCTAAAGATCAGGATAAGACCACTTTCACATGTCCATGGGGAATATTTACCTACAAGCTTCTTCCATTTGGTCTGTGTAGTACCCCTACTACCTTCCAAAGGGATGTATTGTGTATTTTCTTTGAGCTTGTACATGAATCAATAAATATTTATAGAATGATTTCACTTCTTAAGGAATTTACTTCCAAGAAGCTATATCCAACATATACAAAGTTTTGAAAAAGTGTATAAGTATCAATCTCTCCTTGAGCCATGAAAAGTGCCACGTTTTAAAGAATGAAGGGATTGTTTTAGGGAAATTTCTCTTTCATGAAGGGATTTAGGTTGATCCTAATAAAATAGCCATCCTTAGAAAGGTTGTTTTTCCTCAAAAATATAAATATGATATAAGTTTCATAGGAATTGATAAGTATTATAGAATATTCATAAATGATTTCAACAATATTTCTTCACAATTATCTTTTTTTATAACAAAAGATTCATAATTATGTTAGGAAGATGTATGTGAGAATGAATTTGAAGAAATCAAAGAGAAATTAGTGACGACACTTGTCCGTAGAGGTCCAAATTGGACCTTTCCCTTTCATATCCACACATATACATTATATAAGGTGGTTGAGGAAGCAATGAGGAAGGTTGAAGGTAAAATACCTTATACCATTTATTTCATTAGCAAGAGCTTGTCCAATGATGAGCTTAATTATACAGTCACTAAAAAGGAACCTTTATTTGTTGTAAATTCTTTGAAAAAATTCAAGAATTACATCACCTGTTATGAAGTATCTATGCATATTTACCATGCATCAATTAAGTACTTAATGGATAAACCTGATATAAATTCTCGAATAATTAGATCATTATTATTGCTACAACAATTTGATCTAGATATTGTTGACAAACAATGGAAAGAAAATATTGTTGCAGATTTTAGTTCAAGGCTAACTTGGTCTACAAAGGATGAAGAGATAGTGGATGACCAAATCCTTGATGAGAACCTTTTTTCCACATCACTCTTATGCCCATCATTTGTTGACATAGATAAATTCCTATTTATTGGCCAGTTTCCCCCTCATTTATCTTCAAAGAGAAGAGAAAGACTATTAAAAAGTGTTCTCCTTATACTTGTATTGTAGCTAACATCTTCTAGTTGGGGCTTGATTAGATCCTAAGAATACGTGTGAGGGAGGATGAGGTTTATGAAATTATTTCATATAGTTATGATGGTCTGTATAGGGGACATTTTGGTTCTAATTGAACAACCTACAAAATGTTGTAGGAAGGATACTACTAGCCTACCCTTCATAGAGATACCTAGAGATATAGAACACAATGCGATGGATGTTAAAGGATGGGGAAATCTAATCAGAGGGATGGAATTCCTTTACAACATTATATGACCTTCAATCCATTTGAGAAGCAGTGTATGGAATTCATAGGCTCTGTTGATCCTCCATATAGATAGAATACGTACATAATTGTGTGTACAAATTATTTGACTATGTGAGTTGACGTACAAGTAGTGAAGGAAACAAAAAAATAATATTTGGCTAAATTCTTGAGTGATAACATGTTTTATAAATTTGGTTTCCCAAGAGAATTAGTGATATACCAATTCTCCTAGTTCACTTCCAATCTAATAGAAGGAATAATGAGGTAAAATAATATTTGACACATAAAAACTACCCCATAATAGGCTTAGGAAAATGGGAAAGTGGAGGTGACTAATAGATAATGGGAAAGCACTTTAACTAAGGTACTCAGCAACAACAAAAAATATTGGAAATAAAGACATGTTGAGGTCACCTAGGCCTATAAAACCACCTATAAAAAAACTACTAGGTTCACCCCCTATGAGCTAGTATATGGAAGGAAGGACCTTTTATACATTGAGTTTGAGTACAACATCCTATGAATGGAAGCTTGACATGGGTCTAACCAACGCACAAGAGGAATTTTTACAACAACTAAATGCACTTGATGAGATCATAATTCATACCTTATTGCACACCAAAGTGGTTTAGTTGTAGAGAAATGACTAGCATGATAAAAATATCAAGACCAAATCCTTTGAGGAGGGTGATTACACCCTCTTGTATGACTCTAGGGTCAAGGATTTTAAGGGAAATTTTATGAATATATGGTTGGGAACTTATATAGTTAAGAAATTTCATTATAATGATTCAATACAGATCAAGAGAATAGGTGAAGAAAAAATCCCACTTCTATTGAATGGCTATAGAATAAAGTTCTACAAAATTCCCCTCTAAAGGGGTGAGTTTACTGATTCAATAAGAAAAGAGTTTAATATGATTGAGAGTATCAAATCTCCCAATGAATTCAACCTATAATTACTAGAGAAAATAAGGAAAAAAAAATGATAAAAAATGGAAAAAAAATGTCAAGTTAAAACCTCCTTTGAGGCACTTGAAGTAGGATTATTTGCTAAAAACCTCTTTGAGGTATCTTGTGAGCCTAAGCAAAAGAAAAAAACAAAGAAATAAAGATCCCCAAGTGAAAACCTACTCTAAAGCACCTAGGGAAGATATGCTAGCTAAAAACCTCCATGAGGTAGCTAGTGGGCCTCAACAAAAGGAAACGAGGAAAGGAAAAATAAAAAAAATGACAAATTATAACAATGAAAGTCGCTTTCCTACAATGATGAATGTGCCATTTTTTTAAGAAAAAAATTAGCAGAGTTAAATAAGAAAACCAACTTTCACATTCTGGCTCCAAGCACTAACGCACTTATCTTTAGAAAAATTTAGGAAGCATTCATACATCATGTTCATCCATCCACAACATCCCCCCATCATTGCCCATCCCTTTTATTTTATTTTCCACTATCTTGAGTTTCTATAAAAAAATCTTGTAATAGTACAAGATGTTACAAAATCAATTAAAATACACGGGTCTAAGGTTTTATCTACATGTATATAAGGGAAGAAATCCAAGGCTTCCTAAAACCTATCCACTCCATGATCATGGCTCACCCCCTCGTTATTCCTTTCACTAACCATCATCTTCTATTACTAGCACATGAAGATCCCCACTGTTTTCCTCACTAACCAGAATGAGAATTTCCAACACCACCACTAGCCTCTCCTTGAATTATCTGAATTTTTTGGTGTCGTAGAAAGATAAAATAATTAGTCTAAGGAGTTTTTGTGACTACTACATGAGACTACACAATCCTGTAGTAGCCTTTAGAAACCCTATAGGCCCATGTCTCAAGTATTTTTGAAGGAAGTCACTACATATCACAAGTTTAAAAATCTTCAAAAGTAGCCCTCAGACAAGAAAAATAATCATGAGTAGCTACATGATATCTTTTAGACTACTACATGATATCTTGTCCACAAAAAATAGTATCAAAGCACCAAAGAATCCACTAGAATTAGCATCAAAGTCACCCATAGCAACAATAGAAGAAAAAAAATATTTAGAAAATCATCAAAGGCAACCAAAAGCAAAATCAAAATCCTAATCATGATCTTCAATGTAAATAACAAGAAACAACTAAATATCCAAAAGCTCTAGCATAATAATTAGAGGCAACCTCAAAGTAAACTATAACATCATCTATAAAGAACTAAAGGTAAGGCACCAGTATGCAACTCTCAAATCTCACCCTTCAAACTTAACCTAACATTAAGGAAACAAGAGAACTTTATAGGCCAAAATTAGCCACATCTAGCGTAAAGATTCACTTTTTCAGCAAAAACACCCACACGTGTGGGAGAAGAACAAGAAAAAGGGTGGAAAATACTTGAGAAAGTGGTCCATTATTATTAACTAATGAGAGGATGTGGAGTACGAAGGGGTAGGTATCGGACAACTCACAATTGCATGTTGAGCCCACTACGTTGCATCAGCCTCAATAAATTCCACTCAATTCAAATAAAGTCAATTTTTCTTCCATGAAATATCATTTAAATTCCCAACAAGGATTTTCCATCACTACAAGAGATCAACAATCACTTCCAAGCTTCTAAAACAATTTTTTCGAAGAACCTATAGGTGTTTCTATAGGATATAGATAGTTCGCTACAAGAGACAAACATATAGCTACAAGAGGCTGATTTTTTTCCTTAAATAACCATGAAATGTTTGAATGAATTGAAATTAAAGGGGATTGCCAAGAAGAACATAATTCAAAAGGTTCTCCCCAGTTACATTTAGAAAAAAATTCAAATTATCTAGGGAAATTTTCTACTTTACATACTCTGAATTCAAGAAATGAAGTAGTTGGGTGGTAAAATTATTTTCAAAAAACATATTTTGTCAAATGTTGATGAATTTTAATGAGAGTGGCTAGTTAATAAGTCTTCTCTTCTTCTATTACTGGAAAATATTATACGTATCTACTCTGCTACAAGATTCCCTGCTGCCACAGGAAACCCTAACTCATGTGGAAGTATAGGATCTGTGATCCATTATTCAATGTTTCTTGCTAAATTCTGAGTTTGAAACCATGGGCAGAGGTTTTAACAATATAGAACCAACATATTCTTATGATATTCGTAAAAAACCTAAAGTAAAGAATATCTTTGAAAATTGTAGTTGGCTAGGGTTCTTTGAAAGGTTGAGAAGTTATGATGATGAAATTACTTTGGAATTTTCCTCAAATATCCAACAACACAAGAAAAATTAAATAATTATAGTATTCAATGGTTTTATTATATATCTTGATGAAGATCTCATTAGCGGGGTCAAAACCCTCTCTAAGTGGATGAAATGGAGCAAGGAAGAGAGGCATGAAGGAGTAGGCTAAGAGAGGATTTTTCCTCCCAGTTGAGTAGCCTAAGGACAATAAAAATTGGATGCTGAGGAAGAGCTTATCACATCAATGAATGAGGTGGAATATCACATATTTAAACATTTCATATGAGTGGAGATTGAGTATTTTCTATGACTACTAGTTCAGACATCCTCTACCAACTTAGATTCCAACCAAACATACCTTCCCATAAGTAACCATGTATACCCGATTTTATCCTTAAATATATGAAGGAAATAAGAACCAAAGTAAAGTAACGGAATATAAATTATTTATCTCATCATGGCCTAATTAGACTCACAATCAAGGATGCACTAAAACACTTGCAAAATCCTATCTCCTGGCATAATTGTTTGACTTGGACATGAAGTATTTTCTAGAAACTCAATAAAAAATATAAATAGGGTCAGAAGAGGCAGAGATAGAGGGATAAATAGAGGAAACAAAAGCATAGGATAATATAGAAACAAAGTAAAATATAGAAATAGAGGCAAAGGTCAAGTTGAACCAAAAGCGGAGGAAACAATTTGAGAAAGACTTGGATAAGATTAATTTAGTATAATTAGAAGTTGATGATGTATCATTACCATAATAAGGATATCATAAGCCTAAAGATTCCATTTATATACTAATAATACCATCCAAGAAAATAAAGGAAGTAGAAGAAGGCATTATAGCTCAAAGAGAAAAAAATTTAGAGGAGGAGGTTGTTGCTACTTTAGTAGCACTAAGCAGTCCAACAAGGCTTAAAACAAGGAATCCAATAGATCCTCCTCTCTACTTTATAAGGGTAAGTCCTATTAATAGAGTACATGTTACTGGAAAATATAAAACCCCATCTCCCACTCCAATAACTTCCAAGGAAACTCCTAGTCCCAAGTAAGAATAGCCTCAAAAAGAAGAAGGACAAAGATCAATAGTATGTTCAGCTAAAGGAAAGGAAACAAAATTAAATCAATAAGGGCCAGTCACTTAGGCTATAGTGCTACATGAACACACAATAGTGTTATAGAAACACACAAAAGTGCCAAAGGAGAAACCGACTAATCTACTAGAACATAAAAAAAAACCATAAGAAGCTCCAAAAGACGCTGGTTCTTACTACTCTTCGATTGAGGCAAGGAAAAGTATTTCGTTATCACTTAGCACTAGCATTATTTTTTGAGATCAAGGAAGATAATGCTAGAGTTCATAGGTGGATATTGAATATAGATTCTAGTGTGAGTTTCTAATGATGGTAAAATGGAAGAAGTGATGAAAACAATGAGACAGGAGGTGGCCCTCCCTAGATGCGATGAAGATAACGTAAGTGACCATGTGGATAAGGAGAATAGAAAATTTATGGCCCAGCCACAGTAAACACAAAGGATACTATAGGAAAAATAAATTCAAGTTGTCACCTTAGAAATAAATTTGGACACTATGGTCCATCTCTCTATATAAATTGGGAACTGTAAGCAGCCCTAAAGGACCTATTCCGTGTTTTTAAGAGTTAAATTGTGTCAATTCCAATTCAGAATGTTAGCACACAAGGGTTCTCTTCCTATGTAGGATGCTATAATATTTATTGAAATTTGTATCCAAAGTAGGATTAAGGAGAAGGCGTAGTTTGTTGAATTTTACATGCACAACTTGGTGTTTCCTGACATGAACATACGAGACATAAATTATTATTTGGGTGATGCACAATTAATGGACCTAGAATCATGGTTAAGGAATGAATAAATCAGGGTAGAAGAGGTAAATATGTTATTAGCCAAAGAAATGGAGGAACCACTATGGGTCAGGCCAGAGCAACCATCCCCACACCTCCTCACTTCCAATCATGAATTTATAACATAAGATCCTAATTTGAAAAAAAGTTACTAAAAAGGGAGGGAAGAGGCCATCCTCCACTTTAAGGATACCTTTCGCCTATTCGATGTGGAAATCTTATGTTCCTTCCAGAGGAGATGGCACAAATTTCAATATAATATGAGGATTATGGAATACCATTCACCTGGTAGGTTAAGAACTACATTGGCCAAAAATACCTTGTAAAAACAAATCACCTATAGACTTGGATTCCAATGGATTGGACTCAAATTCAGTCCTCCCTTATTTTTAGGCCTACATGAATATCAAAGTCAAGGGGAAGAAATAAGGAAATGGAGAGAAATGGAATAAAATTCAAGTTTTCATCCAACAAGGGAAACTACATATAACATAGCATGGGATGTCAAATATACCACTAGGAAAAAAAGATTAAGAGAAAAAAAATGGAAGATGAATAGGTTTCTCAGAGGATGAGAAATAGTTTCAATAGTGGGGTATAATGGGCCTCCCAATTAGGTGCAACTTAAGGCCTATCTATCCTTTCCTATTTACATTTAACCTCTCCTTCAAATAGTTAATAATTCATTTCTCAACTTTACTAAATTCTTAGGAAGGTTAGAGAGGATGATCATACATTTTCTGCCTAATGTGTTTATTGTACAAGATATTGAGGATATTTTGTATAGATCACAAGGAATCCATCCAAGAGAATAATATGGGACATATCGCCTACTACAACATGACCAAACTCGACTAGCTTAGGGAATTTAATACTCCTTCATGTAGCTATAAGTTAAAAGTGAGAAAGATCTGATTTAATAGGTATTTTCTTTGAAAAAAAAACACTCTCTGCAAGGAGGTTTATTCTCAACCATTTCTATATAAATAAGGGCTCGAGTAATAATCAATAGTATTCTAGAGAGTCTTTTTGCTAGCATTCCCATCTTGTAATATCCTATTTATGAGAACATGTTTTAATCATTGAAAATAATTTGAACTTATATTTCTTCAAGGATATAAGTCTCCTTGGGTTAGGGCCCACCCCGTGCTCTCAACTTTCCTCTTTGTACTTTTATTATCCATGCATTATCTTAGCTAGTCATTTCTATAATATCACTTCTGGATTTATTTTTTTTGCTGGTTAATAATTTAGTTTCTTTACAAGCCTATTTTGCATGCATCTGATTCTTAATAAGTTTAGAAATATTTTTATTATGTATTAAAATTCCTTTCCATGCATTTATGTTATTTATATTGTTGCTTCCTTACAAACTTTCATGCATATCTGTACTTTGTTATTGCACAAATTCATGTTTTGTAGAGCTACATGAAACCCAAGAATCACTCTTCTAGTAAATAAACTCATCAACCATAGGTATAAGGGCTTGGAAAATACCTATTTATCATCCTTTAACCTTCCCTCAACTTATCCTTCCTTCAAACTTCATCTAAAACAAGTTTTTGTGCTCACTAGACTGTCTCTTATAACAAAACACAGACTCTTGTAGCAACCTACGCTTTGCATTGAAAACTAATTTGTGTGTGCACCTAAAGCATGGTTAACCTTTATTGGAATAATAAAAAGTCCCTAAGACCCTAAAGACGAAAATTGGAAGCCTAGAGACCTCATAAAATATTTGACCTAGTTATAGTAGTAGAACTACCTTTTTTCCTGTAAATTAGGGTTTTATATTTCAAAGTTTTCTTTCAGCTCCAAGTTTGTTTCCATTGAATAATAGAGTAGATTTAATTTTTTTTAAGCATGATTGAATTAGTCTGCCTCCATTTTTCTCCAAATTGAATATATTTACTTGATGTTATCTTTGTCCTACAATTTTTAGTATTTTTTGCAACATAATGGTCTCCATTTATATTATTTTCTCTTCGACTGTTTTGACTTGTATAATATCAACAAAACAAGAACACATTACATGTGCACACATATTTCCAACCCATATTTATTTTGTATGAATTTTAGGTAGACAATTAAATGCAAGACTTCTTGAGAGTTGCAATATTCTTGTTGTGATGCTAAGGACCATAAAGCTCTTAGGCCTTAGATAGTAAGCATAGTCTATATAACAATAATTTTTAGTTTTTGAAAAATTTCACTAGATTTCAAGATTCTGAATGACTAATAGGGAGTTGTGATACCAATATATTTTCCCATGTGAGAAATCAATAGACACAATAAGACATCTATATTTTGTATTTGTATAAAATTTTATTAGTGAAAATTATGAAATTTAAAAAAAAAAGAAAAAAATAAAAAATTTAATTTATTAAAAACTTGTAACCCACCAAAACTATTATTTTATAAAATAAGATTATAAATATTAATATTATAAAAATAAAAAATAAAAATGAATTAAACAAAATAAAATAAAACAAAGAAAAACATCTTTTTATTAATCTAAAATAAAAGTGCATACTCTCTGTAAATTAGAAAACATCCACTTATAATTTGATTTCAAGGATGTTAAATAATAATTGAATTATTTTATTCTTCTATTCAATAATATGAGATCATTTAATTTTCAGCAAAAATATGTTTGAAATATTTTGTGTTTCATGAATAATATTTAATATAAAATTATTGTCATTAATTATATTTTTAATTTAAAATATTACTAGATGATAATATAATTAACTCTATGTATTATTCTCAAAACAAACTAAAACATCTATATGCACAAGCTCATTTATAAATTTATTAGATTAATGACAATTAGAAATAAAATATATTCTAAAAACTACTAACCAAATGAAATACATAATTAAAATGTCATAAATAATAATCAAAACTTTAAAAAATATTATGGTGGATTATTTTATTCATCTATAATTGTAGCAACACAATTTATCGAAATATGGTTTTTCTATAATGGTTACACATTACTGGTTCATTATTTGGTGCGATCAACTCCATATAAAAGAAAAAATAAAATGCTTATTTTTATTATTTAAAAAAATACGAAAATTAAAGAAAAACATGTATCTTTTAAATTTTAAATATTATATATATATATATATATATATATATATATATATATATATATATATATATATATATAATATTTTTTATTTTTATTTTTGGTGTGTGTTTTTGAGATCTAAATTTATTTAAAAATGATTTTTTTGTCATGATCTTTACACATTATTAGTTTTCACATTTAGATTCATCAGACATATATAAAAGAATAAGCAATATTAGGATTTTTTTATTTGAAAACATATAAAAATTATAAAGTAATAACAATATCTACAATTTCTTAAATTTATCATATTCAAAGTATTAGCTTTGTATTATAGATTTTTCTCTTTTTCTATCTCTCCCTCTATCTCTCTCACTTCCTCTCTTTCATGCCATTGAAGACTAAGTTTACATTGATTTATCATACCACTAGAGCTCTATAAACAATTATTCAAAGGTTTGACTAAGAAAGTGTAATAATTCAAGTAATTGACATGTACAACCACCAATTGAGTTGTCAAAGGAATTGACTAGATGATTGGGTTGACTTTGGTAGTCTATTAGATGAAAAAATAGGTTGACAGGAATAATCAACTAGGAAATGAAACAATGTGGATTTTATAGAAATGGTTGAAACTGATGATTTTCCTTCATGGACCAAATCTTCCACAACCGAAGGAATTTGGTTAGATTTGAACACTATAAATAAAGTAAGGAACCTATTAGTGGAATATGAATGATTAAGTAAATAGAATCAGGAATTGTGATGTTTAGATAATAATATGTTTCTTCTTATGTGTTGAAATGATGTCTTTAGATATCAACTATAACCTTGGAGTTTAATTACTCTTATGTTTTTATTTTATGCTCTCTATTTAGATCATATCCCAAAAATGTTTAGATAATAATATGTTTATTCTTATGTGTTGAAATGATGTCTTTAGATATCAACTATAACCTCGGAGTTTAATTACTCTTATGTTTTTATTTTATGCTCTCTATTTAGATCATATCCCAAAAATGGTATCAAGGCTACTAGTTTTGACCTATCCTCATTTATTTCAATTCATGTTGAGTTAGATATTGTAGTGCTTGACTCTAGCATGATTGGTTTGTTGACTGAACCTACTTTCGAACCAATCAAATATATTAGAAATATAATGATGTCTTCTAATATTTATCGTGTCATTTTGAATTCACAAAAGTATCCTATTCGACAATGTACATGGAAACCATACTAAAGGGAAAAGGTTTACTAGAGAATAAAAAAACACATATTCGAATTCCAAAGGATGAAAAAATTAAGTTTTTCATCAATCAAAAGAAATATGAAGTTTTTGGATCCATTACGACATATATTTCTTGGGAAATTAATTTTGATAGGACTAGGATCAACTATCCTTATGAACTTTAGTAGGATCTCAAGTCCTTATTTGAAAAAGTTGATGAAATTCAAGTCATGCAAATAGGGAAAGTTTTAATATCTCTTGATCTGCCTTGCTTTGAAAGGACAAAGAACTATCTAGCATGTATCAAAGAGTTTTAGTTGACGTTGGGAAAATGTGGGAAGATGTTTCCTAGAAAATACAGTCATCTCATTCAACTAGTCCTAATGAATCTAAGAACAACCTATCATATGTCCTATTCCTAATTATAAACTAGCTAGAGATCACACAAGGAAGATGATAAGGACTACACCTTTGGAACTTTCTATTATTTGTTGATCAAGGACTGATAGAGATTGCTTGTTGAAGAAAATCTTGGGAGGAAACATCAAGCTCACTTGTTCAAAGAAAGGATAAGTTTAACTGCAAGGAGAGAGGAAGTAGGTTGGTATTCCTTAACTATAAAACTAAAGAAAAGGGAAACGAGTTAATATCAACTAGGAAGAATCAAAAGAAGAAGACATATCACTATTTTCGAAATTTGAAACATGCAAAGAAAACCTACTACAAGAAGCATAATGAATTGGAAGCGAAGATTAGAAAACTTGAAGGAAATGTGTTCAAGAGATTTATTAGTTGGCTAGTTAACAACTTCAGTCAAAACTCAAGCATTGTATGATAATGTCATAGAAAATTAATGACTATTTTTCCAAGGATGCCTCTATATTTTTCTCCTTGAATAATGTTTTTAAAAAAAATATTAACTAATAGATTATTTTTTCTCTCGACATTTCTAGTCATAGTGACATAACTTGTCAGTATGCCCAAATCATGAGTATTTATATATGCCCAATATAAGCATAAATTTGTGTTTAGATTCCAAAATGACATAGAATAATTGCCAAATTTTGGGTGAATCAATTCCTTTTTAAAAATTTGATAAAAGACAAATCAATTGTCACTTTCTTGACTTAAATGACGGATTGTATAAGTTTTGTGAGTTTTCCCAGCTAGATGCTGAACCTACTACTCTCACTACATAGACTAATAATCAGAGCAAACTCTGGCATGAAGAATATGGACATCTAAATTTTCAAATTTTGAAGATAATGGAAATACAAAACATGGTGGCTACTTTATGAAAAGTTCTTCCACTTGATGGAGTTTGTATGAAATATGTGGTAGGTAATTATATCAAGCACCCTTTGACTCTAGAAAATCTTGCCATGCACAAAAATAACTAGGGCTTATTCATAATAACCCTTATTGCATTAAAACGCCTTCATTTGTAAGGGAAAGGAATCTTTTAACATTTATTAACAATTTTTCAAGGATTATTTGGGTGTATTTAATAAATAATAAGAGTAATATTTTTGAAATATGCATGGAATTTTGGGAATTGGTTGAATATCAATGCAATTGTCAACAGGGAAAATTTTAAGGATGGAAAATTATTTTGAAGTTTAAAAAATTGGTGAATCTCAATAGTCCCTAATATGAAAAATATAAAATGTTTATTGATGTATTTGTAAAATTACTCAAATTTATAATGATATTATATATTGTCTATATAATGTTGGTAATTTTTAAGGTAAAATAATTTTATATTGTAAAATTTTGGCGAATCACTTTTATAAAAAAATGGAAATTGGTGAATCTTTTTTTGGAAAAACCATGGAAAATCAGCCCACTTGCGAATATTAGCCCCTAAAATTTTCCATGGCTGTTGACCAATTAATTGTCTAAGATTTCATAATGGAGGAGAGTATTTCAATCAACCATTTGAAGACTACCATGTTCATTTAGGTATATCTTGGTAGAGGTATTTTTGTCATACTCCTAAGAACAATAGTGTTGTATCATGTAACAATTGAACCCTAATAAAAATGGATATATGTCTTTGTTATGCCAAAATTTTACCAACTATGTTTTGGGTTGAAGTTTCTTATTATTCCAACTACATCCTAGATCTTATTCTCACTATATTTGTTAGTTATTTTACTCCAATCAAGAGATATTGTGGTAACAATTTCTCAATCAACAACCTCAAATTTTAGATCTATTTCTTAGGAACATGTTCCTGAAGATTGTAAAAAGAAATTAGATGCAAAGATTCATTCTTACATCATGATGGGATGCTCTGAAGCACTGAAATCTAATGAAGTGTTTGATCCTATAAAGAAACATATCATTATCAATATAAATATAATATTTGACGTGAATTCTTATGAAATTAAATTTTTTAATTCTTCCTATATTATTACATAGTGATCATTTTGATATTGTTTTAGTCAATGGATCAATTATCCCTCAGTATCTTGACCATTGATTATGAATTAACCGATCTATTGTCCTCTATGACTAAAACCATAACCTGTCTTGATAGACTTCCTGAAGTGAATATCACTTGATAGACTTCTTCTCTTCCTCAATGGGCTACTGAAACTGTTGAATCCTTTAGACCTAATGTTGGTGGTTTTTCGTCAAGTTGAAAGACTTGTAGTTAGAAGAAATTTGTTAGTAATGTGTTTATGGATAATATTCACGAGACTTGTGATCAATATTCTTATGTTGTTGCAAAAGGATGACCTGAAAGGAATGTATGTAAGTTATGATAGATTCTATTTTGAAGAATCGCAATTGGAATTTATTTCCTCAATTGCAAGGGAAGAACATCATGAAGTGTCAATTGATATATATATATATATATATATATATATATATATACCAAATTCAATTTTGATGTTGTTGTTGAGCATCACAAGGGCCATTTGATCATAAAATAATTTTCATTGTGAGAACACATTGGCTACACTAAAATATTTTCCCATGTTTCAAAGATGAACTCTAATGAACCACTTCTTTTTATTGTTGTTAATTTTGGATGGAAAAATCCCTAGATGGATGTTAATGGTGAATTTATTCACAGAGACCTATCTGAACAATTTTTCACTGAGAAAATTGTTGGTTTTGTGACATATTCGAATTTTTATGTGGATTACACAAGTCGGTGTATGTTTTTAAATAGGCCCCCCCTAGCTTGATATGCTCAAACTTATCAATTTATTCACAATCCTAGGTTTATATGTTATGAATGTGACATAAATATTTATGTATTACACATCAATGGGCATGCTTTAATATTTTTTGAATATATTGATGCTTTGGTCATAAATAGAAATAATAATTACCAAATTGTTATATTGTCAAGTCTATTGCTAACACTTTTGAGATGAAAATTCTTGGTCATTTTCATCTATTTCTTAGTGTCCAGCTTTTTCCATACCCGATGATCTCCTCCACGCCCTTTTAGTTAGGTATAAAAATAACTAAATAGGTTCAATCTCCAAAAGCTAATTCTACCTTTCATTAATAGCTGCCTAGTAGCATTATTTATTTTACTTGTAGCTTCCTTGAAATTCCCTTATTGTTAATGTGGTTTCCCAGTTTAGGTAGGATCCAAAAGAAATTTGTAGGAAAGATAAAAATTCAATTTTTTATTGCATGAAAGGTGCCTTTTATTTTGGTACCAAAAACAATCGAAATTTAGATTTGTTAATTGACTACATCGACACAAACTAGAAATGATATAATGATGGAAAAAAATACACCTCTAGATGTATTTTTAGTGTTTCACCCCTAATTTGGTCACCCAAAAAATAATTTATAGTCTTTGTACTATTACTAAAGCTAAATACGATGGAGGTATTAATGTAGGGATGGAGGAAATTTGGATTTTTAAACTCTCGAGAGAGATTGGCTATCCTATTGAGGTCTTTATTTCTATTCATTTTGATAATGATAATGTAATTTGGATTTTTTTTTTCTATCAGGAGGGAAACTAGTAATGAGAACCATACAATCATATATGCCACAGAAGATCACATCGCACTGCTACCAATGAAATCCCTCCTGCCTGGCATCATCCCCGTTAACAATACACATAAATTTTCACAGGATTACGCCTGACGGGCACCAACGGGGTTTGAACCAGTGACCTTTACAAATGAGTGCCTTAATAGAACACTCAATCACCAATATGCTACCACCCCATGGGTTAATGTAATTAAGATTAATAAAAATATGGTTTCACATAATAATAAGAATTGTTTCAAACTTCATGCTCAATACTTACGACAATTTGTAGAAGAGAATGTTTTCCCGCTTGTCTATTATATGAAAAATGATTATATAAATGATATATTTACAAATCCTTTATCAAAATAAAAATTTAATAAGATACATTACATGCTTAAAATTCAGGGAGCTATGTTTATAGGGGAGGAGTGCCGTGCTAAAATAATTTCACCTCCAGAACATTATGTCGATCAGGTGGGGGGGGGGGGGTGTGTTGGAACCTTATGTTATGTTTTTTCACTTTTAACTATTTTAGAGATAATTAATGAGAGGATAAATTTAAGAAAATATAACAAATTAAATGGTTGAATAACATAATAGTATACTAAGTGGTCAAAAAGTTAGTAAAGTAACCGACTAGGGAATAGTTGGTTAAGTGGTCAACAAGTGAGACTACTCACTTATTTGTCAAAGGATTCAGGTTGGTTGAGTTATACTCATGAAACTAATTAGATGATGAGAATTAGGTTTAATAGCATAGTAAAATAATAAATGAAACAATGTCAATTTCACGAAACCTATTGGAGCTACCAATTCTAATTTGTGGAACAGATTTTCCACAATTCAAGGAAGTTGATTAGATTTGGATACTATAAATAATGACCCTATTTGGTGAATATGAACAATTAAGAGAATTGATTCATACATTTTAATGTTCTAATCACAATTGTAACACCCATAGTATACTCCCTCTTATTTTTGTAATGTAATTGTACTCCAAATATAGCTTATTATAAAAAAAAATATTTAAATGGACTGAAGAGTGCGACCACATATCCACGATATGAGGGGGACAAGTTAGCTAGAAACATTACCTAATAAAATGTGTTTCTAGCAAGAAATATCTTGAAGTATTTTCCATGATCAACATGAAGAGACACACAAGAAAAGGGATTAAAAGGAATTCAAAGGGTAAGAGTTGGTTGGCTTTTTGTTGAATGAAATATGTCTAAGGACAAAATTGGATTTTTTGGAAAGGATTCAAACTTATGGGCATTATTTGCAACTGAGTTTGCTTGAAAATTCCCCTTGGAACATGCATCTATCTTGGGGGTGATTGCTGCAAAAAAATAGGTTGTATCTAGTCTATGGTTGGGTGAAAAATTGAAGCCTCGCTTGCAATTTCATTCATTGTTAGATCTCAATAATTAATAATAAATATGAGATGTGAATATGATGATCAATTCTTCATTGAACTAATGTATAACTATGTTATAGTCTTTCATGGTTGTAGTATATTGTTGCATGGAATTAATAGGTGGAATTACGTACCTGTTATATGGATTATATTGAAGTTATACCATGAGACTATAAGAAATATGTCTTAATATTTATGTGAAAGTTAATATGTTGTATATGGACACACATGGATATGTGATTACTATTTCTCACTTTGCTACTGCAAACTTTCTTCTCAGAGGTTCTAGAAGCTGAATCTTGGAAAATTCTGAGGGGAAATCCTGTTGATCCTTTGGTGTAATTTTCAAATATCAGGTTGTGAAATTTTACGAATTATGTTCAATAAAATTTTTCCTCCAAAGTGTATCTTTAAATAGTTCATGTTTCCATTTGGTCTATAGATTTTATTTTTGGAGGTTCCAAAAGCGAAAAATTGGTCTGTATTGAGGGGAAATATTGCTAATCATCTGGTCCATATTTTAAATCTTATTTCATGATACTTTAGGAGATGTGACTAGAGGAATTCATTCTTCCTAAATTCTCTTAAAATCATGAATCAAACCGTTCATGTTGCCATTTCTACTATAAATGTTTTTCTATGAGGTTGTAGAAGATAAAATTTGGTCCAAAGTGAGAGGAAATAACACTGATAATATATTCCAGCTTTGAAATCTCAGGTAACAATATTTTAGGAGATATTACCATAGGAAATTGAGCTTCCTAAATGCTCCTAAAATCGTGCATCAATCAGGAAATGTTAGCCTTTATGCTATAAATTTTCATCTAAAAGGTTCTAAAAGTTGAAACGTGAACCATAGTGAGGTGAAATACCATTGATAATTTGGTTAAAGTTTTACAAATTGTACTTCTATAATTTATGAGATTCACCTTGAATAATTTGTTGTAGTTTTCATGCAAAGGGTTTCAGTAAATTCCTAAATGGTTTAGTGATTGATTGCATACAAACTGTTTGATGAAATTCCCCAATGAAAATGTTGTTTTTTGGATGGGTATAATACTATTGTATTATAGTATTCCCATAGATAATATATGCCTATTTGCATGCAAATAATTTTCTATATTAGTTGCATGCAAAGTGTTTGAATAAATGCATAAATGGTCTAATGATTGATTGTATAAAAAACGTTTGATGAAATGCTCCAATGAAAATGGTGTTTTGTGATTGGAGATAGTTTTGTTTTATGATAATACTGTGTAGCTAATATATTCCTAATTGCATGAAAATAATGTGAATAAATGTGTTAAAGGTATTTTATTACAATTTGCATAAAAACTACTTGATAAAATACCACAAAGAAAAAAATAAAAAGTGGCATGCTTGAGTGGTATATTTTAGTTAGTATGATACAAGTGGAATTAGAGCAATGCTTCTAATTTGATTTCATAGATTTTTTTGACAAAATGTATACAATAAAAGCACTACTTAATTGGTTTCATACAAAACATATTTGAAGAAATGCTTAGATGTAAAGTTTTTAACAAAATCTATGAGATATGAAAAACAAGTTTTTGAAAGTGTGATTAGCATAAATTTAGTAGGGGTATGTGATAAAGTGATATTGGAGCTTATTGTCAAGCTAGTAAAAGGAAAATAAATAAAATATTGGGTACCTCGTAACTTCTATAAATCATTAAGGGAAATGCGTATTTTACAAAGTGGTATAAAAGCTTCCATGTTCAACACTTGGACTAGATGAGATATATGAAATATGAAATGGATACAAAAGGTTCTACACTAGACATTTGGATATTAAAAATTTGGAACTACATGTTATTTAAATAATGATTATTTGTTGGGTGCAAGTGTTTTCTTTTTGGTGAATTTCGCTGGTGATTATTTACAACATTCTTATCTGCTATGTGAGATTATTTTGTTTCATATATTAATAAATTGATGTTAATTACAAATTTATTTTAGTTGATGTAGCAAGATAAAAACCTATAATGCTAACTGGAATCGCTAGAGTAGCCAAATAGGATTGAAAAATTTTAGGACTCAATGTTGTATTCAAAATTATGAAGGTGAATACCTTAACTTATCTCTTGTCAGATCAAAATTTTCTTTAGTGTTTTGAGAAGTTTTCATAATTTGATGAATAATAGTATAGTCATAATGAAATCCAAGCAATAAAATAGTGTAGAGATGCATGTCCATATAATACATATTGAATAATGATATGCCAAGATACATGATGGTATTCTTGATGCATACAACAATGGATGTGAATACATAAATAATCTGAGTAGTTTATTGTCAGAAGTTGATTAATAATGTTTAATAATAAACACGTAACTAGGAGTAGGTTGAAAACACAATTGGTAAGAAAATGGATGTGTTGCATCAAGTCTTGAGAAAACAAGGATATGGAAAATAAGGTGTTGAAGAGAGAATGGAATAGGTGATACCTATACTTATTGGTATACATGTTGTGACAATGTGGTGATTACATTATGTTAATTCTCTCTAATTTTCGAGGTTGTGGAAGAAACCATAGAGGTAACCATAGAACCAATTCGAAGTTTAGGATCTATCCCTCCTAAACTCAGAGATGGATCTGTCTATCAGATTTAGCATTGTTGTATTAATTATTTTAGGCTAGTTATTAATGCATAGGTGTTTGTTTGATTTTTTTTGTTTTGTTTTAATTGGTTTCGTTGAATTAATGCCTAAACTTCCATTGGGGTATGGATTCTATAAACTAACATGGGCTTGTCTCAAATTTTCGAAGGAGTTTCACATGGAAAGGTAGGTGAACTATTTGCATATTTTAGATTTAAATGAAATGTAATAAAATAAAAGGATTCAATTGAATATACAGAGAATTAAATTATTATTTAACCTGATATCAAAGGAAAAAAATTAAATTACCCACAGCCATAATCATAGTGTATGTCTCAACAAACTTTGTTCATCAAATTTTTGTTAACTAATTCGGATTTAAGAATACATAAGTGTGGAAACAAAGAAATAATCACATAGACAGTGAGAGAAACACGTTACCAAATAGTCCAACACATGAATCCTGTGAAGAATTCCCTTTTTATTACTAATCAACCCTTCTAATGAATAAGTACAATAGCTTCTAGAATGAAAAAATAAACACTCAATACTTCGAAAACTGAATTATTTATACAAATATTTACAAAAATCCTATCATAATTGATTATTATACATTCTAGGTAAATATAAAACAAATTATATATCCTATTACAAACTAATAGGGCAAGTTGGAACTGTTTGAAAGGTGGCCCTGATTTGAAATAAGTTGTTGCCGATCTGTCAATTTTTTCCTTGTTGTGTTGTTATTTCTCTGATTGAAGATTGAGTTACTCACTTAATCTAGTAACTCACACAACTTCTCCCATATTTCTTCATTTGGAATTGACAATTTAGTCACCCTCCTATAGATCTCATATACTTTAGTGTACTTGGAAAAGTAAGGCTTGATAAAAAAAGATGTGATTTACCTCATGTTGTATGGTTAAATCATTCTCCAGTGCCTCTATAAAATATTTCCCTATTACGTTGCCTTGTATAAATACAAAATTTGAGCTTTCCTTAGCCACATCTATCAATTTATTGTTGTATTCCTCCTAGGTGATCAAATTGTCATTTTTCACAAATAAAATTGCCAGGTACTTGTTTTTCAACACTTCAATCCTATTGAAAAAACTATTAACATTAATTTCCAACCCTTGACATTTTTATTCCAGCTGAAATACAAGGTTCTTTTTAGGCAGAACCTTCTTGACTACGTATTGTTTCAATTCTATCTTCAACTCATATTTCCTCTACCTCATATTTATTCTTAGATTTCGGAAATTTAATCATATTAGTGGAATCAATGGGCTTGTCACCTAATTGTTCTTAAATATGCACAATTTCTTCTTTGGATCTGTGAATTAATTTATTTTTTTCAAAAATGATTTGCACTGAAGGCAAAATATCATTCATTGACTTAAGGATGTTTGAACATATGTTCTCTTTTGCTTCAGCTAAGGTTTGGCCCATGCCTGTCCCTTATCCTAGTTGTTGTATCCTTTCCATCAATCTTTGGGACCTTTGTGCCTCAACCATGTGTGATGCTTCACTTTTGTTCTTCTTCTCCTGTAAAGGCTTTACTTGATCCTGCAACTTATTGATTTCTTTAGTTTGTATTGACATATCTTGTATGCCTTTGGTGATTTTGCTTGCAACATCCGTCAGCACGGTTGGAGGTGTTGTTGATGGATAAGTTCCTATATTTCATATTGTTGTAAGGAGAACTGCATCGAAAGGAATCATGGCCAGTTGTGTATTTGGTTCCTTCTCCTTGATCAATTTATCCATATTTTTCTTCATTAATATGATTTTTGCATTTTGCTCCATGATCAATTTGATAATTTCTTACTTATGGTTCTCTAATTCTCCCATTTCTTTTACCTGTGGGTCTTCAATTGCTGGCATCTCTATCTACTTTCTAAGTGTTACAATATCAATTTTTTTCTTCTTGATTAACTCTTCAGCTGCTTTAACATTAACTAGATCAAACCCCATATTTATGAAAAAATATTCTAATGACTTGATTCTGGTATCCTTTACCAAAGATGAAATCATTTCAATCTTAAGTTGAGATTGAACATTTGTGAGAGACACCTGCAACTTTGAAGCATTCATAGAAGTGTTAATGAAAGTAGAAAAAATAATATCTCTTGTATGTTTATGCATATCCATCTTATCGATGGGATGAATGTCCTTTGTGTCAAATTAAAAGGAGGTTTTGTTATAATCAATAGTTATTTATGCATGTATAACATGAGCTTGTAAGAATTCCATTTGAATTATCCCCTTCTCTAAATCAAAAACTCATAGAAGTTTTCTTTGTGCACTAGGAGTTTGTTTCCAGAATTGAGTATACGTGTTATCTTTAAGGATATCATTATTGAGCTTTATCTCTTTATATTTGTCAAAAATACTCTTCTCTTTATCTCCCTAAATTAGCCCAAATATTTGGGTCAAGTCCTGATGACCTTGCAACATTGATGATGTTGTTGGGCACTATGTTCATTTGCCACATGGTTGTGCAGAAGAGAGTGGCTCTTTAATGACTATGGTAGATTTTTGTTCTGCTTCTTATCTTAAATTTGTCTTAGAATTTATTTTAATTTTCTTTCTATACATTATCTTGAATTCCTTTCTTGTGAACTTCCTGCAACTGAAGGAGATAATTCCTCTCTATGCCTTTTATTTGTATTCTCTTGAGGAGTAGGAGTCTATAGAGTAGATGCAGACATAAGTTTCTCCTCTGCTTCCTGTAAGGCATTCTTCGTTCAGTCCAACTTATTCATATACATTTTAATCTCCAACCTCTATGTATGCACATAAGGAGTGGTTTTGTGTTCAACCATCATCTTGGAGATTATTCCCAAAGGAGCATAAGGCCATGTAAATCTAAGATTAAAATTCATTTTGTTGAGGAGTTTTTTTTCTTCTTCACCGATTGTTTGCCCTGCTGTTACAAATAAAGGGACCATCTAGTGTCTATTTTAAACTAATATTTCTTCTTTGTTGAGACAAAATGAATTTCACCTGAATTTGTCATTTGTCTTATATGCTTCAAGGACAATACACTCATTGGGAGGTATTTGGCAAGCTTGTATGGTGACAGCTCACACCCATACACCCTGACCTCTATGTAGCTTTGGTAAAGGTACCAATCTCTTGTTTTGGCCTACTCTGTCAGGCACAGGATCTTCTTAATTTCTTCGCTGATTCTTGGCTCTACATTGCTAGTCAACAGGCTCATGACTAGATGAATGAACTGTTCTATGTATTCTTTGAAGAAGTACTCATCTAAATCCTATCTCAGCAGAGAGGTCCAGAATATAACTGATTGTGGGTTCCCTTCTTCATCTTATTTCTGCAGCAAACATGGGAACCCCTCTTCTTGGTAGTAAATGAAAATATATGCAAGAATAGAAGCATATTTGAATACTCCTTCAGTTGGAAACTTTAGGAGTTATTCATGTATGCTATCAGCCAAAAATTGACTAAAATTAAAAACAAATGAGGGATTTTGATTTGTAGAGAAAAATGAAAATAACCAAGGAGGGGTTCATCTATCCACTCATCAGAATAATAACCTAGTAGTCATGAAAGCAAAAAATTATATGTTTGGTTTGATCAGGGAAAATGGAAGAGGCATAAGGTGGATTCTTCTTGGGTAATTGGGAGTTTTTAGGCAGAAAAATATCAAAAATATATGTTATTTTAGAGAAATGTAACTTCTGATAGAATTCTTTTAAGGCTTCTACAGAAAAAGGTATACTCTCTTCAATAGGAGGGACCTTCATCATCCGATCAATTTCTTTGGAAGTAATGGTGAATAAAACTTCCCCACTTGGGGCTAGAATGGCTCTCTGGCAGGGTAGATAAGAGGCTTGAAGTTTCCTAATGAATTTAGGGAAATGATGGGTATAATGGAATATGTAGAGGGGTAAATTGGACATCCAAAGTCCAATTTCATCAGTTTGATCTATGAAATTGTCTTTGAGCCAACAGTATAGTTTGAAAAGCTTGAACTTGCACTTAGTATCTACAATTTTTTAATCCTTATCTGTAAGTGGGATATGATCGAGATCAATGGGGGGAGGAAGCATCAGGTTGATTGGGTCATCATTGTTATTATTTTTAGGAGGCATCCTATCAATTAGAATTGCAGTAATAGGAAGGTCATGTTGAATTATCAAGAATTTTTTGGTCTGAGTTGAATATTAGAGGAAATGGTGTCTTTTCCCTGTGCTCTATCAGTCCCTTTTTTGGCTATGGAGGTTCAATGTGGAAATAAGAGTTTGAAAGTGATGGCGCAACGAGTAATCTTCAAGAAAAATAAATGAAAATGGTGATCAGAGGAGTTTTTATGGTTATGGTACGGTTTCTGTTGGAGGCACGGGTCCATTGCCAATTCAAACGATTATTCAAGGAGAGAATTTAATTGGGTAACAGTCTAAGCCACGTGTCAGGAAGTGAGTAAAGGGAGGCATGTAGGAAAGATGGTGGGAAAATAGGGTGGTTTAGAAGATTTCGGACGGGGGTCGAGGTGGTTTGTGGTCTGTGGGGGGGGCAGGGGTGGGAAGTGCTATATTGGTGACACGTATGGTGGGTTTTTAGGGGAGGAAACAAATTTTTGGACCACCCCACGCCGCAACCCCCCCCCTCCCCCCACCCCCACACCACCAGTAAAGGGAGGATGGCAAGGGCAGACAAAAAGAGTTGTCAATCGTTGATTTGGCAGCAATTTTATCGAGTGGTTGTTTCAAGCGTGGAGGTTAACCACATGCGAAAAATCCTTTTTTCATTTCCTGACCTTCATATGAGAGCCGAAAACCTTGGTTATAATACATACGCCTTCCAAAATTTGGACAAAACCATAATGAACTTTACATTAGGGTATTAGCGCACATTTTATGATATTTCAAACTTAGGATAAAACACACTAATAAGCTTCTCATTAAAATTAATCACATTTCTACCCTTTTACTCTTTTCGAACTCAATTATTTCCTAATCTAAGACTATTTTTTGACCAAACAGAAGGGTGCATTGGGACTAGCAGGCCCTTATTTTATTTTCTTTGAAGAGAAAAACACCTACTCTATCCCATGTACAAACTGCTTCATTGATTCATCTTAAACATTTGAATCAACCTTAATCATATACCTAGCTGACATTAGCCAATATTAGACAGTTTGGATAATTTTATTCTCTAATCTAATTAAAAAAAATTGAATCTTGTTTGATCATTATTAAACTGTATGATCTAAACAACGACTGAGGGTTGTGGCATTTTGCACAAGTTACACACAAAATTCAATTTATTGTATAAAATCAACCTATCTATCAAGTAGTGGCATTTAAATTTGCATCACTTTCATTTCTATTTTTATTTTTTCATGGGGTTCTCATCTTTGTTTTTATTCTTTCTTTGTTTTTTTTTCTTTACTCTATTTTTTATTTTCAAATACCCTCTTTTCATTTTATATTATTTTCGAAATCATTTGCAACATGCAATATTATTTACATTTTGACATAACTAAGATAAAATAGTCAATCACCTTATGGACTGATAAATTATAGGACCCTAACTGTGGCTCCCGCTGGTGATGGTGCTCTCCTTGTGAGGTGCCAAGAACCTTTGACCAATAACCTTGAATGTTTTGCTTTCATTATTTTTATACATCTGATTTCTTTTATGTTGTTGTAGTAGCTACGGTGGCACCTTAATGAGGATCTTAGGGCCTTCTTTGTTCGCTTCAACTTCTGATAATAGGTCACCTAATCAAAACAATTGAAGATAATGATATTTATAAAGATTTTATCAAGAAACACTTCTATTCCTATGGAAAATAATGTTTTTTTGTGTAACCAGCTCCAAAAATAGAAGAAAAGAGATATCAACGCCTTAGAAATAAGCCACTTTGAGGGGGAAACCTCCAATACATTACATAAATGAAAAATTATTGGATGATACAATTTACAAAACCTCCTTTCTATATATAGGAGTACATGGGGCCATAATGTAATCCTAGTGGGGCCATAATGTAATCCTAGCCAACCTAACAATATGGGGGTTACAAGGGTACAATAATAACAATAAGGGGGTTACACTAACAACAATAAGGGACTATACTATTAATATAGGGGCCTAACATGCCCCTCTCCTTCAAAAAAGTGTTGTCCTCAACGCTTGAGTAGCTCTGGGTGCTTCTGTATAAAATTCTCATCCTCCCATGTAGAATCTTTAGTGGGTAAGTTCTTCCACTTGATGAGATACTTTGAAATTGATCGATTCCATAGTTGTCGAGTTCTTGTTTCCGTGACTACTTTAGGTTCCAATATGATTTTTCCTTCCTCATCAAGTTCTGTAAATATTGTTTGAATTGGAATATTTTCACCTATAACCTTATTTAAGCATGAAACATGCAAAACTAGATGCACTCGCGAAGAAGCAGGAAGCTGTAGTTTGTATTCCCTAGTACAAATATTTTGTAACACCTTGTAAGGACCATAGTACTTTGGCGATAATTTATTATCCTTCTTAGCTTGCTTGAGGGACATTTTTTTGTATGGTTGTAGCCGTAAAAATACCCAATCTCCTACATCAAAAATTCTCTCGCTGTGATGTTGATCTGCCTGTTGTTTCATTCGGTTTTGTGCCAAATTGAGGTTATCCTTTAAGAGTTGGAGAACTTCTTGCTGATGCTCGATGTGATCTTCCACTACTTGAACCTTTGAATTTTCCCTTAAATATGATGTGATGGATGGTGGATGATGTCCATAAAGTGCCATAAATGCGGTCATTTTTTCTGCAGTATGGAAGGAAGTGTTATACCACCATTCAGCGAGAGGTAAGCACTTGACCCATTGTGTTTTTTTATCAGATACAAAACAACGAAGATATCCTTCCAAAAGTTTATTTACTATCTCAATTTAACCATCAGATTGAGGATGATAAGATGATCTATGAGCTAATTGAGTACCCAAAAAAGAAAATAACTCCGTCCAAAAATTTCCAGTAAAAATGGGATCTTTGTCGCTCACAATAACCCTTGGGCTTCCATGCATCTTTTAAATTGTGTCCATAAATGTAGTAGCAACTGTACTTGCTTTAAATGAATGAGATAATGCTCAAAAATGTGCATACTTGGTAAGTTTATAAACTACCACCATGATGACACTCTTTCCTTCGGACTTAGGTAAACTTGTGATAAAATCCATTGAAATCTCCTCCCAATTTTGACTTGGAATGGATAAAGGTTGTAGAAGTCCCGGGGTCTTAATTGTCTCAACTTTATTCTGTTGGCAAACCAAACATTCCGCCACAAATTTTGAATATCAAATTTAAGGCCATCCCAAAAAGAATTCTTTCTTCACCCTGTGGTAAGTTCTTAAAAATCCTGAGTGTCCTCCTAAAGGAGAAGTGTGCAGTTCCAAAAGAATATTTTGTTTTAGCTGGGAATTCTTACAAAGATATAAGCGATCTTTGTACCATAAGGAATCATTTTTCCAACTAAATGTATCAGATGTACTAGGATCTTGCTACAACGTTTGAATGAGTGTCCATACATCTTTGTCCTTCTTCCATTCATCTCTTGCTTTAGTTATCCAATCTGGTTGGATAATAGAAATGGCACAAAGCAATGCTTCCACCTCTTCATTCTTTCTTGAGAGTGCATCTGCAACAACATTAAGCTTTCATTTTTTGTAGATTATTTCAAAGTCATAATCCAACATATTTGTGACCCATTTTTGCTGCTCTTCTGAAGATATTCTTTGTTCCAAAAAGTGTTTAAGACTATCATGATTAGTTTTTACCTTGAAGTGTCTTCCCATTAGGTAAGTTCGCCATTTATTTAGTGCATGAAGTATTGCTAACATTTCCTTCTCATAAATGGGTTTTTGTAAATACTTTCCTTTGATTGGACGACTTTCAAAAGAAATGGGTCTTCCTTCCTGCATTAAAACAACACCAATTCCATTTCCTGAGGCATCACATTCCACAATAAAAGTTTTTGTGATGTCTAGCGTAGCTAACACTGGTGCTCGACACATTGCCTCTTTAAGATGTTCAAAGGCCTTAGTTGCTTCAGGAGTCCATGCAAATGCATCTTTCTTCAATAATGTTGTTAGAGGTGCTGCTATTCTCCCATAATTCTTAACAAACTTGTGATAACACCCTGTTAACCTGAGAAATCCTAGCCACTGCTTTATGGTTGTGGGGACTTTCCATTCCTTAATGGCTTTAATTTTTTTTGGCTCTACCTTAACACCCTCATGAGATATAATATGACCCAGATATTTCACCTCTTGTACTCCAAATAAAAATTTGGATGTTTTTGCATATAATTGTTTCTCCTGGAATAGTTTGAGCCCCTTGTCATCGTGTTCAACATGATCCTTCAAAGACCTACTGTAGATTAGTATATCATAAAAAAAATACTAGCACAAATTTTCTAAGGAAGGGTTTGAAAATGGAATTCATCAACCCTTGAAATGTAGAAGGTGCATTGGTAAGGCCAACAGGTATGACCAAAAATTCATAATGACCCTCATGAGTTCGAAATGTTGCTTTTGGAATATCTTTAGTCTTCATTCTAATTTGATGATATCCTGAATGAAGATCCAACTTGGTAAAATAAATTGCTCCATGTAATTCATCCAACAATTCATCAATCACAGGAATGGGAAATTTATCTTTAATGGTGAGCTTATTGAGCTCCCTATAATTTGGACACATTCTCCATGATCCATCCATCTTGTGTACCAATACTACAGGAGCAGAGAAAGAACTTTGACTAGGTTGAATTATACCTTCCTCTAACATTTCTGCAATCATACGTTCAATTTTGCTCTTTTGGACATAAGGATATTTATAAGGCTTGATGTTTGGAGGAACACTTCCTGGAATCAAATGAATAGCATGATCATGATCACAAATAGGTGGGAGTCCTTTGTAAGTTTCAAACACCTTGGAATGATTGTCCAAGACTTGTTGGAGATCTCCAGAAATAGATGATTTTGATGTTGGAACTTCTAATGAGCATAATTGTAAAATTATGCCTCGTTGTTATTTATTTAGAAGCTTTTTCATGACATTAGAGCTTATTATCTTTCCTGGATTCCCCGGAATACCTCATAATTCGACTTCCTTTCCTTCTGAAAAAAATTTCAAGAAAATTTCTTGAAAATTAAAAGCTACCATCCCCAAAGATTGTAACCATTGTACTCCTAGTACAACATCAGCACCTCCCATAGGAATGGAAAGAATTGGACTAGTCAATAAATATTCCCCCATGGTTAGCTTGATATTATGGCATTTTCCAGAGAAATTTATAGTTCCTCCATTTGCACCCATCACTTGACATTTTGGTGCTCGGTATAGGAAACAATTTAATTCCTTGGCTACCTTACAATGAATAAAATTATGGGTGCTACCTGAATCAATCAACATTATTACCTTTTTCTTCTTCATATGTCCTTCTATCTTGAGAGTTTGAGGAGTGGTAATTCCTGCTAGTGCATTACACGATATGGTCAGATTAATTTCTTCCCCTTCTATGGTTGGTTCCTGGTGTATATCCTCTTCTTGTTCATTTTCTTCTTCCTCTTCACAATGTATGTAAAATAATTTATTCTCAAAACACTTATGACCTTTAGTGTATTTGCTATCACAACTGTAGCAAAGCCCTTTTGCTCTTTTTTCTTCCAATTTTTGTGGTGTCAACATTGTAGGTTGTGGAAATCTAGGCGTAGCAACACTTCCTTCTTTATAGAAGTTAGTGGTAGGCTTCCTTGTCGCCATAATTTCACATTCAATTTTTCTTGCCAACCTGAATGCCCTCTCCAATGAATCAGGTTCCAAAACGCGAACTTCATGTTGGATGTTATCCTTTAAAGTGCCTATGAAGAGATCAATCCAGTGTTCCTCTGGAATATCAGTTACCCTTATATTCAATTTTTGGAAGTCCTCAATGTGCTCCCCACTAAGCCCTTTTGTTTGAGATTTATCAATTGGCTAAAGAAGGTGTTGCTCTTTGTATCCTCATAATGTGCTATCATTTCCTCCGTAAAAATTGACCAAGTGACAACTTTTTTACGGGAGAAAAGCCATCGATACCATACAAATGTATTTTGTTCTAAATGTAAAGTTGCAATGCGTACCTTTTGTGTGTTTTGCACGTTATGGAGATCAAAATATTGCTCCATCTGTAGTATCCATGTTATAGGATCCTTTCCATAAAAATTCCTCATATTCATTTTTGGAATATGGTGGTTCTTCCCGCCAACATTAGAGTTTATGAAATCTTGATTAACATTTATTTTGTTCTCATCATGAGGTTCTTCTACTATCTTTTCACCATTAGGAAACATTTCTTGTATCAACTTTGTCAAACCTTCGATGTCTGCTTTTAGATCATTCTTCATGTTTTTCATGTTGTTTTCCATGTTGTCTTTCATTTCATCCATCTTAGCTTCCATGCCAGCTTCCATGCCATCCATCTTAGCTTCCACGCCTTTCTTCAAAACTTCCATTTCATTTTTTTTTGCTCTTTGCGAGAGTGAAATTTGTTGCACTTGCTCTTGTAATTTTGATAGATCATGTTGCAATTCTTCATCTTCATGAATCATAGTAGAGCCTTCTGAAGGCTTAATGGGTGTTGAATTATTTTTACGGGGCATATTTTAGAACCCAATACTGATATCTATTCTACAATATGCCCTTGGAATCAATTCAAATTGATTCTTCAAACAAGACTTATGCAATTCGGAAAAACAATACACACCTTTTTCTTGCTTTTGAGGAGCTCGATATTGAAATTGGATTATCTCTGTGATTGCAGCCCTTCAATATTTGAATTTCGGTACCGATGTATCCCTCTTAATTATCTTTCGAATGCCACAGGTCTGACCCGATTTGGATTATCCAAGACAAAGTTGTGTCCAATCTCCCACAATGACCTAATTATGGACTGGTTCAGTAGAGTGAACTTGTATGACTTGCCACATGTCAGTGTTTTGTCTTTTGGATCTGAAATTGATAGCCAAGAAAATAAATTTTGTTTAATTCTGACTAATTTTTACAGAACTCCAATCCGATGCTCATAGAGATATTTATTCATCTTTTCCCACGATCACATATTTAAGATGAAATTCGGGAGCCTGACAAAGCACTACCTTCCACAAATCATATCTCCGAAAATATTGTGAACCAAGATCTAAAATTTTTTGACGAGTTTCCTCTAGATTTATTCTTCGCACCCTAAAAATTTCAGATTCTGAACCTTCGTATAAAACAATTTATAGCGAAAATTCCACGATGACCTGTTTAGAGCAGCGAAACCCTAGAATCCAAAGCTCTGATACCAAATGTTGTGTAACCAACTCCAAAAATGGAATAAAAGAGATATCAGCGCCTTAGAAATAAGCCACTTTGAGGGGGAAACCTCCAATACATTACATAAATGAAAAATTCTTGTATGATACAATTTACAAAACCTCCTTTCTATATATAGGAGTCCATGGGGCCATAATGTAATCCTAGTGGGGCCACAATGTAATCCTAGCCGACCTAACAATGATAATTTAAGGGCACAATAATAACAATATGGGGGTTACAAGGGTACAATAATAACAATAAGGGGTTACACTAACAACAATAAGGGACTATACTAGTAATATAGGGACCTAACATGTTTCAACATCCTTCCATTCACAGGTCCACCAAGTAACTTTGTAACATCCAATTCTTTGAGGAAAAATGAATTATGACCCCTAGAGGCTTGGATGATATAAGTCCTATCCATAGGTTGTCAAATTTATCATGTTTACCCTTTTATTCTCTTCTTGAATCCCATTTTAAAATAGTGTCCCCTAACTGAAAATCATCAGCCTTAGTACGTCTATCATAAATTTTCTTGACACCTTCCTGTATGACTTGTGTTTTGTTGTACACTTCTTCCTTGGATTACTGCAGCTGTATGGTCTGATTTATCCTTCTCTTGATATCATTGGATTCCACCTGCAACTCCTGCATTATTTTCATAACTGGGACACCTAAAGAGGTTGGAAATACAACATTCATTCCATAAAATAATTGGTACGGGGACATGCCAATTGATTTCTTAGTGGTGAGCCTATCAACCCATAGTGCATTTATCAACTTATTATGCCATGACTTATTTTTTTTTCTTCTAGTATTTTTCTAATGATATTGACCAAACTCTTATTTGAGGATTCGGCTAACCCATTCCGCTGAGGATAATAAGTAGTTGAATTCCCTAGGGTGATATGATACCTATTACAGATGTCCACCATTTTATTTGACTTAAAAGTTGTTGCATTGTCTGTGATAAGTTTCTGGGGACATCCAAATCTTGACAGTATAATGGCTTCTAAAAGTTTTATGATAACAACATCTATTGCTTTTCTTGAGGGTATGGCTTCAGTCCATTTAGTGAAACAGTTTGTGCCTGTGATGATCCATTTGTGTTGGGTTGAGCATGGTGGATGGATTTGTCAAATGAAATCCAAACCCCATTGTTGGAAAGGAATTTCAACATATATGTTTCTCAAGGGTAAAGGTAGTAGTTTCCTCTTGCCTTCAAAAATTTGGAACTTATGACAGGAAGTAACTTTTGTAAGGAAATCAAAAAAGAGTGTGGGCCATTAAAAACCAACTCTTAGTTCCTTATTGGCAGTGGTTTTCCAATAAAACTTTCCACCATAGTCTCCTTCATGGAATTCCTGCATTATTTTATCAGCCTCATCCTTCAGTAAACATTTTAGTAGAATTCCACCAATATCTTTCCAATACAAATGATTATATGGGATCCAAAATTTCATAGCCTTTAATTTGAGAAATCTAGCTTTCATTTTTGTCATACCTGGAGGAGATTGTAAATTTAATAATAAAATATTAGGTCAGAATACCAGGGAGAAGTTGTAAAAGCCTCATCTATTTTTGGAGTCG
Source organism: Pinus albicaulis (assembly GCA_034641835.2). Taxonomy (NCBI): domain Eukaryota; kingdom Viridiplantae; phylum Streptophyta; class Pinopsida; order Pinales; family Pinaceae; genus Pinus; species Pinus albicaulis. The sequence continues at coordinate 426,894,046 of CM076574.1, forward strand.
TGTGCTCTTCTTTTTCATCCAATGCAGCTACAAAATTAATATCCAAAGCATGAAAATTAGACTCAACTATTAAATTAGCTAACCCCTGACCTTTAATGATCTTGGTGGATTTATTTCAATATCATATTCAAGAATAATGAAAACCCACTTACCTCTCTTCCCATCAGGTCCATTTTGAGTCACGATATATTTAAATACATAGTTTGGAACATAAGCAATAATGTGAGAATGAAGAATATATAGTCTAAAATCCTTAATTGATTTTATTAGAGAAAACTATGGTTTCTCCATTATATTATATTTGAGGGAAACATATATTATAGCCTTGCTAAAGAAATCAATGGGTTGCTCATGTCCATGATTTTTTTTTTCTACAAGAGCACTGCTGCAACAGTGTGTTCTGATGCAAATGAAAATATGATGAAATATTTAGTGATGTCAGGACTGATTAACACAAGTGTGTTTGTTATCGGTTGTTTAACTTATTCAAACTATTTTTTAGCCTCAATACTCCATTTTACTTATGTGTCTTTTCTTAACATGTTGGTTATGTTCTTGAGGAGTTTTGCTAGGTTTGGGATAAATATTCTTAGATATTTTATTTTACCAATAAATGATTGAAGCTCTTTCACATTCATAGGATGACTTATCTTCAAAATGGCCTTGATCCTACTAGGATAAATCATGATTTTGTGTTTGGAAATGACATGCCCCAAAAATTTTCCTTCCTCTAGGTCGCATAATGTTTTCTTGGGATTCAGGAAAATGCCAAACCTCCTACACTTCTAGAAAAATCTCCTCAAATGTTGCAGATGTTTTTCATTTGATTTGGAAAAAAAAAAAAATTCATCTAGATATATGAATATGAATCTGCCAATTTTATTAGCAAAAGAAATGTCCATTTCTCTCTGAAATGTAGTTGTAACATTCATCAATACAAAAGTAATATTCACATACATGAAGGTACCCCATGGAATAGTAAATTTTGTCTTATGCTGGTCATCGGTGTGAACTAAAACTTGGTTATAACCAGGGAAACCATCTAAAAGTGAAATTCTACAAGAGCCAATTACCCTTTGTAAAATTTGATCCATCTTAGGTAAGGGGTAATTGTCTTTCAATGAGACTTTATTAAGATTTTTGAAATATATACCAAGTCCGATTTCTCCAGTCTTCTTCTTGGTTGGAACTAAATTGGATACCCAGTTAGAGTACCTTAAATGTACTATAATATTAGCATCATGCATTTTCTTAACCTATTTTTCAATCAAAGGAATCAACATTGGGTTTATCCTTCTAATTTTTTGTTTGAAAGTTTTCTAATATTATTTAATTGGAATTTTGTGTTGTATTATGCTGGTGTCATAAGATTTTAATTCTTCATAATTCAAGGCAAAAACGTTAATAAATTCTTTAAACAAACTGATATATTTCTACTTTTCAGCAAGGTGTAGTAATTTTTGACATTTTTACCATCTTTGGGGCTTGTTAATTTCCTATGTTGCATTCTTCCACTTCAGCTCTCGTGGGTTGAATTTTGGATTTCTTGGCTACATCGTTAAAGTCAAACAATTATTTTAAGGGAAATAATCCTCTGGGTGAAGCATTATCTTTAAATCGGTGTATTTCTAGTTCCTCTATTTCTTGATCTATCTCTAGTACTTCTATTTTATTTTCATGGTTTCCTAACTGATTTTTTAAACTAAAATTTACATCTACATTATTTTAGAACTCACATTCTTCATCAATGATGTCTTCTTCAAACTCATCGTTGGATTGAAAAATATTCTCAATTTCTTGATCATTCCCCAAAACTTGCCAATATCTAACATTGTCTGGGATTCTTCGTATATGTTTTACCTCCACTGTGTATTGATGACTGGGACAAAAAGGGATTTTAGAGGTACTGGCATAAGTAGCCAAACCATTAGTTAGAACATTCTAATTTCATGGGATTACTGATAAGTTATAATCTTCCAAACATTCCAAAAAATCTAGGACAACATTTCTGTATGATCTTAGTGTAGGGTGTTTAGCAAAATATTCTCCCTTGATTTGTTTTATTATCAGCTCAAAATCTCCATAAATGGAAATTGTTTTAGCATCAAGTTTTTTCAACAATTGTAACCCTAGTATCAATTCTTCATATTCTTCTATATTATTTTTACGTTGAAAATTTAGCCTGTATGAATGTCCCTCTCCATGGTTAGATATTGAGTTTGAAATAAAGGGACCAACTAGTGTCTTTATTCTAAACTGAGACTTCTTCTTTGCCGAGAAAAAATCAATATCATCTGAATTTATCATTTGTCTTATATACTCCAGGGAAAATCTCTCATTGGGAGGTATTTGGGAAGTGTGCATGGTGACATCTTACACCCATACACCCTGATATTTGTGTAATTTTGGTAAAGGTACCAATCTCCTATTTTTGCCTCCTTTGTGAGGTGAAGGATATTCTTAATTTCTTCATTGATTCTTGGCTCTGCATCTCTAGTCAGCAGGCTCATTACTGGATGAATGAGTTGTTATATGCATTATTTTAAGGTGTACTCATCTAAATCTTTTCTCACCAAAGAGGGGGGTGGGGGTGCCAAGTGCTACAGTGGTGACACGTATGGCGGGTCCAACAGGGAGGAAACAACTTTTTGGCCCCCCCCCCCCGCCTCGCGTCGATAAAGGGAGGATGGAAAGTGTGGGATGAAAAGGGTTTTCGGCCATTAATTTGGTGGCAAGTTGATCTAGTGGTTGATTCAAGCATGGGGGTTAACCACATGCGATAGATCCTTTTGTCGTTTCCTCACCTTGATATGTGAGACGAAAACTTTGGTTATAATATGTACGCATTCCAGACGTTGGACAAAAACATAATGAAATTTACATTAGGGTATTAGCGCACATTTTATGATATTTCAAACTTAGGATAAAACGCACTAATAATAATTTTTTGTAAAATTAATTACATTTCTACCCTTTTACTCTTTTTGAGCTCAATTTTTTCCTAATCTAAGACTCTTTTTTTGACCAAAAAAAAGAGTACATTTGGACTAGCAGACCCTTATTTTATTTTCTTTGAGGAGAAAAAATCCTACTCTACCCTATCTACTAATTGCTTCATTGATTCATCTTAAACATTTGAATGAACCTTATTCAACTACGTAGCTGACATTAGTCAAGATTAAACAATTTGGCTAATTTTATTCTCTAATATATTTGATAAAAATTTTAACTTGTTTGATCATGATTAAATTGTATGATCTAAACAATGACTCAAGGTTGTGGCATTTTGAGAAAGATGCACAGTATTTCCAATTTATTGTATAAAATAAAACTATCTATAAAGTAGTGGCATTTAAATTTTGCATCACTTTCAGGTCTATTTCTATTTTTTCATGGGGTTCTCATCTTTATTTTTATTCTTTCTCCATTTTTTCTCTTTATATTGTTTTTTTCTTTATTCTATTTTCTCTTTTCAAATACCCTCTTTTAATTTTTTTTCTTTTTGTTTTTATACTTTTTTTGGAAATCATTTGCAACATGCAATATTATTTACATTTTGACATAACTGAGAGAAAATATTCAATCACCTTTTGATCCTATAAATTATAGGACCCTAATAGTGGCTCCTACTAGGGATGGTACTCTCCTCGTGAGGTGCCAAGAACCTTTGACCAATAGCCTTGAATTTTTTTCTTTGAGTATTTTTCTACATCTGATTTCTTTTGTGTTGTTGTAGAAGATATGGTGGCACATTAATGAGGAGCTTAGGTCCTTCTCTACGAGCTTCGACTTCTGATAATAGGTCACTCAATTAAAAACTTAAAGATAATGATATTTACAATTATTCTATCAAAAAACACTTATTTTCATGTGGAAAATAATGTTTCAACATCATATCATTCACAGGTCCACCAAGTAACTCTGTTCCATCCAATTATTTGAGGAAAAATACATTGTGAACCCTGTAGGCTTGGATGATATAAGGCCATATCCATATATTGTCAAACTTACCATGTTTACCCTTTTTTTCTATTCTTGAATCCCATTTAAAAAAAAATTCCCCTAATTGAAAATCATCAGCCTTAGTTCGTCTATCATAATTTTTTTTAACACATTCCTGTATGAATTGTGTTTTTTTGCACACTTCTTCCTTCGATCATTGCATCTTTATGGTCTGATTTATCCTTCTTTGGATATCAATGGATTCCACTTGCAACTCTTGCATTTTCATAACTGGGGCACCTAAAGAGGTTGGAAGGGCATCATTCGTTCCATAAACTAATTGGTATGGGGACATGCCAATTGATTTCTTGGTGGTCATCCTGTCAGCCCACATTGCATTTTTCCAGCTTATTGTGCCTTGAATTTTTGTTCTCTTCCAGTAGTTTCTTAGTGATATTGACCAAACTCTTATTTGAGGATTGAGCTAACCCATTCCCTTGAGTGTAATAAGAAGTTGAATGCCCCAGAGTGATATGATTCCTGTTACAGAAGTCCACCATTTTCTTTGAATTAAAAGTTGTTGCATTTTCAGTGATAAGTTTTTAGGGATATCCAAACCTTGACAGTATATTGGCTTATAAAATTTTTATGATCACAAAATTTGTTGGCTCTCTTGAGTTTGTTGCTTAAATCCATTTAGTGAAATATTTTGTGGCTATGAGGTTTCATTTGTGTTGCGTTGAGGATAGTGGATGGATTTCTCAAATGAAATCCAAAGCCCATTTTTGGAAAGGAATTTCAACATATATGGGTTTCAAGGGTGTTATCACTCCACCCTAATTCCAAAGGTTGAGAATGGAGCTGAAGGAAGGTAACCACAAACCAACCTTTAGGTGAGGTATATATACCTAACACAACTAGAGAGGGCTCTCTCAATGTCACTTTGCAGCCAATGAGATGAATGGATATATTTATCTTAGGCTAGTTATGATGCTTAGTCGATTACGGTTTTTTCTTGTTCGGAGTTATGCTGGATAGGAAGGAGAGTTAGGCAACTAGGTCTAGGGTTTAGGTCAGATTTCAAAGTTTAGATTCTAGAGGTAATGGTGAGGTCAGGTAGGTAAGCTTAGAATCAGACTTAATTTGTCATTGTGTATAGGGTGAATAGAGAGAGAGAGTCAGAATGAGCATTAAACTGAAATCATTCATCAGAAGAGCAGAGACATGTTCATGTAAATCTCATTAAAAAAATAGCATGCAAAGCATGATTTCTATCTATAAATTGATATACGTAACATAAATAAGCATATATGTTAAATATGGATAAAATAAAATTCAACATGTGAAATGGTCATAGATGAATGAATTACTCGATGTAGTTGAATCCAAAAAATAATATCTAATATAATGTGTTCCAGAAAACCCTCATACTTAAATAAAAAGAGTAAATTGAGCTCTACTTGAATGGTTCATGAGGCATAATACTTGCTAAGGTTTTGAAAATGGGGTGGTAAGCTAAGTGGGCTTGGTGCACTTGAGCCAGAGCAATTCTGGGATTGGTCACCTCCCAGGATGTCCTGGTTACCTTGTGCAAACCCCAGAAGTGATGATTGACGCTATGTGATTCACTTTATTAGTTTCAATCCCACTTCTTCACCCCCATGAGCATCACCCAATGCAATGAGTGGTAATTGGACTATTCAAAAATCATGATAAATTATTCAGTTACGACTACCTCTCATGGAAATGGTCATAGATGAATGACTTACTTAACGCAGTGGAATCCAAAAAATTATATCTAATATAATGCACTCCGGAAAGCCCTCATACTTAAATACAAAGAGTAAAGGGAGTTCTACTTGAAAGGTTCATGAGGAACAATACTTGCAAAGGAAAATTGGGTAGAAAGCTAAGTGGTCTTTATTGTGGGGAAAAAATCCACAGTTAAGCACGCTTGAGCAAGAGAAGTTCTAGGATGGGTGACCTCCCAGGAAGTCCTGGTTACCAGGTGCAAGCCCCAGAAGTAATGATTGACACTATGTGATTCATTTCATTAGTTTTAATCCCAATTCTTCGTCCCTGTGAGCATCATCTAATTAAATGAGTGGTAAGTGGACTATTCAAAAATCATGAGAAATTAGTCAGTTACGACTACCTCTCATGGAAATGGTCATAGATGAAAGAGTTACGTAACATAGTTGAATCCCAAAAATGATATCTAATATAATGCGCTACAGAAAACCCTCATACTTAAAAAACATTCAACATGATAAGTTTAGAGAGAAAAAAAATGCTCAAAGGCATACCAGTGGAGTCTCAACACCATGTCTGCAACACTGCCTTTCATTTCATTAACATAAGCTTGTATAATAGCTCCACTAGAAATAAAATCTATCCAACCCCTCAAAAGGCTTGAATTTGGAGTACATATAGAAAATAGAGAATATTCCACCTCATTGGGTCTAAATGTTATCCAAAACACTTCATAAATGCACCCTATGAGTCATTTTCTAGTTTTTAGGGAAGATAGAAACAATTTCCTCAAATTTAGCTAATAACTAGGAGTATGTGTCTCCTTGATTAATTACATCATCCCTCCACAAAGAGAGGGAAAAAAAACTCTCTTACCAAAAAGACATCTCATGGGACAGCTAAACCTCGAATTTTGGAGATATTCTGACTTTAAAACTATCCAAAGGAATCCAATGATATAAGAATCATGCCTCCTAGCAGAAGCGTCACGCCTCCCAGTAAAATCCTCATGCCAGTTTGGAGATGATTTTGACTAAGTTTTAAGCACCCATTTGTAAATATGAGAGTTATGCTAGGTAGCCTTGTGTGTATTGTTTCCATTTCAAACTTAGAACTAATAAAATACCCCCTCGAAGGCTTTCAAAAACTTATTCTCCAAGCCTCGCTCCAGAAGCGTCGCGCAAAAGAAAAATAGGTGGCAGAAGCATGAAAAAAGTGATGTTTTTTCCATTTTTATTCAAATCCAGAAGGTGAAAAGTTGATATGATGTCATATATATGATGTAGAGGTGAAAATGCATCCATCCATATAATATTTTCTGCATTTAGAAGCCCTGAGAAAAAGTGTCACTCCGTTATGCGACACTTATACAATGACCAACTTTCCAGAATTTCAAAAACACATTCTATAAACATAGGGCTTAAAGATGGATCAATATCTCTCTAACCATAACGTTTAAAGAAGTCCTCCAGTGTTCCAAAATACAGTCCCATTTTCTTATAATCCAATTTTTAAGTTGATCTCTAAAAATTTGCAGAAGCATAGCGCAGTATAAGCAGAAGCATCTCACGTCCTTAGAGAGGGAGTTTGGAGGCGTTCGAAGAGCATTTTATTGATGCACGTGCTATGGCTAGAAATATTAGGATTTTCTTTACAAAATGGTATCATCAAGCACTACAAACCCCTGCTCCAAACCCTTGAAAAATGGACTTGCAAACAATGTGTTCAAAAGTGTAGAAAATGACCTAGAGCAACTTGTTTTTTGGCATTTCTCTGAAATAATAACACTTGTGCATAAAATGTTAGGTCCATATATTACTAGTATGGTCCCTTAATGTTGTTATTGTAACCCCCTTATTGTTATTATTGTACCGCTATAACCCCCATATTGTTATTATTGTGCCCTTAAATTATTATTGTTAGGTTGGCTAGGATTACATTGTGACCCCATGGACTCCTATATATAGAAAGGAGGTTTTGTAATTTGTATCATCCAAGAATTCTTCATTCATGTAATTCATTAGATGTTTCCCCCTCGAAGTGGATTATTTCTAAGGTGTTGATATCTCTTTTCTTCTATTTTTGGAGCTGGTTTCACAACATTTGGTATCAGAGCTTTGGTTTATAGGGTTTCGTTCCTCTAAACAGGTCATCGTGGCATTTGCTCTATAACATTTTTCTACGAAGGTTCCGGAGCTGAAATTTTTAGAGTGTGAAGCCAAAATCCTAAGGAACATCTTCGCAAACATTCGAAGCTTGGTTCACAATATTTTCAGAGATATGACCTGTGGAAGTTAGGTCTTTTTGCAGGCTCCTGAATTTCTCTTAAAAAGGTCATCACATAATATTCACTATAAATTTGTTTCTACGAAGGTTCAGAAGCGGAAATTGTTAGAGCATGAAGCTGAAATCTTGTGGAACATCGTCACAAAATTTCAGAGCTTGGTTTGCAATAGTTTTGGAGATATGATATGTGGAAGTTATGTCTTTTTCAGGCTCCCAAATTTCATCTGAAAGAGGTGATTGTGGGAAAATCTTCATAACTCTCTCTGTGAGCATCGGATTGGAATTATGTAAAAAATGACTAGAAGTACACGTACTGTAGTTTCTTTTCTATAAATTTCAGAGCCAAAGGATCAAACAGTGACACGTGTAAAGTCATACAAGTTTGCTCTACTGAACTAGTTGATAATTAGGTCATTATGGGAGATTGGACACAAATTTGTCTTGAAGAATCCAAATCAAGTCAGACCTGTGGCATTTGAAAGAAGCTTACAAGGAATAATACAAGGCTGAATTTTAGTTATTGAGAATCTGTAATTATAGAGATAAGTCAATTCCAATAACAAGCTCCTCAAAAGCAAGTAAAAGGTGTGTATTTTTGTTTCCGAATTGCATAAGTCTTGTTTGAAGAATCAAGTTGAATTGATTCCAAAGGCATATTATAGAATAGATATCAGTATTGGATTCTCAAATGGCCCCTAAAAAGAATTCAACACCCATTAAGCCTTTAGAAGTATCTACTATGACTCATGAAGACGAAGAATGGAAACATGACATATCAAAATTACAAGAGCAAGTGCAACAAATTTCACTCTCGTAAAGAGCAACAAAAAATGACATGGAAGTTTTGAAGAAAGGCATGGAAACTAAGATGGATGGTTTGAAGAAAAGCATGGATGGTTTGAAGAATGGCATGGAATCTAAGATGGATGGCATGGAAGCTGGCGTGGAATCTAAGATGGTGACATGGAAGCTAAGATGGAAAACATGAAGAATGATCTAAAAAAAGACATGGAAGGTTTGACAAAGTTGATACAAGAAATATTTCCTAATGATGAAAAGATAGTAGAGGAAACTCATGATGAGAACAAAAAAAATGTTAATTGTGATTTCATAAACTCTAATGTTGGAGGGAAGAACCACCATATTCCAAAAATGGATATGAGGAAGTTTGATGGAAAGGATCTTGTAACATGGATACTACAGATGGAGCAATATTTTGATCTCAATAATGTGCAAAACACACAAAAGGTATGCATTGCAACTTTACATTTAGAACAAAATATATTTATATGGTATCGATGGCTTTTCTCCCATAAAAAAATTGTCACTTGGTCAATTTTTATGGAGGAAATGATAGCACATTATGAGGATACAAAGAGCAACACATTTTTTAGCCAATAGATAAATCTCAAACAAAAGTGTTCAGTGGCAGAGCACATTGAGGACTTCCAAAAATTGAATATAAGGGTAACTGATATTTCAGAGGAACATAGGACTGATATGTTCATAAGTACTTTAGGATAACATCCAACATGAAGTTCATGTTCTGGAACCTAATTCATTGGAAAAGGCATTCAGGTTGGAAAGAAAAATTGAATGTAAAATTATGGCAACAAGGAAGCCTACCACTCACTTCTATAAAGATGAAAGTGTTTCTACTCCTAGATTTGCACAACCCACAAGGTTGACACCACAAAAATTGGAATAAAAAAGAGAAAAAGGGCTTTGCTACAGTTGTGATAGCAAATACAGTAAAGGTCATAAGTGTGTTGAGAATAACTTATTTTACATAGATTGTGAAGAGGAAGAAGAAAATGAACAAGAAGAGGATATACACTAGGAAACGGCGCTAGAAGAGGAAGAAATGAGTCTGACCATATCATGTAATGCATTGGTAGGAATTACCACTCGTCAAACTCTCAAGATAGAAGGACATATCAAGAAGAAAAAGGTAATAGTGTTGATTGATTCAGGTAGCACCCATAATTTTATTCATTGTAAGGTAGCGAAGAATTGAATTGTTTCCTATACCCAGCACCAGAATGTCAAGTGATGGTTGAAAATGGAGGAACTATAAATTTCTATGGAAAATTCCGTAATATCAAGCTAACCATGGGGGAATATGTATTGAATAGTCCAATTCTTTCCATTCCTATGGGAGGTTCTAATGTTGTACTAGGAGTACAATGGTTACAATATTTGGGGATGGTAGCTTTAAATTTTCAAGAAATTTTCTTCAATTATTTGTTTTTAGAAGGAAAGGAAGTCGAATTACTGGGTATTGCAGGGAAGCCGGGAAAGATAATAAGCTCTAATGTCATGAAAAAGCTTCTAAAGAAAGAACAACGAGGCGTATTTTCACAATTATGCTCATTAGAAGTTCCAACATCAAAACCATCTATTTCTGTAGATCTCCAAAAAATCTTGGACAATCATTCCAAGGTGTTTAAAACTCCCAAAGGGCTCCCACCTATTCATGACCATGATCATGCTATTCATTTCATTACAGGAAGTGTTCCTCCAAAAATCAAGCCTTATAAATATCCTTATGTCCAAAAGAGTGAAATTGAATGTATGATTGTGGAAATGTTAGAGGTGAGTATAATTCAACCTAGTCAAAGTTCTTTCTCTACTCCTATAGTATTGGTACATAAGAAGGATGGATCATGGCGCATGTGTTCAGATTATAGGGAGCTCAATAAGCTCACCATTAAAGATAAATTTCCCATTCCTGTGATTGATGAATTATTGGATGAATTACATGGAGAAATTTATTTTACCAATTTGGATCTTCGTTCAAGATATCATCAAATTAGAATGAAGACTGAAGATATTCCGAAAACAACATTTCGAACTCATGAGGGTCATTATGAATTTTTGGTCATGCCTTTTGGCCTTACCAATGCACCTTCTACATTTCAAGGGTTGATGAATACCATTTTCAAACCCTTCCTTAGAAAATTTGTGCTAGTATTTTTTGATGATATACTAATCTATAGCAAGTCTTGGAAGGATCATGTTGAACATGTTGACAGGGTGCTCAAACTATTGCAGGAGAAACACTTATATGCAAAAACATCCAAATGTTTCTTTGGAGTAAAAGAGGTGGAATATTTGGGTCATATTGTATCTCACGAGGGTGTTAAGGTAGACCCTAACAAAATTAAAACCATTAAGGAATGGAAAGTCCCCACAAGCATAAAGCAGTTGCGAGGATTTATCAGGTTAATAGGGTATTATCGCAAGTTTGTTAATAATTATGGGAGAATAGCAGCACCTCTAACAACATTATTGAAGAAAGATGCATTTTCATGGACTCATGAAGCAACTAAGGCCTTTGAACATCTTAAAGAGGTAATGTGCCTAGCACCGGTCTTAGCTACGCCAGACTTCACAAAAATATTTATTATGGAATGTGATGCCTCAGGAAATGGAATTGGTGTTGTTTTAATGAAAGAAGGAAGACCCATTGATTTTGAAAGTCATCCAACCAAAGGAAAGTATTTACAGAAACCTATTTATGAGAAGGAAATGTTAGCAATACTGCATGCACTAAATAAATGGTGAAATTACCTAATGGGAAGACTCTTCCAAGTAAAAACTGATCATGATAGTCTTAAACACTTTTTGGAACAAAGACTGTCTTTAGAAGAGCAGGAAAAATGGGTCACAAAGATGTTGGGTTATGAATTTGAAATAATCTACAAAAAAGGGAAGCTAAATGTTGTTGCAGATGCACTCTCAAGAAATAATGAAGAGGTGGAAGCATTGCTTTGCGCCATTACTATTATCCAACCAGATTGGATAACCAAAGCAAGAGATGAATGGAAGAAGGACGAAGAAGCGTGGACACTCATTCAAAAGTTGTAGCAAGATCCTAGTAAATTTGATACATTTAGTTGGAAAAATGATTCCTTATGGTACAAAGATCGCTTACATCTTTGTAAGAATTCCCAACTAAAACAAAATATCCTTTTGGAATTGCACACTTCTCCTTTAGGAGGACACTCAAGATTTTTAAAAACTTACCACAGGGTGAAGAAAGAATTTTCTTGGGATGGCCTTAAATCTGATATTCAAAACCTTGTTGCGGAATGTTTGGTTTGCCACCATAATAAAGTTGAGACAATTAAGAACTTGGGTCTTCTACAACCTTTATCCATTCCAAATCAACGTTGGGAGGAGATTTCAATGTATTTTATCACATGTTTACCTAAGTCCAGAGGAAAGTGTGTCATCATGGTGGTAGTTGATAGACTTACCAATTATGCACACTTTTGTGCATTATCTCATCCATTTAAAGTAAGTACAGTTGCTACTACATTTATGGACACAATTCAAAAGCTACATGGGAACACAAGGGTTATTGTGAGCGACAAAGATCCCATTTTTACTGGAAATTTTTGGACGGGGTTATTTTCTTGTTTGGGTACTCAATTAGCTCATAGCTCATCTTATCATCCTCAATCCGATGGTCAAACTGAGATAGTAAATAAATGTTTGGAACGATATCTTCGTTTTTTTGTATCTAATAAACAAACACAATGGGTCAAGTGGTTACCTCTTGCTGAATGGTGGATAACACTTCCTTCCGTACTGTAGCAAAAATGACCCCATTTATGGCACTTTATGGATTTCATCCACCATCCATCACATCATATTTAAGAGAAAATTTGAAGGTTCAAGCAGTGGAAGATCACATCAAGCATGAAGAAGAAATTCTCCAACTATTAAAGGATAACCTGAATTTGGCACAAAATAGAATGAAACAACAGGAAGATCAACATCGTAGCAAGAGAAGTTTTGATGTAGGAGACTCAGTATTTTTACGGCTACAACCATACGAAAAAATGTCCCTCAAGCAAGCTAAGAAGGATAATAAATTATTGCCAAAGTACTATGGTCCTTACAAGGTGTTGCAAAATATTGGTACTATGGCATACAAATTGAAGCTTCCTGCTTCTTTATGAGTGCATCCAGTTTTCCATGTTTCTTGCTTAAAGAAGGTTATCGGTGAAAATATTCCAGTTCAAACAATATTTCTAGAACTTGATGCAGAAGGAAAAATAATATTGGAACTTGAAGGAGTCAGAGAAATAAGAACTCGACAGCTACGGAATCGATCAATTTCAGAGTATCTCATCAAGTGGAAGAACTTACCCATTGAATATTCTACATGGGAGGATGAGAATTTTATACAGAAGCACCCAGAGCTACTGAAGCATTGAGGAAAAAAAAAATTTGAAGGAGAGGGGCATGTTAGGTCCCTATATTACTATTATAGTCCCTTATTGTTGTTATTGTAACCCCCTTATTGTTATTATTGTACCCCTGTAACCCCCATATTGTTATTATTGTGCCCTTAAATTATTATTGTTAGGTCGGCTAGGATTACATTGTGGCCCCATGGACTCCTATATATAGAAAGGAGGTTTTCTAATTTGTATCATCCAAGAATTTTTCATTCATTTAATGTATTGGAGGTTTCCCCCTCGAAGTGGCTTATTTCTAAGCCGTTGATATCTCTTTTCTTATATTTTTGGAGTTAGTTTGACAACATAAAATGAAGGATTTTTTTGTTCTTTGTCCCATTATTGACAAAAATCTCTTTCACATTTGTAAAATTCATCTCCATTACATCAAAAATAGATTTTGAAGAAAAATTGTCCCTCTGTGCAGTGTAAACCCTAGCTTTATCACAAAACTCTGAAAATGATACCATGGGTTTGAGTTGGCTCAAACCTAGAATGGTGGCTTCCCTTATGAATCTTTTTTTCTCCCTCCATGGTTTTTTTCAACAAGATGAAACCCTAGCTAGATGAAATGGGTAGGGGAGGTGTAGAATTAAGAAAACAGAGGATGGTGGTAGGGTGGATTTAGGGGCAGAAATAATGTGGAAAGAAGCTAGGAAAAAATCTCTAAAACATTAAGGAGGTAGGGTGTGGAGTTGGTAATAGAATGCAAGTGAAATTTATGGAAATGGGTATGAGGAAGGTGCCCAAAAGATGAAAACATAGGGATTTACTAGTTTTTTGTGCCCAAATTTAATGAAAAATAGGGTTTTGATGAAATTGATGGAATGGAAGCTTGTGAGTGATAGGGAGTGTGAGGATATGCAATATGAAGGATTTATGAAGCTTGTATATGGTTAGAGTAGGGTTTTATTAGCTAAAACAAACAAAATATGAAAAACACCAAAAACGTAGTGGAGATGATCTAATTAAGAAAACTACCCATTTGCTGATCAATTTTGACTTGAGAGAGGTAGGAATCATGTTCAATTACTATTTAGGAGGTATAGGAACCCTTTTTTAGTGGTTTTTAAGCTTGGAGAATCGATTTGGAGCTCAAATTCCAAAAGTGCAGCACATTCCAGAAATGTAGCACAACACCTATGCAGCACCTCAAAAGCGGAGCACAACATCTCCAGAAGCGTAGCAGAGAAATTGTGGTGAAAATTTACTTATTATTCTTCAACCCTTGGAAGCTCTGAAGTATTATGGTAAGAATAGATGAGCTCTATTGAACATCAAAGGATACAATGAGTCGAAAAAGCCTCTTTTTCTTTTATAACAATGGCAAAAATTGCTTTTTTTCTTCTAGTGAAATCACAAATGTTTTGAAGAAATTTCTCTTCTTTGAAAACCTTTAATTAAGAAACAAAATTTATCTGATGAAAGATAAATTATCTTCACTTATTTCCCTATCTTTTCTAACTCCATATGTAAATGGAATGTAGGGTGAAAATGAAGCTTTATTCACCCTCTTTCATGACAAAATTGACTCTTATGGTGGCGAAACAAATGAGACCTAGAGTCTGACCTAGATGAAGGTGTGATGAAGGACTTGAGATACTAGATGATAAATGGATGACATGACCTCTGAGATTATGATGACCATGAATGGAGTGAAGTGAGTATCATTTCAGACCTAGACAGATTCAGTGAACAAAATTTTATTTGACAATTGAATTGACACTAAAAAAGGGTAAAGGCAGTAGTTTCCTCTTGCCTTCAAAAATTTGGCACTTGTGATAGGAAGTAAATTTTTTATGGACATCAATAAAGAGTGTGGGCTAGTAAAAACCAGCCCTTAGGATCTTATTCGTAATAGTTTTCCAATACAAATGTCCACCATGGTCTCCTTCATGGAATTCATGCATGATTTTATCTATCTCGTCCTTCAATAAACAATTTAGTAGAATTCCATCAATATCTTTCCAATACAAATGACTATCTAGGATACAAAATTTTATATCCTTTAACCTGAGAAATATAGCTTTCATTTTTGTGATACCAGGAGGAGCTTGTAAATTTAATATTACAAAAATTAGTTATGCATACCAGGGAGAGGTTGTAAAAGCCTCATCTATTTTTTGAGTCACATACTCTTCTTGGTCATCAAATGCTGCTACAAAATTAATATCCAAAGCATGGAAATTAGACTCATCCATTAACTTTGCTAACCCTGACCTCTAATGAGTTTGTTGGGTTTATTTTCAATATCATATTCAAGAATAATGGAAATCCACTTGCCTCTCTTCCCATCAGCTCCATTTTAAGTCAGGATAAATTCAACTACAGAGTTTGTAACATAAGAAATAATGTGAGAATGAAGAATATATACTGTGGATCCTTAATTGATTTTATTACATAAATTCTTGTTTCTCCATTATATTATATTTTAGGGAAACATCTCTTAGAGCATTGGTAAAAAAATAAATGGGTTGCTCATGTCCTTGATTTTTTTTTCTACAAGAGGACTGCTGCAACAGCGTGTTCAGATGCAAATGAGAATATTATGAAATATTTAGTGAAGTCAGGAGTGCTTAACATAGGTTCTTTTGTTAGAGCTTGTTTAACATGGTGAAATGACTATTTAGCCTCAATACCCCTTTTTAATTCTATGTCTTTTCTTAACATGTTGGTTATGTTCTTGAGGAGTTCTTCCAGGTTTGGGATAAATCTTCTTAGAAGGTTTAGTTTGACAATAAATGGTTGAAGATATTTCACATTCCTAGGATGAATTATCTTCTGAATGGCCTCGATCATGATGGGATAAATCCCGATTTTATCTTTGAAAATGATATGCCCCAAAATTTCTCCTTCCTCTAGGCCGAATAGTGTCTTCTTGGGATTTAGGGAAATGCCAAACCTCCTACACTTCTCAAATACTCTCCTCAAATGTACCATATGATCTTCATCTATTTTGGAAAAACAGTAATTTCATCCAGATATATGACTATGAATATTCCAATTTCATCAAAAAAAATAATTTCCATTGCTCTCTATAGTGTAGCTCCTGTTGTGGTTCCAGTGTTTTGTCCAGATTGGCAAGACCATAAGACTAGACAACATCAAACCACTTTGGGATCCTAGGATCTAACCCTCCTGGATCCAGAGAGGGATCTCTCTATAAATGTAAAGAATGAAATATCTTTAAGGCTCAAAATGAGGTATTAGGCTAGGTATGAAGCACAAGGGTTTGTTTGATTTTGTTTGTTTGGTTGGAGATCATTAACTGAGAAGGTTATGGAAGCAAAGAAGCAATTGAATAGAGGGATGTTTCAGCATGGGAAGATAGGTCAAAAGAAAGGTTCATCCATTGGGCTATGGAGTCATGAAAGGGGATTACTTGCATAACAACTATCCAAGGGTTTTCATAGGGCAAGTCATCTATACTAAAGGATATTTTTAGATAGATGGTGGAATGGAACATTGAGAAATGGGTGAAAGAAAGAAACCAAAGTGCAGCCTAAGATCAGGTCAGATGTCATTTAAATCCAGGCCTGATTTTGACATACTCTAAAGGAAGACAATCCAGCAGTCCTCATAACCACTTTCAGAATGGTAGAAAACATTTAAGATTAAACAAAGAGAAGGGCCTAATATCAGAGAAGGAATTTTAACCTTCAATGCTTTTGACACTAACTCAAAGGGATCTTAGTAAGGCTAACTATTGGAAAAGGACCCTAGTGGACAGGGCTAACTCTAAATCCCCAGTATCCCAATTCTTCCAGTTGAAACCAAACAAGAACATCTAAGGAAAAAACTCTAAACTCATACATCAGTAAGCATCGATCAAAATAACTACTATACTGGTTAAATTATCTTTAATTTGTTCTTAGATTACACAATTAGCAGAAAACATCAAAGATAAGAAGACCAGGAAGCATTAGGGTACTATACAACAGTATTTCCTAAGCCAGATTACTGATTCTTATCATATAATTATGGACAGTATGATAAACATGCAATGAGACAATTATAGTAAGAGAAACAACACCAGAACTATAGACTAGGATCATGTGGATCTGCTTGTTCAATTGATGTGCAGAACCAGTCACATACTTTAAGCTCAATGGCTTTTACAATCCAGAATTCTCTTCCTAGCCTACTATTTACAAAGTACTCAGCTACTTCCCCTCAATAACAGTTCTAACAACTCATAGAATCCCAACAACCAACAACCTTTACAATGTATTTTCAACGAATATTTATAGGTGAATAGAGAGGAGGAGTAGTAGATGTAAAATTAAATGATCCATTAAGATAGAGGGGAGGAATTATTCATGCCCACTCTGCATAATGTCTCTGCATTAACATGTTTTGTACTCTTTAGGTTGGTCTAGAAGTCTCTGTCAGGCTGACAATCTCTTCAGGTATGTGCTTTGAAGTAATTTCTGACTGTAACTACTATGTTCTGTCTTACGATATAAGTAAGGTGACTAAAAGTCTTTCAGGTCTTCCATACTTCCATAAATGTTGTCCTGACATCTCTAGAAACTTCTTTCAGTGTAGTAATTGTTCTGGTGTTCGATGGAAGAAGGAGGAAGTCATATGGCTAGTCCTTTCTTGGAGAGAATGCTCTGCCGATATTAAATCACACATATGGCTTGTTTCGTGTGTTTTAGGCTTCATTAAGCCTTTTAATCATCTTCATGGTATTTTAACCGTGTCTTTTTCCTTTAAACATAAGATTATAGCATTAATCTTCAATAATAGGCTTTTAATCCCTTAATTCTCTCACTGATACTCTTTTCTGCTTCTGCTAACTACTTCTGGTGCATGTACAGGTTTTAATGGCGTAGGAGGGTTGGAATGAGGGTTAGTGACACTGATATTAAATGAAAAACATGTTTAAAACCTTTTCAAGTGTCTTCCTTGTGATATTTGGCTTTGAAACAGGCATTCTGTGCTCTGAAGAATCCTGTCAGTGACTGTGAGACAGAGTGAATTCACGCTACTGAAACCTGCAAAAAGACAAAAAAATCATTATGAAGAAACCTGTTGGAATGGATGAGGCTTGCTACGAAGGCTCGTGGAAGATGAAAGAGCAATGGCGGAAAGGTGAATGTAGTGGAAAAAATGGTGAAAAACTATGTCAGAAGGTGAAACTATGTTCTAATGAAGATTGGGTGCATAGTGGGTTATAGACCATTGGATTAGATTAATCCATAGTGATCTACGGCTCAGATTTTGCGATGAAGTCCTTTGGAAATTTAGGCGGAGAAAATGACTTCAGTGTTAAAACACAGAAAATTTTATGCCCCGGCAAATACAAAAGGAAAAGGTGAAAAAGAGAGGAGCGAGGGCGTTTTGGTGGTGGGACTCGGAGCACAGGAGGATTGAATGTGGGCCATTCAATCATAAAAGAGATAAATGGTGGAGATCTCATGAAGAATTCTTTTGGAAGGTTAAACGAATGGCGGATGAATAAAAACGCGATGTAATAAGGGTCGTTTGATCAGATCAACCAACAGCTACGATTTAAAAGGAAAATGTGTTGTGGAGGGTGGTAAGCGGAAAACCGACAGCTGTTTTCACGCGGAGCTGAGGGTGGTAAACCGATTTTAGAAAATTTACGTGATTCCACTCATCGCATGCCACGTGGCAAAACAAAACTGCCCATATCTTGCGATTCTAGAACGTTAACGCCCAGACGAAATAAAAACGCGATATGCACTTTAGCCGTCGGACGGGAGGGCGAAAGATCTAACGGAGGAAATGTAAGTGCGATGGGGAAAGGTGTATGGGGAAGAAGTGGGCCATTAGGTTCACTGTGGACCATTGGATTATGTGGATGGACGGCCGCGATCAAAAGGTGAGGCGGAGATGAGTTGGGCCATCGGGTTAGTTGTGAGCCATTAGATATTTACAATGCACGGCTACGATCAAAAGTGGGAGCACCAGTGTTACAAAGGGTAGTGGACTGTTATATGGATTCAGAAATTATCTTGACCATCGGATCTGAATGGGTGAACGATTAAGATCTAATTGGGGATCGCAAATCGGCAGAGGTCAAAGGCAAGGGATTAGGCTTTTGCGATGTGCGATTATGCGAGGGCCATCGGATTAGAGGGGAGATCAACGATCCATAGTAAATCGGAGGGGTGATGGAGAGAGGTGATGGACAGACGTGAAAATAGTGCGATGACCATCGATCTATGTAGATCAACGATGGAGATTGCAGCAAAGGTCAAGAAGAGGAGGACTAATTGCATCAGATATTTTTGGAAGAATAAAGGAAAAATTGTTAATAGAAAGTTCTAATTATGATTAGTGCCTGGTTCCAGCATCGATTTATATGCGGAGAAAGGATTAAGGGCTAAGCCGAAAGGGGCTTAAGCCTGCTATAATGTAAAAAGGGTGTTTTTTGCCCAAAATTAGTATTTTTTAAGCCAAATGAGAGGTTCTGGTAGGCAGAAAAGGAGATCTTTAAACCAAATTAAAGGTAGTATGAGGTTTAAAAGGGGATTTAGGAAGAGATGGAGGGTTAATGAAGGGATTTTGGAGGGATTTTTTGAGGAGGGAAAGTGATGAAAATGTAGGCTTTGTGGGGGTGAAATAGGGAAAATGGAGGCCTCTTTGACAACAATTTCTTTCACAAACAGTGAGGCCTTTCAATGGAAATAACAGTGAAGATTTATTCAAAGGGAAAAAGACACATGGAAGCTTCAAGGATGAAATATTTCCAAGGGAAATGTTTCTCTTGAAGACTCATAAAAATTTTTAGCCACCTGTTTTCTATGTAAAAAATTTATAGGTGGCTAACAGTGGCTCCACATGGGGATGGCATCTTCTTGAAGGTGTCAAGAATCTCAAAAATTGATCTTTGGAGTAGGCCAGGTGCCTGGTACTTGACACATATTTTTCTTTTCTTTGATCAGCTTCCACAAACATGATGGATAATAAATCAGCAAAAAATATTTCTCCAAACAACTACCTACCCATCCTATTGTCCTAGCATTTTTTCTTCAAGGTGCATTTAGACTTGCAGACCTTTTCCATCATCAATTTTTCGCAAAAAGGAAAATAAACCTATCTACTGCTACCCTTATTACTCCATGAGACCAGATTAAACAGTTGGCCTCATAGCTTCTCTACCTAAACTAATATCTTCCAGGATTAAACTGTCTGGAAGATTTCTTTCTCCACATTCTAAGACAGAAATTTAAAAACAATCAAACCAGGATTAGGCTGTCTGGTTTTCTGTGGGTCCATGGAATAAAGACAACTGCACATGAAATGAACTTTGCAGGAATTAAAAACAACTAACTAAATTCTCACAGGCTGAGCTTTATTGAAATTTCCTACCTACCCTACTCTAACATGAGATATTTACATGTCTAGCTTACAAACACTATTTTCCAATACATCCAGTAAATCAGATGATCCCATGACTGGTATTTTCTTATCATCTCTTTGAGCATGTTGGATAGGCAGGGCCACTCCCATTCTCCTTTTTTTTAACAACAGATTTTAAAATATTTCTTGTTGCCTACAACAAGCTGCTCTTGATGACCTTTGATCCTTCTCTCAATTTTTGTAGGAAATGAGCATAAGGATCTTGAAATAATACCTGGTTGTGAGTATTTGACAAGTAGTTTTCAACCAGGATTGCTTCCTCCTCCACTGGATCAAGAAAAAGATTCTCTTGAGAAAGAAAATCTTCCTCATCTTCATCACTTTCTGAACTGGAGGACTCATCATATTTGGCAGTGTTGTCCTCTTGTAGCTTTGAGATCTTATGATCTAGTGATCTGAGCTCTGTGAAAATATCATTGTATTCTTGAGCAGGGGTTTGTTCTATTTCTTCCTCTTTTTCAAGGGAAGGCTCCTTAGTTTCAAACTGCTCAAGAATTTCTTCCTTATTTTCCTCTTCTCCCTGTGAGATGGAAGGTTGTTGATCTCTAATCACATGAAAATTGCTACTGATGATCTGAGATAAAGTAGAGTGAAGATTCAATGAATCTTCATATGATATTATAATTCATAACTTACCTCATCAGTATCATAGATAGCCTCCATGGGCTCACTACTTTCTTGAAGCTGATGGAACTAATTTTCCTCCCACGAATCTGTTAATGATGGCTCTGCAAGATCAAATTTTGTTTGGAAAACATCGTCATCGGACAAATGAAAACTAGGAAAATCATTGAAGTAAGTAATGCTACCAATCAGACACAATGGATTATCAGCAAGTCTTTCATCATTCTGATTTACAGGGGAGCCTTCTGAATCTGCATAATCAAACTCAACAGATGAATGAGCAAGAGTGTTTTCTCTATAAAATATTTCAGAGGTTGGCTGTTTATTGATGATCTGATCTATTTCTTCTTCAGTCAAAGGGGAAGGTGTTCTTATGTCCCTTTGAGCAGAAGTGCAGCAGCTCTCTGTTTCTTGTATTAGCTGATTTGGAGGCTAGATGTCTTCTTGAGCCTCTTTTGTGGAATCTTCACTTGTGCTTGCAGGGAAACCTTGAGGATTTTCTGGTATTTCCTAATCTCTTCCTGTTTCGAACAAATCCTCATGATCATGATGATATTCAATTAGAATACAAGGCTCATGAGATGTTTCTTCTATATGATCAGGATTCCACTCTTCTTGTGCAATCTAAGATGAGTTATAATCTAGAGGGGGATTTCCTATATGCATTGGTTCTCCTTCCTCATCAGATTCTGCATCTTCTAAGTGGTTTCTTGCTTCCTCAGAGTAGCGTTCCCTATTAGATTTTACCATTAGGTCATGATACTCTCTTATCAGCATAGTACAAGATATAGGTAGGCAATCAAGTAGTTCTTGATCACCCTCCTCTTCATCTTCTATATATTCTTGAGCATCATACATGTCCTGCTCCTTGTCTAGGTCTTGAGTTTGTTCTTACTTTGGAAAAAGCATGGGTTGCTATAGATAATCAACATTTAGACTAGCCTCATACATTTTCACTATTATTTCACCAAACATGTTCGCCACTCTTATCATTCTATCCCACAAAGCATTTAGCTTTACTTCTCTGTCCATACTTGGATACATGTTTGTAAAAAGAGGTCACTGTATCTTCTCAACCAGTTTAGGATCTTCTACCAGTGGAGTCATTTGGTCTTTTGAGAATTATAGAGTGTGGAGTCACGAGGTGGATGAATTTGAATGTTTGAAGCAGGTTGCTGTCCACCATTAGCAATTAAATACCAACCTAACCAGAGATTTTGGATTTCTGAGGTCCTAAGGATGTATAAGATGGAAAACACTCAGAAATTTTCCCCAGCGGAGTCGCCATTATGTTGTGGTTCCAGTGTTTTGGCTAGATTGGCAAGACCAAAAGACTAGAAAACATCAAACCACTTTGGGATCCTAGGATCTAGCCCTCCTGGATCCAGAGAGGGATCTCTCTATAAATGTAAAGAATGATAGATCTTTAAGGCTCAAAATGAGGTATTAGGCTAGGTATGAAGCACAAGGGTTTGTTTGATTTTGTTTGTTTGGTTGGAGATCATTAACTGAGAAGGTTATGGAAGCAAATAAGGAACTAAATAGAAGGATGTTTTAGCATGGGAAGATAGGTCAAAATAAAGGTTCATCCATTGGGTTATGGAGTCATGAAAAGGGATTACTTGCATAACAACTATCCAAGGGTTTTCATAGGGAAAGTCATCTATACTAAAGGATATATTTAGATAGATGGTGGAATGGAACATTGAGAAATGGGTGAAAGAAAGAAACCAAAGTGCAGCCTAAGATCAGGTCAGATGTCATTTAAATCCAGGCATGGTTTTGACATTCTCTAAAGGAAGACAATCCAGCAGTCCTCATAACCACTTTCAGATTGGTAGAAAACATTTAAGATTAAAAAAAGAGAAGGGCCTAAGATCAGAGAAGGACTTTTAACCTTCAATTCTTTTGAAACTAACTCAAAGGGATCTTAGTAAGGCTAACTGTTGGAAAAGGACCCCAGTGGACAAGGCTAAATCTAAATCCCCAGTATCCCAATTATTCTAGCTTAAACCAAACAAGAACATCTAAGGAACAAACTCTAAACTCATACATCAGTAATCATCGATGAAACCAACTACTATATTGGTTAAATTATCTTGAATTTTTTCTTAGATTACACAATTAGCGGAAAAAATCAAAGATAAGAAGACCAGGAAGCATTAGGGTACTGTACAGCAGTATGTCCTAAGCCAGATTACTGATTTTTATCAAATAATTATGGACAGTATGATAAACATGCAATGAGACAATTATAGTAAGAGAAACATCACCAAAAATATAGACCAGGATCCTATGGATCTACTTGTTTAATTGATGTGCAAAACCAATCACATACTTTAAGCTCGATGGATTTTATAATCCAGACTTCTCTTCCCAACCTACTATTTACAAACTACTCAGCTACTTCCCCTCAATAACAATTCTAACAACTCATAGAATCCCAACAACCAACAACCTTTACAATGTATTTTCAACGAATATTTATAGGTGAATGGAGAGGAGGAGTAGTAGATGTAAACTTAAATGATCCATTAAGACAGAGGGGAGGAAGTATTTGTGCCCACTCTACATAATGGCTCTGCATTAACATGGTTTTACTCTTTAGGCTGGTCTAGAAGTCTCTGTTAGGCTGACAATATCTTCAGGTATGTGCTTTGAAGTACTTTCTGACTGCAGCTACTCTGTTCCGTCTTCTGATATAAGTAAGGTGATTGAAAGTCTTTCATGTCTTCCATACTTCCATAACTGTTGTCCTGACAGCTCTAGAAACTTCTGTCAGTGTAGTAACTATTTTGTTGTTCGATGGAAGATGGAGGAAGTCATATGGCTGGTCCTTTCTTGGAGAGAACGCTCTACTAATATTAAATCACAGATATGGCTTGTTTCATGTGTTTTAGGCTTCATTAAGCCTTTTAATCATCTTCATGGTCTTTGAACCGTGTCTCTATCCTTTAAACATCGGATTATAGCATTAATCTTTAATAATAGGCTTTTAATCCCTTAATTATTTCAGTGATACTCTTTGTCGCTTCTGCTGACTACTTCTGGTGCATGTACAGGTTTTAATGGTGAAGGAGGGTTTTAATGAGGGTTAGTGACACTGATATTCAATGAAAAACATGTTTAAAACCTTTTCAGGTGTCTTCCTTGTGATCTTTGGCTCTGAAATAGGCATTCTGCGCTCTGAAGAATCCTGTCAGTGACTGTGAGACAGGGTGAATTCACGCGACTGAAACCTGCAAAAAGACAACAAACTCATTATGAAAAACCTTGTGGGAATGGGTGAGGCTTGTTGTGGAGGATGAAAGAGCAATGGACGAAAGGTGAATGCAGTGGAAAAAAAGGTGAAAAACTATGTCGGAAGGTAAAACTATGTTCTAATGAAGATTGGGTGCGTTGTGGGTTCTTGACCGTTGGATTAGATTAATCCACGGTGATCTACGGCTCAGATTTCGTGATGAAGTCCTTTTGAAAGTTAGGCGGAGAAAATGACTTCAGTGTTAAAAAACAAAAAAATTTACTCCCGGGCAAATACAAAGGGAAAAGGCGAAAAAGGGAGGAACTGGGGCGTTTTGGTGGTGGGACTGAGAGCACGGGAGGATTGAATGTGGTTCGTTCAATCATAAAAGAGATAAAAGATAGATATCTCATGAATAATTCATTTGGAAGGTTAGATGAATGGCGGATGAATAAAAACGGGATGTAATAAGGGTCGTTTGATCAGATCAACCAACGGCTATGATTTAAAAGGAAAATTTGTTGTGGAGGGTTGTAAACGGAAAATCGGCAGTGGTTTTCGCACGGGGCTGAGGATGGTAAACTGATTTTAGAAAATTTATGTGATTCCACTCATCACATGCCACGTGGCAAAAAAAAACCGCCCATATCGCGCGATTATGGAACGTTAATGCCCGGACGAAATAAAAACGCGATATGCACTTCAGCTGTCAGATGGGAGGGCGGAAGATCTGAAAGTGGAAATTTTAGCGCGATGGGGAAAGGTGCACATGGTGGAAGTGGGCCATCGAGTTCACTGTGGACCATTGGATTATGTGGATGGACGGCCACGATCTATAGGTGAGGTGAAGATAAGTTGGGGCATCGGGTTAGTTGTGAGACGTTAGATCTTTACAATGGACGGCTACAATCAAAAGTGGTAGCATGAGTGTTACAAAGGGAAGTGGACTCTTATATGGATGCGGAAATGATCTTGACCGTTGGATCTGAATGGGTGAATGGTTAAGATCTAATTGGGGCTCGCAAATCAGCAGATGTCAAAGGCAAGGGATTAGGCTTTTGTGATGTGCGATTATGCAAGGGCTGTCGGATTAGAGGGGAGATCAATGGTCCATAGACAATCAGAGGGGTGATGGAGAGAGGTGATGGGTGGAGGTGAAAAGAGTGCAATGACTGTCGGTCTATGTAGATCAACGGTGGAGATTGCAGCGGAGGTCGAGAAGAGGAGGACTAATCGCATCGGATATTTTTGGAAGAACAAAGGAAAAAGCGTTAATAGAAAGTTCTGATTGCGATTAGAGCCTTGTTTCGGCACCAGGTTATATGCGGAGAAAGGGTTAAGGTCTAAGTCAAAAGGGGCTTAAGTCTGCTATAATGTAAAAAGGGTGTTTTTGGCCCAAAATTAGTATTTTTTAAGCCAATTGAGAGGTTCTGGTAGGCAGAAAAGGAGATATTTAAACCAAATAAAAGGCAGTATGAGGTTTAAAAGGGGATTTAGGAAGATATGGAGGGTTAATGAAGGGATTTTGGAGATATTTTTTGAGGAGGGAAAGTGATGAAAACGTAGGCTTTGTGGGGTTGAAATAGGGAAAATGGAGGCCTCTTTGACAGCAGTTTCTTTCACAAACTGTGAGGCCTTTAAATGGAAACAATAGTGAAGATTTCTTCAAAGGGAAAAATACGCATGGAGGCTTCAAGGATGAAATATTTCCAAGGGAAATGTTTCTCTTGAAGACTCAGAAAATTTTTTAGCCACCTATTTTCTATTTCAAAAATTTATAGGTGGCTAACAGCTCCAACATTCATCAATCCAAAAGGCATCTTCGCATTCATGAAGGTACCGCATGGAGTAGTAAATGCTGTCTTATTTTGGTCATGATGGTGAACTAAAACCTAGTTATAACTAGAGCAACCATCTAAATGTGAAATTCTACTAGAGCCACCTACCCTTTGTAAAATACGATCCATCTTAGGTAAGGGGTAATTTTCTTTCAGTGAGACTTTATTAACATTTGTGAAATATGCACAGTCTAATTTCACCTATCTTCTTCTTGGTTGGAACTAAATTGGATACCCAGTGAGAGTACATTAAAGGTACAATAATCTTAACATTATGCATTTCCTTAACCTCGTTCTCAATTAAAGGTATCAACATTGGATTTATCCTTCTGATTTTTTGTTTAAAAGGTTTCGTATATTCTTTAATTTGAATTTTGTGTTGTAATATGCTGGTGTGATAAGATTTTAAGTCTTCATAATTCCAAGAAGAAACATCAATAAATTATTTTAACAAAATAATATATTTCTGCTTTTCAGCAGGGGGTAGTAATTTGGACAGTTTTACCATATTTTCTTCTTGTTCATTTCCTATGCTGCATACTTTTGCTTCAACTCTTGTGGGTTCAATTTTGGGTTTCTTCGCTACATCGTTAAAGTAAAACAACTCTTTTAATGGAACCAATCCTCTGGGTAAAGCATTGTTTTTCAATTGGAGTATTTCTAGTTCCTTGGTTTCTTGATTTATCTCTGGTAATGCTACTTTATTTACATATTTATTTTCATGGTTTCCTAATTGATTTTATAAATTAGAATTTACATCTACATTAATTTCCAAGTCACACTCTTCATGAATTTTGGCTTCTTCAAACTCATCATTGGATTGCAAAAATTTCTCAATTTGTTGATTATTCCAAAAAACTTTCCAATATCTAACATTCTCTAGGACCATTGATCTATTTTTTACCTCCACTGTGTATTGATGATTGGGACGAAAAGAAGTTTATAGGTATTGGAAGAATTTTCCAAACCATCAGTTAGAGCATTATGATTTCTTGGGATTACTGATAAGTTATACTCTTTAAAACATTCCAAAACAAATCAGACAAGATTTACGTAGGCTCTTAATCTATGGTGTTTAGCAAAATATTCTCCCTTGATTTGTTTTATTTTCATCTTAGAACCTCCATGAATGGAAATCCTTTTAGCACCAAGGTTTTTCAACAATTGTAACCCTAGTATCAATGCTTCATATTCTGCTATATTATTTGTACACTAAGAACCTAGCCTATATGAATGTCCCTTTGCATGGTTAGTTCTTGGGCTTGAAACCCATATTCCTGCCCCTGATCCCTCTTTACAAAAAACTCCATCAAATCCATATTCCAAAGGGATGTATCATGGGTATTAAGTTCCACCGTTTTTGTCTTGTTTTCTTCGTTTTCACAGATATTAGTCTCTAAGTTGGCAATGTGTTTTTTCCATATCCCCATAATTATACAGTATGAAGGAGTCAAGGTCTAAGTGGACATAGTATAAGGAATAGTTGTGGGCTTTCTCTTGGATACTTACCATGAACTTCACTAGTGTATCCCTATACAACCTCCTTTTCTGGACAAACACGGGGATAGTAGCAAAGGTCATGTCCATCTATAGGGTTCCTTATTTCTTGGATCCCCATGAGCGAGACAATATCATGCCATACTTAGGGGGTATATCTGAAACAACTATGTCCATCTCCAGACTCTTGGCTAGAATTTGTGCTAAGGTAACACACAAATCGTTAATAACACCTATCAACTTCATTTTTCTTGAACTTTGCTTGAATCAAAAGAGTAAAAATATTTGTATGGTATTGTGATATCAAGTCCTAGCTTCTCCATGACTACCTTAGGCAAAAGGTTGTGTGAGGCTCCTGAATCTAGCATGGAATTATGAAAATTTTTGTCATGATAATTTAGGCTAAAATAGGGTGGAGATACACCTCATTCTTGAGGTTTTCCATCTACTTTGTGTCCAAAAAAAATTTCAGGTTGGTCATCATTCAAATTGAATGCATCTGCCCCTTCCCCTATGTTGAGAGCTTTCATTACTTGGGACCTATATACGTTCTTTCTCATAAGATCAGTTAGAGGAATGGGTATTTTAATATTTTCCAACTCATTTTCAATATTGACGGATGTCTGTACTTTATTCATGTTTAGGAAATTTGGTATTTCAGCAACATATTTTTGGATGTTTTCTTTTTGCTGGCTAGTCATTGGAACGTATGTCTAAGTTGTTTTTGAGGCAGTATCAACTATCTTCTTAGTTGGATTTTCTGGAATATTTTTAGGAAGAATATCAAGAGTTTTATTTTCAAGATTATATGTTGCTTCTTATCTTGAGTTTCAACAGGTTTCTAGGCAGGGTTATCTGTGGTTTTCTTACTTCTAAGGTTGTACAGCCTATGAAATTCCATGATAGCGTTTTCAAAACATTGTTTATAGTCATCTGATTATTCATAATCAACTTATGTTTGTGAAAGAATAAAATGTTTTTCTTCTTCCTGAGTAAGAAACACAAAATCATCTTGATTTATTCCCATTAAGTTGATTTGAGTATCCTCTAGGCCTTGAATTGTTTCACCCTCCTCATCAACATAGATTTCTTGAAATCGAGGCCCGACCTACTAGTCTGGTCCCTTTCTTCTCTTTGTTTAATTTCTGGTAGGTTCCTCCTAAAATTAGTATTTCTAATTTGGGGACCAGTTTGATTTTCTCTTGGAGGGGTCCTATCAGTAATGTTGATTTTCTCCATCATTATTTCCATTGTTCTAACTATGGAATCTAGCTTAGCATCAAAGGTAGATGTTGATGGTTATTCTTTGATTGTCACCCTCCTCTCAGTCCTAAGTCTAACACTTTTGGCTAACAAATTTTCCTCTACACTGACAACATCTCTCTGCTTTTCTTCTTAATTTGCACAATTTCATTCTCTTAATTGGTTAGACATGTTAGCATTGAAACAATCAGGAAATTTTTTCATTAGGGATAAACCCTTAGGTGGTTTAATGTTTGTTGGAATTAGATTGTAAACATTGTTAAATCTACTGTATCAATTCTGTACACTCTCTCCAGGGGCTCTTCCAATGTTCTCCTATTCTAATAGGATTTGAAGAGGGATTTTCTTTATCTCCCATCTATTGAGGAATAATTGGTGAAATCATTGAGATCATTAATACTAACTGGTGCTAAGGCCGTTAAGCATTTTATAACCTCCCTAGTTATACTTGGAGAAAACAACCTCATTTTTTCATATTCCTCATCAATTTCTTGAAGATTAAAAAAATCAATCATTATGTCAACATGTTGTTGAGCAGTGATGGGTCTAGTGCCATTAAACTGAGGGATTTTATTTTGGTATTCCTGAGGCATATTGTGCAAACGTGCAGCTAAAACCAAGGGAGAATATATTGCTGCCATGATTGGGATTTTTGGATGAACAATAGATGAGGGTATGAGAAGTGTAGGGGTGGTAGTTCCTACTATAGGTCAAAGAACTGTTTGAGATGTTATTCGAGAAGTAATCGAAATTATGGAGGAAGTAGGGATAGATGATGTAGGATGAACTAATTGTAAGGAAGAGGAAGATGTTGCTATTGTTAATGCAGAGAGTTAAATAGACTTTTAAACGTATTCTTCATGCACAACTTGACCAAGGTCAGATATTAAATCCTGTGATTTTTCAAAACTTTAGAGAATTTTCAAATCAGATTCGGGGTTAATAGGTTGACATTGAGTTCTGAAGCGTTGCAGAACTGATTGATCAAACATTATTTCTTCAACAAAACTCTCAGATTTAGTTCCAAATAGACTATGTTCGAATTGCATGTCAAACTCAATATCTTCTTAAGTAACAAAACCATCAGGTAGAGAGTTTTCTCTGGGTGGGGGACTACTGCTTCCCTAACATACAGCTAAACTCGTTTTTCAAATCCGTTTTTCAGGGTCATCTATAATTTGAGTCGGTTCTGGATCAGGATGAGATCTAGTGTAGATTATTATAGGAGCCATGACTAAAAATTTTAAACACACACACACACACACACAATATTATTTACAAAGGTGCACAACCTATGAACATTTATTTCTGAAAATTAAAACATTATCTTTCCTTTACTAAATCTCGTTAACAAGGTAAATTAATTTGCAAAAGTTGACAATGTGTTCTTCCCCAGTATGGTCACCACTATGTTAACACTCTTTCATTTCTGAGGTTGTGGCAGAAACCATAGAGGTAACGAAAAAACCACTTTCGAGCTTAGGATCTAGCCCTCCTAAACTCAAAGAGGGATCTGTTTGTCATAGTTAGCTTTGTTGTATTAAAGGTTTTAGGCTAGTTATTAATGCATATATTTTTGTCATTTGTTTTAATTGGTTTGGTTTATTTAATGCCTAAACTTTCATTGGGCTATGGATTCTGCAAAGTAACATGGGTCTGTCTCAGATTTTCAAAGGAGTTTCACATGGCAAGCTAGGTGAACTATTTGGATCTCTTAGATTTAAATGAAATGTAATAGAAGAAAATAAAAATATTCAATTGAAGTTAAAGAGTAGTTAAAAATTATTTAACTCGATATCATAGGAAAACATTTAAATTACCCACAACCATAATTAGAGTGTATGTTTCAACAAATTATGCTCATCAACTTTCTGTAAAGTAATTCGGATTTAGGAATACATAAAAAAATAAGCACATAGATAGTGATAGAAACACATAACGAAATAGTCCAACACATGAATCCTATGAAGAACTTAATTTTTATTATTTATCAACCCTTCAAATGAATAAGTACAATAGCTTATGGAATGAAAAAATCAACACTCAATGCCTCAAAAAATGAAGTATTTATATAAATATTTATAAAAATATTGTCATAACTAATCGGGATATATTCTAGGTAAACCAAAATCAAATTATATCTCCTATTACAAACTAATATGGAAATTTGGAACTATTCAAAAGGTGGCCCTGATTTTAAGGATGTTGTTGTTGATATGTCAA
This sequence comes from Pinus albicaulis, assembly GCA_034641835.2. NCBI lineage: Eukaryota > Viridiplantae > Streptophyta > Pinopsida > Pinales > Pinaceae > Pinus > Pinus albicaulis. Next base: position 426,925,359 of record CM076574.1, read on the forward strand.
TTTGGTCCTTGTTGCACTATTATTTCTCTTATTGAAGATTGAGTTACTCAGTTAATCTTGTATCTCACACAAATTCTCCAATCTTTCTTCATTCGGAACTGAAAATTTGGTCACCCTCCTATAGATCTCATCTACTTCAGTGTACTTGTAAAAAGTAGGCTTGATGACAAAGAAGTGATTTATCTCATGTTGTATGGTTAAATCATTCTCCAGTGCCTTCAGAAAATTTTTTCGTGTTATGCTGCCTTGTATACCTGCAAACTTTGAGATGTACTTAGCCACATCTCTCAATTTCTTGTTGTAGTCCTCCAAGGTTATCAAATTGTGATTTATCACAAATAAACTTGGCATGCCCTTGTTGTTCCACACTTCAATCCCGTTGAAATTCCTATTAACAATAATTTCCAACCCTTGACATTTTTCTTCTAGCTAAAGGACAAGGTTCTTTTTAGTCAAAACCTTCTTGAATTCCAGTATTATTTTTGTTTTATCTTCAAATCCTATTTTCTACAGCTCATATTTATACTTATAGTTTAGAATTTGAATAATATCAGTGCCATCAGCGGCCTTGTCACCTAATTCCTCTTTAGTTTGCACAATTTCTTCTTTGGATCTATGAATTAATCAATTTTGTTTAAAAATGATTTACACTGAAGGCCAAATCTCATTCATTGAGCTAAGAATGTTTGACCATATATTATATTTTGCTTGGGCTAAGGTCTCACCCATACATGTCTCTTTCTCTAGTTGTTGTATCATTTCCATCAATCGTTTGGACCTTTGTGCTTCAACCATGAGTGATGCTTCACTTCTGTTATTCTGCTCCTATAAAGCCTTTACCTGTCCCAACAAATTATTTATTTCTTCAATTTGTATTGACATATCTTCCATGGATTTGGTTGGAGGTTCAGGTGATGTTGATGTAGAAGTTCCTGTAGTTGGTATTGTTGTAAGGGGCAATGCATCCAAAGGAACCATTGCTAGTTGTGTATTTTGTTCCTTCTCCTTGATCAATTTATCCATCTTTGTCTCCATACTTCTGATTTCTGCATTTTTCTCCATGATAAATTTGAGAATTTATTCCTTCTGGTTCTATGATTCTCCTATTTATTTTTCTCGTGGGTCTTTGGTTACTAACATATTTAGCTAATTTCTAAGTGATGCAATATCAACATTTTTATTCTTGACTAACTCTTCAATTTCTTTAACATTCACTAGATCATACCCCATCTTTATGACCATATCTTCTAATGACTTGATTCTGGTATCCTTTTCCAGAGATGAAATCCTTTCAATCTTAATTTAAGATTGAAAATTTTTGAGAGACACTTACATCTTTGAAGCATTCATAGAAGTGTTAGTCAAAGTAGAAACAATCATCTCTCATGTCTGTTTATGCATCTCAATCTGATCGATGTGACGAATGTCCTTTGTGTCAAATTAAAAGGAGGTTTTCTTGTAATCAACACCTGTCTATGGATTTGGAATCTGAGCTTGTAAGAATTCCATTTTCATTCTCCCCTTCTTTGAATCAAAATATGATAGAATTCTGCTTTGATCATTGGGAGTTTATTTCCCGAATTGAGTGTAGGTGTCACCTTTAACGATCTCATTATTGAGCTTGATCTCTCTGTAATTTTCAAAAATACTCTTCTCTTTATCTCCCTAAATTAACCCAAATGGATTGGGTACTTATGACCTTGTGACACTGATGATGCTGTTGGGGAATCTGTGAACTTTCTACCTGATTGTGCATAAGAGAGTGACTCTTTAATGATTATCGTAGCTTGTTGTTATGCTTCTTTTCCTAAATATATCTTAGGACTTCTTTTAGTTTTATTTCATTACATTATCTTTAATTCCTTTGTTTAACTTACTGCAACTGAAGCACATCCTTCCTCTCTATGTCTTTTCTTTGTCTTCTCTTGAGGAGTTGGAGTCTGTAGAGTAGATGTGGACATGATCTACTCCTTTGGTTCCTATAAGGCGTACCCTATCCAGTCCAACTTATTCATATACCATTCAATCTCTGGCCTCTATCTATCCATATAAGGAGTGGTTTTGTGTTCCACCCTCATCTTGGATATTAGGCCCAAAGGATCATAAGACCATGTAAAGCTAAGATCACAATTCATTTTCTTGAGGATTTTGTTTGCTTCTTCACCAACTTCCCCGCTCTCACAAATAAAGGGACCAACCAATGTATTTATTCTAAACTGAGACTTCTTCTTTGCTGAGACAAAATGAATTCCATTCAAATTTGTCATTTGTCTTATATATTCCAGGGAAAATACTCTCATTGGGTGTTATTTGGGTAGCTTGTATGGTGGTAGCTCACACCCATACACCCTGATCTTTATGTATTTTTGGTAAAGGTACTAGTCTCCTTTTTTGGCATACTCTGTCAGGTGCAGGATATTCTTAATTTCTTCACTTATTATTGGCTCTGAATTTCTATTCAGGGGGCTCATGATTGGATAAATGAACCATTCTATGTGCTATTTGAAGGTGTACTCATATGAATATTTTCTCACCAAAGAGGTCATGAAAATCACTAACTATGGGCTACCTTCTTCATCTAATTTCTACAGTGAACATGGGAGCTTGTCTGCTTGGTATTGAATGAACATGTATGTAAGAATAGAAGCATACTTGAATTCTCCTTCAGTTAGTAACTTTAGGAGTTGTTCATATATGTTGTTAGCCAAAAATTGGCTAAAATTAAAAAAAACTGAGGGATTTTGATTTGTAGAGAAAATTTACATTTCCTAATGAATTCAGGGAAATGATGGGTTTGAGGGAAGATGTAAAGGGATAATTGGACTCCCAGAGTTCAATTTATCAGTTTTTTATATGAATTTTTCTTCGAGCCAATAATACAGCTCTTAAAGTTTGAACTTGCACTCGTCTCTGAAATTTTGTAATCCCTGTCTGTAAGTAGGATATGATCGAGATCGACAGGGGGAGGAAGCATCAGCTTCATTGGGTCATCATTGTTTTTATTTTTAGGAGGCATCCTATCAATTATAATTGCAGTAATAGGATGGTAATGTTGAATTACCGAGAATTTTTGGTGTGAGTTGAATATCAGAGGAAATGTTGTCTTTTCCCCATGCTCGATCAGTCCCTTTGTTCGCTATAGAGGTTCACTATGGAAATAGGAATTTAAGAGTGATGGAAGAGAGAGTAATATATAAGAAAAAGAAATAAAAATGGTGACGAGAGGAATTTTTATGGTTATGGCACAGTTTCCATTAGAGGCACGAGTCCATTGCCAATTCGAATAGTTATCCCGGGAGAGAACTTAACTAGGTAGTGGTATGAGCCACATGTCAATAAGTCAGTGGAGGGAGGCATGCGAGAAAGATGGTGCGAGAGGAGGGTAGCTTGGATGATTTCAGAGGGGGGTCAAAATGGTTTATGGTTGTTGGAAATACTGAGAGGGGGGAGAATCAGTATTTATTTTCAATTGTTAATTCTATCAGTTAGATCACTTATATTTAGAACACAAAATGAAAAATGATGGAATAGATACTTTTATTAATTTTTTATTTACAATAAGTAAAGTACAATAATGATATAGGGCTCCAACCCTAGATGAAGACTCCAATGTTCCAGGCTCCAACCTGTATTGTGCCAAGGACTGACTTGGTCTTTCAAAGGCTCCAACCTTGTGAATTTGAGGCACCAACCTCTAGGGCTCCAACCTTGTCTCTGGTATAGGCTCCAACCTGGTCTCTTGAGGACACCTATCCTCTAGGGCTCCAACCGTATATTCCAAGGCACCAACCTTGTCTTTATGAGGCTCCAACCTCCTGCTTCATTTCGTCATGATATATTTGGTTATACTTCATGGCTCCCAAAGTCTTCTTCAATGAACCCTGACAATATTTAGCTACGCCTTCACTTAGTCTCCACGTCACATCATCAATGGAAACCTTGTTCCTCACATGAAGGTATCTCCAATGTTCTTCATGATACCCAAAACAAAGATCTCCAAGGTCACCTCATGATGGCTAATGCATCATGGTCTTTAATGTTATCTCCAAGATGAGTCAAGGATTTTGAATAAAATGTCTTAAATCTAGAACCTTCTTCAAGGTCACTCCATGAGGGCTTCAATCAAGGTCTCCAAGAATGTCTAACCCTTAAAATGGTGTCTTCAATTTTCTCATTAATCTTCAATACACTACTATAAGAGCTCTCCAAGATGCTTTAAGGAATTCTACTTCACAGGATGCTTCAAAGGTTTACTTAGAACATATCTCCAAAAATTTTCATATGCTTCAAATGTTCTTAGGTAAGGCTACATTACCAAGTTCTCTTCATGATCCTTAAACAAAGATTTTTACTATTCAAAAGACTAAAAATAGAGTGCTTCAATACTAACTTAGTGTCTGCTCCAAAAGATGACTTCACAAGGCTGATCTGAGCCCTTACACTGAGCCTTCAAATGAGTTTTCACATAGGTGTATTCACCCACAGGTCCTAGCCTTGTGACTATTCTTTGTCCCAAAGTCTGAGTGAATGTCCGAGCTCTACACAAATCCAAAGACTGAAATATAGTTTGGATTTTACTATGACTCTACCCACAGGAAGCTCTATGATAGTCCAAGTTCTGGCACAGTCTCAGGTAAAGCTTCATTGTATCTACCACAGGAAGATCTGAGCGTAAGTCCGAAGTTGCTTCTTATTTAACACAAAGTTATTCAAGATATTGTTGTAGTCTCCTTCACGAGGCACAGAAATAACAGTGTTATGACACAGTAAAGCTATAAAGGCAGAGCTACCAAAATTCAGGAAAAATAGATAGTCTGAGGCACAGGGGTCATCATAGTTCAAGTATGAAGCCCAAGGAGTATACACAGTCAGTTCAAAATAATTATGCCATTTTCCACGTTGTCCTGTAGATTTCAGACCCAAAAACAAATATCCACTGCTACCCTTTCTTCTTTAACTAAAAATTGTCTTCACTGCAATTACAAATCCGAACCACTTTTTATTTAGTCTGACGCACAGGGGTCATCACAGTTCAAGTATGAAGCCCGAGGAGTATACATATTCAATTCAAAATAATTATGCCATTTTCCACACTGTCCTGTAGTTTTCAGACCCAAAAACAAATATTCACTGCTACCCTTTCTTCTTTAACTACAAATTGTCTTCACTACAATTACAAATCCGAACCACTTTTTATTCTACCCATCCGAAAATCTCAGACATGAATATGCAAAATTCTGTCTCTGAAATGAAAATTCTGTCCACATATTTATAGTGGTTTTCCAAATTTGGAAGGACATGTCTGTTTGGAGGGAGGCCAACAGGAATGTGTGAATGTAGGTCGGCTGGCCAAAAAATAATATTTTTCTAACTTAAAAATACATTTTCTCTTAGGAAATTTGGAGTTAAGAGTTGAGTGAGGGTTTGTTAGAAAGAGGGAAAAAACCTCTTTAATATGGTATAGGATTCATTTGGAAAGGATTCCTCCAAGTTGTCCAAAACTAATTTTCTTTGTGACTGCTTCTAAAATATTCAGTGCAAAAGATGATTAGGACAATATGGCTTCTTTGTTTGGCTTCTCCATTGTTTGTCTTCTCTATTATTTGGCTTCTTCATCATGATAGGAACATGTAGGACATCCACATAATCATGGTAATTTCTAAAAATGAGTGCATCACTCATGTCATCACATAATGGTGTTGTCATATGTTATAGTGCAGCATTATTAGGAGAACTTCAAAATAGTCTTCCAACACTCAAATGATCTCCAACCATGATCATCATATGTCATCATCAAGTATCATCCAAGTGTATGACATCATCATATGACATCATTGGTATCATCAAGTGCCTGCAACATTAGATCAAGTACTTAGGGCTTCCTTCATTAGTGGTTTGACTTCTTCGTGACTTGACATCTTCATTGATAGTATCCTAGTCAACCAAGAGTCATGAAATCATCATCTAGAACCAGGATTCTCAAGAATATTGACATATTGGTCAATGCCACATTGAAATCAATGACAACCTTCGTTAACAATCTCCCCCTTTTTCATTGATGGCAATATTCTTGCCCTTATAATCTCTCTACCCGTTTGACATCAATGGCAAACGAGGTGCCCAAATACTCCCCCTATCAAGATGCTTCTTTTCTTCATGAATTGTAGTCCTTCATAGGTATGTTACTCCCCATACCATGGTGCTTTTTTTTCTGGAAATATGTTCCATGATAGATGTGTTTGTATTTATTCACGTGATGCACCATCTCCCCCTGTCTGCACAAATTCCTTTAGCTCATGAAGGATTTCTCACCTTGTTTGATCAAGTGGAAGGCATCATCATAATATCATGTTTTTCTTCAATAGAGTTACTTCTGAGAGACGATTTATCAAGATTGTCCTTGTGTAACTCATCAAGGATTTCATAGGGCCCACACATGGATCACTTTCTGCAAGAATACTCAAGAATCACAAACTCCCCCTAACTATATGCATGGTCTCCTTTTGGCAGGGTTTCACCATCAAATACTTGGAATATCAAGGATGACTTCATATAGTCAACAACATATGTTGTTCGCTGGAGTGTTCAAGAGGCTTCCAGAATCAACTTGTTTCCTTCTTCATACTTGTATAAATTTCTTCTCTGGCATGGTTTTATCTTGTGTAGGGGCCCAAGTCAAGTTACAATCATGTGCCATATGTCCAATGTTATGGCAGTTGAAGCACTCTATCTTGTTCATGAAAAAGGAATCATGACTTCTTCTTGCAAAATTGCTTCCAGGAGATTGACGGGGATCATTATATTTGTCTTTTTGATATGCCTTACAATATTTTGCCATGTGCCCAAAGTTTGTACAAGAATAGAAATATCCAAGAAATATACTTTGGTACCTGGGAGATGAAGAGTTCCTTGAAGTACTTTTGAAGTCTTTTTGCCTTGGGATTCTTTGATGATATTCATTGCCTTTTGTATTCTTGACACCATATGAAAGTCTCCTTGGAGTATAATTTCTTTTGTTGTTGTCTTGATTCTTCTCCTTCCCTTTCTTGGAACTAGGAGCATCCACATTTCTTTCTAGGTTCCTCACATATTTGTTTTTTGAAGCATTATCATTCTTGCTTGAGGATTCACCTGCATAGCCAAGAACTGATTTATCAAGGGGAGACCTTTGCTGACTTAGGATGTGATCTAGTGTTTGAGATATTTTCATGTTTTAATTCAGCAATTCAACATCCTTTTCAAGAAAGACAATTTCTTCTTTCAACTTTTCACAATCTTCATCTTTCATAAGTAGTTGCTTCTTCATTTATTCCATCATCCTTGTTGCTTCATGTGATTCAATTTTAAGGGAGATGATATTTGATTTCATTATGAAGACTTCTTCATTCTCCTTTGCTAGACTGCTCTCCATTTCTTCTCTTATTCTTGTAGCTTCACATGTTTCAGGCTTGAGAAAATTGATGTCTGATTTTAGTTTCAAGATTTCTTCATCCTTTTCGTCTAGTTGGAATATCATGGCATTTCTCTCCTTTTCTACTTCATTACCTTGTCCTTCTATGAATGCCAAAGTTTCCATCACCTTCTTAGCTCCTTGTGGTTGTTTCCTTGCTTCTTCTAGTTGAGATCTAAGAGAGGAGACCTCTTCCTTGTATTGACCAATCTCTGTTTCAAGACTGTTCAAGCTCTTAAGTCTTTGTTCAAGGTGGCTTGACAAATTTTCTTCCCATTTATTTGCCTTATCCAATTGATTTTTCATAGATATGAATTCTTCATGATGCGTTCTTTTGTTTTGATGAAATTCCTCTTTAATTTTGGCGAGCTCCTCATCTCTTTCTTATACTTGAAGCTTGACAAAGTCAACTTCCTTCCTTGTCTTGTCTTGGTTACCATCTTGCATTTTCTTCTTAAGTTCATCATTTTCCTTTTTCAAACAATTAATATCTTCCATGGAAGCCATAAGTTTATTTAGGATATCTTCTTCAAAGTATTCTTTATTCTCTTCATCTTCTAGGCCTTCTTTAGCCTTGTTGTCATCTCTCTTATCTTCAGCTTCCTTGACGAATTCTAGACATCTTTCTTGTTTTCCATCATCTTCTTCACTAGAGATCATTTTCAATGCTCCTTTTGAGTGAATATCATGAAGTTTGTCCCATATGACTTTTGTTGATGAACATTTTTCAAAATTGGCCTTCACAAAATTTGGTAACCCATTCAAAATTTCCTTCATTCCTATTGTATTTTACTCCTTGGATTCTTCGTCCATCGTGTCATTAGTAGTCACTAATTCCCAAACTTCAATCCTTGAGTCTTCAAGGAATTCCTCATTCTTGCCACACATATATCAAAATTTCCATTGAACAATGGAGCCTTCACAAATTGATTTACTTCAATTTCAATGGTTGAGGAAGACACATATTTAGGAGGATTGGAGACTTTCTCCCTTGGCTTTTCCATTTGTGTTCTAATGATAAAACTTCAAGCTGTTAGGTTTTGAGTAAAGGTACTCGCTCTGATACCAATTGTTGGAAATAATGAGTGGGGGGTGAATCAGTATTTCTTTTCAATTGTTAATTTTACCATTTAGATCACTTATATTTAGAACACAAAATAAACAATGATGGAATAGATACTTTTGTTAATTTAGTCTTTAAAATAAGTAAAGTAAAATAATGATATAGGGCTCCAACCCTAGGTGAAGACTTGAATCTTCCAGGCTCCAACCTGTATTGTGCCAAGCACCGACTTGGTCTTTCCAAGGCTCCAACCTTGTCAATTTGAGGCACCAACCTCTAGGGCTCAAACCCTGTCTCTGGTACAAGCTCCAACCTAGTCTCTTAAGGACTCCTATCTTCTCGAGCTCTAACCCTATATTCTAAGGCACCAACCTTGTCTCTATGAGGCTCCAACATCCTTCTTCATTTGGTCAAGATATATTTGGTTATACTTCATGGCTCCCAAAGTCTTCTTCAATGAGCCCTAACAATCTTCAGCTACGCCTTCACTTAGTCTCCATGTCATATCATCAATGGCAACCTTGTTCTTCACATGAAGGTATCTCCACTGTTCTTCATGATACCCAAAACAAATATCTCCAAGGTAACCTCATGATGGCTAATGCATCGTGGTCTTCAATGTTATCTCCAAGACTAGTCAAGGCTTTTTTAATCTGTAACCTTCTTCAAGGTCCCTCCAAAAGGGCTTTAATTAAGGTCTCCAAGAATTTCTAACCCTTAAAAAGGTGTCTTCAATGTTCTCATTAATCTTCAATACACTGCTACAAGAGCCCTTCAAGATGCTTTAAGGAATTCTGCTTCACAGGCTGCTTCAAAGGTTTACTTAGAATGTATCTCCAAGACTTTTCATCTGCTTCAAATGTTCTTTGGTAAGGATACATTACCAAGTTATCTTCATGATCCTTCAACAGAGATTTTTACTGTTCAAAAGACTGCAAATAGAGTGCTTTAGGACTAACTTAGTGTCTGCTCCAAAAGATGACTTCACAAGGCTGATATGAGCCCTTACACTGAGCCTTCAAATGAGTGGTCACTTAGGTGTATTCCCCCACAGGTCCTAGCCTTGTGATTTTTCTTTGTCCCAAAGTCTGAGTGAATGTCTGAGCTTCACACAAATCCAACGACTAAAATATAGTTTGGATTTTACCATGACTCTACCCACAGGCAGCTATATGACATTCCAAGTTCTGGGACAGTCTGATGTAAAGCTTCATTGTATCTACCACAGGAAGATCCTAGCCTAAGTCTGAAGTTGCTTCTTATTTACCACAGAGTTATCCGAGCTGTTGTTGTAGTCTCCTTCACGAGGCATAGAAATAACAGTCTTATGACACAGTCAAGCTATAAAGGCAGAGATACCAAAATTCAGGAAAAATATATAGTCTAAGGCACAATGGTCATCACAGTTCAAGTAAGAAGCCCGAGGAGTATACACAGTCAGTTCGAAATAATTATGCCATTTTCCATGCTTTCCTGTAGATTTCAGACCCAAAAAGAAATATTCACTGATGCCCTTTCTTCTTTAACTACAAACTGTCTTCACTGCAATTACAAATCCGAACCACTTTTTATTCTGCCCAATCGAAAATCTCAAAGATGAATATGCAAAATTCTGTCTCTGAAATGAAAATTTTGTCCACATATTTATAGTGGTTTACGAAATTTGAAAGGACACGTCTGTTTGGAGGGAGGCCGACATGAATGTGTGAATGTAGGTCGGCTGGCCAAAAAATAATATTTGTCTAACTTAAAAATTCATTTTCTCTTAGTATTTGGAGTTAAGAGTTGAGTGAGGGCTTGTTAGAAAGAGGGAAAATCCTCTTTAAGATGGTATAGGATTCATTTGGAAAGTATGCCTCAAAGCAGTCCAAAACTAATTTTCTTTGTGACTGCTTCTAAAATATTTGGTGCAGAAGATGATTAGGATAGTATGGCTTCTTTGTTTGGCTTCTTCATTATTTTTCTTCTCCATTATTTGGCTTCTTCATCATCATAGGAACATGTAGGACATCCATCCACATCATCATGGTAATGTCTAGCAATGAGAGCATCACTCATGTCATCACATAATGGTGCAGTGATATGTTATAGTGCAGCATTATTAGGAGAACTTCAAAATAGTCTTCCAACCCTCAAATGATCTCCAACCATGATCATCATATGTCATCATCAATTATCATCCAAGTGTATGACATTATCATATGACATCATTGATTAAGATCTAGATCATCAAGTGCATGCAACATTAGATCAAGTACTTAGGGCTTCCTTCATTAGTTGTTTGACTTCTTCGTGACTTGACATCTTCATTGATAGTATCCTAGTCAACCAAGAGTCATGGAATCATCATCTAGAACCAGGCTTCTCAAGAATATTGACATCTCAGTCAATGCCACATTGACATCAATGACAAACTTGATTAACAGTGGTTTGTGAGGGGGGGTTGTTTAGTGCTGTCGTGGTGACACATATGGTGGGTTTGGCGAGGAGGAAATAATTTTTCAGACCCCCCTACCAGTAAAGGGAGGATCGGAAGGGGGCGTTGAAAAGGGTTGCCAGCTATTGATCTGGTGGCAAGTTGATCGAGTGGCTAATTCAAGCTCGGGGGTTAACCATATGCGAAAAATCCTTTTGTCATTTCCTCACCTTGATATGAGAGCCAAAATTTTTGGATATATTAGATACACCTTCCAAGCTTTGCACAAAAAAATAATTAACTTGATATTAGTGTATTAGTGCACATTTTATGATATTTCAAGCTTAGGATAAAACAAACTAATAAGCCTCTCACGTAAAATTAATCACATTTCTACAGTTTTTTGCTTTTGGAACTCATTTTTTTCCTAATCTAAGGCTATTTTTTTACCAAGAAAAAGTGTGCATTTTGTGTAGCAGACCCTTATTTTCTTTTCTTTGAGGAGAAAAACACCTACTCTATCCGGCCAGTAAAGGGAGGATCGGAAGGGGGCATTGAAAAGGGTTGTCAGTTGTTCATCTGGCGGCAAGTTGATCGAGCAGCTAATTCAAGCGCGGGGATTAACCACATGCGAAAAATCCTTTTTTCATTTCCTCACCTTGATATGAGAGCCAAAAACTTTGGATATATTAGATACGCCTTCCAAAATTTGGAAAAAAACATAACTAGAAATTGCACCGCATGTTGCAAAAGAAACGCCATAAGGCAATAGCATAGGAAAGAGTAGCCTAGAAGAAATAAGTTGTTGCAGAGAAGGAACCATTGTGAAGGAATGAAAGGCAATTTTTTCTTCCATGGAAGAAGGTCATGGAGGTTTCAAAGATATTGATGATAAGGGTTATCAACCACAAAATTTTGTTATAGATATTGAAATAGGTAATTGTGGGTAAAAACATATATATAAACCAACATAATATGTTCACATATAAAAAAAAATTGTTATAGATATTGAAATAGGAAATTGGGGGTCAAAACCCTTTGCTGATTAATCATCCTCTAAAACAAGAATCAAATGAGCGTGTAACTCAAATGAGATATTTTAAATACATTCAAGTACAATCTATCTAGCATATATGTAAATAAAGAGAATTTTTATTAACATAAATATATTTTACTCCAAGTTCATCTACATATCCGAGTGCTAATTTCATGCTTGTCAGAAATTGTATATTGTATATGAATAACAATAGTCTTGGTATACAAGAAAGAGAATGTCATTTTAATATGGAGACATTCTTGGAAGGAGATATTTTTCTTTATGTTATGGTTTATTTTCTTAACTCAAAACCTGGTTTATTATTTCTCTATATACATAACAAAAAAAAATACAAAGTAATTTCACAATTTTAAGTTATAGTTTTATATTTTATACTTACAAATCTAGTTTCTTATTAAACTATTATACACACATCTATTTATTCAGGTAAATTATATTGTGAATATTTTTTCTCCTATTATTTTATTACAAAATTATTTTACTCCCCGCTAAATAAAACAACTTTATTAATAAAGAATTGAATGCCAAATTGAAAGATTGATCAAGCGAGAACTACTATAATATATAGAACTGATGAACTGATCTTTTTGATGTATAATTTATTTTTTTGTAAGTCGTTGAATTTCCATTACCTATTAGCTTCAAACCCCATGGGGAGGTATTGAACATGGGAGCCAACTTTAGGTAAATAAACATTCACATTGTCAACTTGGAAAAAAAATTATAATCCTAAAATTTTCTTACCTAATCATATTTTTAAATATAAAATTGAGAACCGTTTATTAAAAACAAAGGAAATATTAAGAATCTTCTAGAGTTATAAAAAGTAATTGACATGAAAAATAAAAAGTCTCTTGATGACAACATACAATTATTAATCTTAATTGAATCATTAAAAAACTAAAAAGGGATAATAGACAGTATCACAATTTTCTTATAAAAAATAAATGCTCCTATATGAAACAATGATGGCTTTCATTTCAAGAGCAGTAAAAACAAGTTTACTGAGAAAGAAACTCTAGCACTGAGATAGATTTGGAAGCAATTGTTGAATTGGTGAACATGTCTTGCTCTATGGTGTTAGATATTGGGCATGGAAATTGTTGAATTGTTGAACATGTATTTCTCTATGGTGTTGGATATTGGGCATAGATTTTTTGATCTTGTATACAATACTGTAAATTTTCATGTAGCTTATACTATAGTAACCATGAAATTGTCAACATTTAGACCACACTTGCCATCACATTTTTAGAGAAAATTACAATAGAGTATCACATTTTTCTTATCATATCTAAATTTTCCTATATGCAACAACTACCTTGTGCCTCATAGTTTAAATTTGTGCAGGGAAGAGAAGAGGAGTGTCAAGGTGCAAGCTAGATTAAGAAGAGAAAGAAGAATCGTGTTTGGGACATGAGAATCTTGTTTGGGACTTGAGATAGATTCATTCTCACCATAAAACAAAAATCACCATACTTTGAATGTTTTAAATAAATATCTTAAAAATTAGAATATCAATTTAATACATTTTACTCAATTACACATTTAGCGTATTCATTTTAAAAAATACAAATATAAATTACTACTTTAAATAAATATATTACAACACATATAACAATATTCATTTAAAAATATACAAATACAAATTACTATTTTAAATAAAAATAGTAAAAAGAATCACATTAATTACCATGGCCCTAGTGTACCTTCCTCTTATTATCTTTTAAATACTTTTTAAAATACCTAATGTTTGTAACTTATTCTTAGTCACGTAGTGTCAATTCTGTAAAACTATAATCTACAAGTCCCACTTTTTATAGCTTTTGTGGAAGGATAGAGTATCTAAATTCCCTTACGGTTTAAGAGGCATCCTCAATTATTGTACCACCCAGCTTGGCATCCAATCTAGACATCTTAAATTATTCTAAATTGATCAAGAGTATAGATTTTTTATGATGGTGTTTTATGTTTACTAAAATTCCCATGATGTCAATCACTATGTATGGGGTTCATTGCAACCTTGGATATATTCTATGAGTTGTTGTGATTTTTTTTCTTGTGGCTAAAAATTATTTTTGGTTGCCACCTAGTTATCATGATTCAAAACATTGTTAACATCTCAGATACTTATAACATTAGATATATTTTATGAGCTAATGTGATGTTTTGTTTGTCACAATGATTCAAAAATCAGTTATTATACCACACTATTGAATTTCTCATTGTCTATTTTGTTTATAAACCATTTAAAAAAAACACAGGAACATTTTATTTTACACTCTAATCTCCCGAGCATGGGTGGGGGTTTTAAAAATTGGAGAGTAAATTGAGTGGTTATTGTTAGAAATTGTTTTATAAGATGAGAAATTTGGATGGTTTGTAGAGAATATGGATGTCATAACAAATATTTATTTTGAATTTTTAGTGTCTCTGGCCACCATGCATCTAATAATATCCACTTCAACTAAGAACATCAATAGATCACTGTGTGAATGATAACTTGTGACATCCGTGGCCATTTTCTTTGATTTTGGTTCAGGTTACAAACTAATAATTTATGAAATCCCTAACCATTTTCTTTGATTGTGGATAAGGTGATAGACTAGAATACACTCTCTCTTCAGAAGACCCTACAATATATATTGGATGGAGCGAAAGGTTATGATAAAACTTGTAAAAGAACCCCTTATGGTTATGTCAACTTACTCTATTGTTAATCACATAGTGCCAATTTTGTAAAAATATAATCTACAGTAAGGACTGAGTGGGTTTTTTTCTTTTATAAGTTTTGTTTGAATTAAAATATTAAAAAAAAATTATAAAAGCTAAAATTATGTAGTGAAAAACTTTGTTTAAAATTTCAAAATAAAAAGTTGAGTAAGTTTGACATCACATAACATGGAATTTGTTTATGATTATAAAGTAAAAAACATGTAATATTTTTTAGCTACAGTTAGGTAATTAAAGATATGTATATATATATATATATATATATATATATATATATATATATATATATATATATATATATATATATAATAGAAGAAATTTGATATTCATTAACAAAAAAAATCGGAAAGAGTATCTATGTAGTTACAAACGATTACAATTAAGTAATTAAAGGTAAACTTAGTGTTATTTAAGAAATGAGAATTATGGGCATTCATCATTATTGCTCAAGATAAATCATGTTGTGTGAAATAATTTCACATATTTTAAAATTTTTCATTATTAATTTAATTTCTTATATATTAAGAAATACTACTCAAGAATAATAAAACTGTTGTAACAAAAATAATATATAACAAAAAAACTTGGGTTATGATAGTATTTATTGGATAGAGGGAAAGGCTATGATAAAACTTGTAAAAAAATCCCTAAGGATTGAGTGGGTTTTTTCTTTTGTAAGTTTTGTTTGGAATTGAAAAATAAATAAAAAATATAAAAGCTAAAATTATGTAGTGAAAAATTTGTATAAAATTTCAAAATAAAAAGTTGAGTAAGTTTGACATCATATAATATGAAAATTGTTTATGATTATAAATTAAAAACATGTGAGTTTTTTTTAGCTAAAATTAGGTAATTAAAGATATGTATATAGTTTTTCTTGAACATAAGAAATTTGATATTCATTAACAAAAAAAAATGAGAAAGAGCATGTATATAGTTTCAAACTTTTATGTAGTTAAAAACTATTACAATTAAGTAAACAAAGGTAAATTTAGTGTTATTTAAGAAATTAGAAATGTGAAATAATTTGGAAATTTAGAAATACTACTCATGAATGTTAAAACAATTGTAACATAAATAATATATAACAAAAAAATGATGTATTTTTGGAAGAATCTTTAAATAAACTACATTCTGCATGAATTCCATGGGTCAATACTGTTTCTATAGTTTATTATTATTTTATTATTATTTTTTTTTTTGTATTTTGACTTAGTTAAAATGTCCATTACATTATGTCAATCTTTTTATTTAATCTACTTTTATTTTTATTTTTGTGTAATTTGACATAGTCTTACCAAAACCTAAATTCAGTCTAACTTATTAAAAAGAAAAAAACCAACATTATAAAAAACTATTTACCTGTGGATCTAATGGCCTAAAACATTTCAATAGTCTAACATTTGATCCAATGGCTCAGACATGGACACATTGGCACCTAGGGGAGTTTTTTTCAAATAGGAACGCCTTAAGGGGTAGAAATATTACTCATGAATAATAAAACAGTGGTAACATAAGTAATATATAACAAAAAAATGATGTATTTTTTGAATAACCTTTAAATAAACTACATTTTTCATGAATACCATGGGTCAATACCATGGTATTTTTTTATGTTTATTATTATTAGGCATTTGATCCCTCATGGCCCTTGGTAGATCCATAGTTAAGATTGATCTAGGCCATATTAATTCCCCCCTTTAAATAAACTACATTCCACATGAATACCATGGGTCAATACCATGGGCAATTTCTATAGTTTATTATTATTTTATTATTTTTATTATTATTTTGCATTTTGACTTAGTTAAAATGTCCATTACATTATGTCAAGATTTTTTTTGTGTAGTTTGACATAGTATCACCAAAATCTAAATTCAATCTAACTTATTAAAAATAAAAAAACTAACATTATAGAAAAAATATATAAAATTATTTACTTGTGGATCTAATGGCCTAAAACATTTCAATCGTCTAGCATTTGATCCAATGGCTTAGACATGGACACAATGGCAGCTAAGGGAGTTGTTTTCAAATAGGAACCCCTTAAGGTGTAATTAACTTGATATAAGGGTATTAGCCCACATTTTATGATATATCAAACATAGGGTAAAACAAAATAATAAGCCTTTCATATAAAATTAATCACATTTCTACCCTTTTATTCTTTTGGAACTCAAATGTTTCCTAATCTAAGGCTATTTTTTTACCAAGCAAAAGGGTGTATTTTGACTAGCAAACCCTTATTTTATTTTCTTTGAAGAGAAAAACACCTACTCTATCCTATCCACAGACTGCTTCATTGATTCAACTTAAACATTTGAATCAACCTTTTTCATCTACCTAGTTGACATTAGCCAAGATTAGACAGTTTGACTAATTTTATTCTCTAATCTAATTGACAAAACTTGAAACTTATTTCATCATGATTAAACCATAAGATCTAAAAAATGACTTAGGTTTGTGGAATTTTAAAAGCTACACACAACATTCAATTTATTGTATAAAATAAAACTATCTATCAAGTAGTGGCATTTAAATTTGCATCACTTTCAGTTCTATTGTTATTTTTTCATGGGTTTCTCATCTTTATTTTTATTCTTTCTCAGTTTATTCTTTTTCTTTTTATTTTATTTTGTTTTTCTTTATTCTATTTTTTCTTTTCAAATACCCCCTTTTCATTTTTTTTCTTTTCTTTTTTATATTTTTTTGGAAATCATTTGCAACATGCAATATTATTTAAATTTTGACATAACTGAGAGAAAATAGTCAATCACCTTCTAATCCTATAAATTATAGGACTCTCACACATTAATAAGAGATATGCTACAAAACTGTTCTAAAAGTTATTGATAATGATTGTTGAACTTTATTCTTAAATTCTCTTTGGAATGATTTATTAAGTCCATGATACGAGCAAGATATCTTGAAGTTTAAAAAATTGGTGAATCTCACTAGTCCATAATATGCAAACTATAAAATGTTTATTGACGTATTTGTAAAATTATTCAAATTTATAATGATATTATATATATATTTTTATATAATGTTGGCGATTTTTAACATAAAATAAATATTTTTTTTTAAATTTTGGGCGAATCATTTTTATAAAAAATATGGAAATTGGCGAATATTTTTTTTTGGAAAAACCATGGAAAATTAGCCCACCTGGGAATATTAGCCCCTAAAATTTTCCATGGATATGAGTATGTGCCTAAGAGATTACATAATGGAATGATCACATTTTAAAATAATGCCATTACTATTTGTTTTGAGATAATTTATATGCACAACAATGCAAGTGGGTGCTAGTTGTAGCACTATGGTTGATGAATATGAGTTGATTGTAGGCTAAGTCATGGATGCTAGCCTTGGTAAAAGGTTGATTTCAAAATTTGATGAGGTTAGTCATGGTAAAAGGATGATTTTCAATCTTGTGATAACATGGTTATAAACATGTTGATATGTTTTCATGATTTTCAAAACATGTGAGTCACATGAATTCTAGATGTTTGAACAATTGTAGATCACCATGCTTTGTATTACAATGGAAAGGTAACAACTGATTTGTTTATGTTGATATTACTAATATTTGGGTGTGTTAAACAACACATAAAAAGACTCAATAAGAGAAATAAGTAAAAGCGAGGATAGCGGTATGATGCAACATAGCATGAACGGAGTCTTTTAGGAGCAATAAATGGGAAGTTCCTTATAAGATAGCATCCCTCCAAAATTTATTTCGAGGGATGTTAAAATTTTGAAGTTTCCATAAAAAATTGGAAAAGAATTGGCATAATTGTGTGTGTGTGTGTGTGTGTGTGTGTGTGTGTGTGTGTGTGTGTGTGTGTGTGCTTGTGTGTGTGTGTTTATATGGTGGTGAAGGATGTAGTGAACACCAAAACTCATGGGATTGAGTTGTTGTGGGTTAATGAATGTTTTATATGTTTTGTATTTTATGAATTGGCTTCATATTTTCTTTGTTGTTTTGAATATTGACCTTGAGCATGGCCTTGTTGTTTGTGTTGTTATTGTGTGTTTTTGTTGTGATGAATTTATTTCGGGTTTCTTATTCTTTATTTTTTTCTTTGTGTTTTGGTCTTGGTGGTTGTTGAGTGCGGTGATAGTAAATAAGAGGAACTCCGGTGAAGATCTTAAGTAGAGCCCAACCATAGGTGCAAGGTCTTAGTTAAACATTGTGCATAATATAAATTTTTGTCGTAGGGAAGAATAAGGGGATAAAACAAATAATATGGGCCTAGTTCAGCCCCCTTGAAATATAATGGGAAGCAATGTAAAAACCATGGAAATGGAACAAAAGAAGAATTATTCCTAAAATTTAACACAACATGGCTAAGAGATGTAAGGCATAATGAAATTGCATGGCTTGACAGGCCATTAGTTGAAAACCATCATAGTATTTTTTTAAGTGAACAATATATAAAATTATGTTCATTTTTTTAATGTTATGGAAGCAAATTTTGTATTCACCATGGTTGGGTAATGTAGAAAGGTTATTTAATGGGCTCCAAGTTCCATGGAACACGATTGGGAAAGTGTGAAAGAATTGACCATTATTGATATTTATGTTATATTTATGAACCTAAAATTTTTTGTGAGCATGAATGAAAAAGGAAAAAGGATGAAAGCTACTAGCTTATGAACAATATGGATGAGGACATGTTGAGTTAAATAAATGATTGAATATTGCAACAATATAAATATCAACTCATAGTGTTGATGATGGAAACAAGGTAAAAAGTAAAGGGAACGGAATTAGGTGATGATTCCTTTGGCTAAGTTTGGAAAATGATGTTTGAAAATTAATGCATGCTATGCATGGATACCAAGATATTTTCTAACCTTAATAATGTGAATGTGCTATATTTTATGAGCATGTCAATGATGAAATGGATGTATGTAATGCCATTTCATTCGACAATTTATTATCAGGAATCATTCTTGTTGAAGGATTATTGGCTAATGCTCATAAAAAATGATGAATACATTCATGACATGTTCAGGACAACATAATATGGTTATCAAAGGAGATCCCTTGTCACGTAAGGAATCCATTGAGCAAGTGGGAATTCTTACTATTAATTTTCTTTTATGATCATGTGATTATGCAAATTATGTGTTGATGTATATATTTTGTTAAGACAAGGAAAATGCTAAAGGCTATGTCAGTAGGTATACTAACTATTAATTGGATTCCTTGATCAAAATATGAGGCACACATTTCACTAGGTGCTACCTTGGGATATGAAACCAATCAATGCATACAATGTAGCTATTACCACCACCAAATTTCTAGCTATCCACTTATATACTTTTACAAAAATGACACCTTCCTTGTTGGAGGTGTAGTGATATTGGTATAGGAAAACAACCTAGAATTAGGAGGCTTCCTGAGCATGGGAGTTATGATGGGACTTTTTTTATGGGGGAGTTGTGATGATTATAGAGTTGTGATGGAAGTTGTGGTGGTAAATAATATTCATGTTGATACAATACTATCGATATTGGTAGTTACCACATTCATTGGGAGAAATGTGAGAGAGGAGGGGGGGGGGGTGTGGGGGTGCTTATTTGGACCTATGAGAAAATACCACATAGAGTAATTAACCACCACTAAGTGTTTCCTTGGACAAGAACCAATCGATGAGTTGGAATTGAAATAGAGATGATTAAAGATTTTGTGGAGCACACACAATACTAAGTACTTTTTTCGGCTGATAAATCACTAAATGTAGAAGCGAAGAGGAAGCCACAATGATAGGTATTAATTATGAATTTAAAGAAAAAATTGTTAAGATTATGATTTAATTTGTTTTAATGTTTTTATTTTTAATGATTGGAGTAATTTTTATGCCCAAATGATTATGATTTAATTATTATGTTATGTTCTAAATTGATTTAATTTTTTTGTGATTATATCTCACGACACGTATTTTATGATATAGGTGAAATATCAAGCTATCCAACATAAGCATATGATGTTGACTACAAGATAAGAAATAACAACTTGATGATATCAGAGCATGTAGAAGCACACTAGAGTTGAAGACCACAGGAACAGGGCCATTGTGGTGACACTCGAACCCAATGATACACAATGATTGCCATAAAATATTCCATGCTTGATATGTTCTGTTATTGAAGCCAAGTAGAGAGATGCCTTTTCTATGAAGAATATTCCTATGCAAGGAATCCTTGTGAAGGGATGGATCACCTGAGGGAGTAGGAAGTAGAGAATGGGATGCTTGAACTTTGAAGGTGTGTGACTACATGGAAGAAGAATTGGATCACCTAAGGGATTGATAAAGCAGAAAAGTTGATTCGATAATTTAAAATTGAACTGGTTTCACAGAATCATTTGTACATTGATTTAGATCATAAGTGCATTGGGTGTGTCCCAGAGAGAAATGAGCTAAAATTATTCTTGAATGGGAGATTGAGCATAGTGAATGGGATGGATGGAAATTGGTTGTAGATTTAATTCTGGTGTCATGTCACCGAGCAGGTCAAGGTGAAATGGAAGCAATATAGACCAAATGAACTCACATGGGAGATGTTTGATCAAATGAGGGTGTCACAGATATATTTGGTTGTTGATTAAACAACTATAAATGTAATTTTGAATATGTGTGATTTATTTATAAAGATAAATTTTTTTTAGTATTTTGCTGTGAAGAACACCGAGGAGAATGTTCCCCTCAAGGTGTTCTGGTTTGTAACACCCTTGACATACTCCCCTTTATTTTCATAATGTAATTGTACTCTGATTATAAATGATTATAAATTTATTTAAATGGCTTAAATAGTGGTTCAAAAGATACATGATCTGAAGGGGAATAGGAAGAGGAACCCAAGAGATGTTAATTTTCACCACCTCTTAATAAAATGTGAATAGAGCAAGAAATATATCAAAAAATGTTCCATGAGGAACATGAAGAGACACACGGAAAAAAGGATAAAAAATAATTTGAAGAACAAGAGGTATTTGGATTATTTTTTAATGAAATAAGTTTAAGGAAAAAAATTCAGTTTCTAGCAAGGAGCCAAACTTCTGAGCCTGATTTCCAACTGTGTTTTCTAGAAAAATCCCCATGGATTTTGGATCTATCTCGAGGGTAATTGTTGCAATAAACACATGCTACAACTAGTTTATGGTTGGGTGTAACATTGAAGTCCCATATTTAGTTTCAAAAATTGTAATATCTAAATAAGTGATATTAAATATGAGCTATGAATATGATGATTCATTTTTTATTGAATTGTTATATAACTCTGTGATATTTTTGCATGGTTGTAGGAAATTGTAGCATGAAATTAATAAGGAAAATGCCTATATTTTTCTATGGATTATAATGAAATTATATATTGAGGCTATAATAAAGATGTCGTTATTTTTATGTCCAAGTCAATGTGTTGCATGTGGACATATTGTGCTATGTGAATCCTTTTGCTCACTTTTCTACTACAAATTTTATTCTCCGAGGTTATAGAAGCTGAAACTTGTATCAAAATGAGGGGAAATCCTACTGATCCTCGAGTCCATTTTTAAGATCTTAGGTAGAGAAATTTTTGGAAATATGATTAGAATAAGTTGGGCTTCCTAAATTCATCTTCAAACTGGTGATATTGGAATTTTTTGTTGTAACATTTTTTTTGAGATGTTCCATAATGTAAAATATGGTTTATAGTGAGGGGAAATATCATTGGTCATTTGGCCCAACTTTCAGATATTGGGTCACGAAATTTTAAGAGATATTACCAGAGGAAGTTGAGCATCTTGAATTATCTTAAAATTGTGCATAAAACATTACATTTTGGAATTTCTACTATAAATATTCTTCTATAAGGTTCCAAAAGTTGAAACTTGGTCCATGGTGAGGGGAGATCTCATTGATCATATGATCCAAATTTTCTATCTTCAATTGTGATATTTTAAGATATATGACCACAAGAAGTTGAGCTTCCTTAATTCTCCTAAATTTGTGTATCAAACAAGTCATGTTATTAATTCTGCTGTAAATTTTCATCCAAAAGGTTCTAGAAGTTGAAACTCAAACCATAGCGAGACGAAATCCCACTAATCATCTGATTTAGTTTTTAGAACTTGGATTTCTATAATTTAGGATATATGCCCGAAAGAATTTCCTATATTATTTTTCACGCAAAGTGTTTGAATAAATACCTAAATGGTTTAATGATTCACTGCATACAAATTGTTTGATGAAATGCCCCAATGAAAATGTTATTTTATGTATGGGGATAATATTTTTTCATGATAGTATTGTTTTAGCTAATATATGCATATTTTCATGCAAAACAAAATCTATATTAGTTGCATCTAAAGTGTTTGAAGAAATGCTTAAATGTGTTAATTATTCATTATATACATATTGTTTGATGAAATTCGCTAACGAAAATGTTGTTTTGTGGTTGGAGATATTATTTTTGTATGATAATATTGTTGCAACTGATATATGCTATGCCTAATGACACACAAAGAATTTGAATAAATGTGTTAAAATGATTTTATTACAATTTTCATACAAACTACTCGATAAAATATCTCAAAGACAAAAACCGAGGTTGCATGATGAGTGTTATATTTTAGTTAGTATGTTACAAGTGGAATTAGATAAATGTTTCTAATTTGATTTAATGCAAAATGTTTGAAAAAATGTATGTAAGAAAAACACTACTTAATTAGTTATGTACAAATCACTTGAAGAAAAATTTACTTGTAAAATGTTTGACAAAATCTATGAAAGATGAAAAGATAAAAATATATGTTTTTTTTAACTTTTCAAATTCAAAATATTAGTTTTTATATTATGGATTTTACCACCCCTAACCCCCTCACACACACATAGATTGGTTTACACTAGTGGTTTATTTATTGACTCTCATCACTTACATATAAAAGGAAAAATCATATTAAGATTCATTTATTTGATTCTTTTTATAAATTAAAGAGATTAATAAAATGGACTTCACATTTTTTTAAAAATTCTTACATTTTTTAGTTGGCTTTACTCAATAAATTTAAACATTGATATCATTGTTTACATAATACTTCTTATCATGACCATATCCAATTGAGTTGATCCCCATAAGCCAAACTTAAAATAAAAATATTACTGAAATGATAATACATAATAACTCAAAATATAAAAAATATAAAATTATGTTTTTATAATTTAATTTTTATTGACATTGACCTTTAATTTTATATTTTTTCCATGTATAATTTAACGACCATTATGTTATGAAACAAATAAATAAGTCAAACAAATATTGAATTAACGGATTCATAACATGGCTAACAAAAGATTGCTATTCTATACTATTTTTTTTTCATATAATAAAATTAATAAATTGCATGTTTATTTAAGAAGAACGGAGAAAAATATACATAAAATAAAATATTGTTTCTATCTATTAATTGATAGATTGATTGACAGTTTAATATTTTAGCTAGACTAGACCATAATTGATATTCGTATTTTTATTTAGTCAAGAATAGAATGATATATTCTAATTTAAAGAAATCATAGTTGTTGTTTTTTCAGTATTAGCTTGTGTGCTAGAAAGTTATATTTTTATTTTTTTCTAAATATGACTAGATACTATTATATCATAAAAAAGTAGAGTGTTACCGTTCATCTTCTTAACCATAATTGCTGAGTTAGCCAATTCTCATGGGAAAGAGAAACTTCAAAACAAAAAAAATGGGGTTGTCCCGAGGGGTGAAACCAACCCATAAACCAGTCCAAAAAGCATAATATTTGCTGCCCCGAGAGGGGAAACCAGAATTGAACAGAAGCACCCAGCATCTAAATATGCTATGCAGAAAGTAAAGAAGCATAGAAACTATAACAGAGCTGGGAAAAACATGAAAAGTAGGAACCATGATGCTAAGCGTTCTCGTTCCTGTAATCCTGAATTGGCTGGCGAGGTTGCTCTTCCTTAATGAAGCACCCATAACCATAGGGGTCGCACGTCCAGCTCCAGCATGGAGCTCAAACGAGCACCTGTAGCTACTACTTTGCCACCATTTGCGGAACTGTTGCTACCACCAATGTTTGAGGATTTCTCTAAAGGTTTGACAGGCAGAGCCACCATTTCCGGGGTGTCTGAAGGAAAGAGGGTGATAGAGTAGATTTACACATCCACTTCCTGGACCCTGAACCAGATGGGCGAGGCTGAGCTTCAAGAAGGTGCACAGAGATGTGGGTTGAGAGGTGTTGAGGCTCAAGGAACTCCAGCATATCCAAGTCTAGGGAGAACACCCCAAAAAATTATGCCAAGGCAGGGATGGGAGGTCGGGAGGGCGAGCCATGGCCTCCGCCTCTGCTGCAGTGCATGTAGTGACATGGAGGCGTGGAGGCGGTCGAATTCTGAAAATGAGAATGAGTTGAGTGAGGAGGGTGAGTCGTGTAACTGTAATCAGCGTGGAGCAAATGGGTGGAGGGAGTCTGCAGGGCTACAAGAGGGGTGAAGGTGAAACAATAAATGATAGAGCTGAGGGCAAAATTGATAGTGAAACGAAGGGAGAAGTGCTTAGAGGGGACGATGCCATTGCCATGAATGGCCATGGCTCTCTGCAACTAGGAGGAGTAGGAGCGAATTCACTGTAAATGAATTGAATTGCAGTTAAGGCACAGGGTTACGAAGCCGGTTTGGCATATTTAATGGAACCCACACCAAGGCCATGTGTTGCCTCATGGTGAGGACAACTGCCCGACAATGGGGAGGCCAAGTGGCGAGCATACCAAACTCTACAAGGCACTTGCATCCGGGATGTGTGGTAGAAATTTACTTATACAAGATATACCTATTTTACATATACAAATCAAATTCAAAGTTAAATAATGAAAATAAGTGAAAATAAATGATCTACTTATTTTATATATACAAATCATAATTCAAAATTCAATAATGAAAATCAGTGAAAACCACCATATATTATTGTAATAATCAAAATATCAAAAATTTACATTTAAAAAGGGAAATGATAAAAATCATCACATATTTAAAATGTTAAAGATATAATGAAAGAAAAATTATTTATGCAAAGGACCAAATTATAAAGACTTCAACCTAACCTTTCTAGCATCTTCCGAATATATACTAGTGAAACACTTCATGGTGAGGATGTCGAGAATGTTGAGCACATTCTAGGGCTATGAATAAGCTCACATTATAAAAACATTTAAAGGAGCTATGAATAATCTCACTTTCTTAAAACCTTTGCAATTTAACAATTTCGTTGTACAATGAGATGGTGGATTTTATATAAGGGCCTTTCACAAGTCCAGTCAAACATTATCAATGTTATGGGAAAATACCTTCATAATGGGAGATTGATTCCACTAGGGTGAATTGAATCATAGTAGGGTGGATTTATGGGCCAAACTTATATTTTTATGCATATTTTTCATTTTCTAACATATGTGTGTGTGTGTGTGTGTGTGTGTGTGTGTGTGTGTGTGTGTGTGTGTGTGAAATATTGGAAAATGTGTCCTAATGATTTATGATTCCAATGTCACATTCATAAATAATTGTCGTCATGAACTATTTATCCCCTTTCAATTATTACAACTCACTCATTAAATGCATGTAAGAGGCTAGAGACATAGAGAAATATAAATTATGGAATCATGGGATAAGTACAACAATATTGGAAGTTGTATTATTAAATGCATGTGAACAATGGCTGATAGTGCTTCTAACCTAGTTAAAACAACATGGGTTGAGTACAATAGTCATGATAGTAAAACATTCCCGAGAGAATAAAGATATTCATGTATAAGAAGAGTTGATTTTGGGGAACAAGGAGAAAATAAAAAAAGAATAGTTTGATCTTGTAAAATTGGTGGAAACTATACTTTATGTTGGAAAAAAAATATGACAACTAAGAATTACATGGATAACTATGTTGTCATGCTTGGTAGGAGTTATTGTTGAAAAATTACCCAAGAACATGCTAAAATGTTGCTTCAAGCACTCCCACTATTATTCTATTTCTTGGATCCATTAGAGAGATATTCCTAGAGATTTCTTAGAGCCCTTGATGAGAGATTCCTAATAGGTTTTTCTTGGAACTTGGAGGGGATGAGGATTTTCTAAGGGACTTAACAGAGTTGTGTAAATTCACACAAAAGAGAGGTAGATGGTTAGAACTACTATTGTAGTTGTGTCATTGTGGTTTTGCTAAATGTTGGGTTGTTTTTGTGGATTACTGATAGTTGTAAGAGCCTCTCCATCCTTGTGGACTCATAGCCATATGGCATATCTTAAAAAGAGATAATAAAACAAAGCTTATGGTTTGGTGGGATCTCCAACATAGTACAATGGGTTGTGTAAGTATTTAGTTTTGTAAATATTCCTAAAAACAAGTATTCTAACCAATATGTTTGTTTACTATTTTAATATTATGTTTAACTATTATATTTTATTTGTGTTTACACATCAACACTATATATACTTAAATAATATTTATCTATAAACATTTTTATGATTAAGTACATGAATTTATTCATCATGCTATATGCATTCATTTTGTGTATGAAAGCTATAATATATCAATCTAACTTGTTTATCCAAACTCAAAATACTCATAAAATATAAATTTGTAAAGTAACAAAATTTAGTTATAAAAATTACAATATTATTTTAGTATGAGAAATTGTCAAATATTTTATTTAAAAATTGAAATATATTGAAAAATTAAAAGCATCTTATGCTCAATAAACAATCATTATTTACCATAAAATTAATTATATTTATTATTAATTTATTTTTATTATAAAGAATATAAACATTTTTCATTATAATAAATATAAATATTTTTATCATAATACATACCACACAATTTTTTTTATTGTGCTGAGAGGCGCATTCTACAACTCAGTATGACCCCAATGTGTAAGTGAAGTGTTTTACAAGCACTCAAAAAAGAGATATTGTAAATAAATAAAAATATAAATAAAACAGAGGTATGGTAAATCAATAAAACCTATTTTTATTTTTACTTCGTAAGCCTCTTTATATTTACAAAAACTCAAAAATAAGTTTTATTTAGGTGAACCCTATGGGCCAAATACCATGAGACAAATTATTATGAATACCATGGGCTAAACACCATATTGATAAAAGAGGTAGAAAAAGGTAAGGTAAATAACAAAAATATATCAAATAGGATTAGAAATCAACATCTAATTATA
This sequence comes from Pinus albicaulis, assembly GCA_034641835.2. Classification (NCBI taxonomy): domain Eukaryota; kingdom Viridiplantae; phylum Streptophyta; class Pinopsida; order Pinales; family Pinaceae; genus Pinus; species Pinus albicaulis. Next base: position 426,953,322 of record CM076574.1, read on the forward strand.
TTTGAAGCTTATGGACCAAATTAATAATAATACCATGCCCAAAAAAAAATTATTAACCCTAACATTAATATGAAAAATTATTAAATTTAATAACTTTATATTAATACAAGATTAAATTTGTTATATTATAATATATATAAACTATAGATATATAAGGGAGGGAAGAAGAAATACATATGATATAGGTGGAGAAATAGAGGGAGTGACAAGGGAGAGATGGAGATAAACTAAAGGAGAGGGGAGAGGAGGAATGAATAGAGAGAGAGGGAGAGGAGTGGGAGAGCTAGAGAAGCATAACAGAGGGAGAGGGAGAGATAAATATGGAGGTGGGAGAGAGAGAGAGAAGGAGAGAGGGAGGGAGAAGGAGAAAGGATTGGAGGGTAGAGAGAGACATAGAGAGAGATGGAGGGAGAAGGAGAAAGGATTGGAGGGTAGATATAGACATAGAGAGAGAGAGAGAGAGAGAGAGAGAGAAATAGAGAGAGAGAGAGATGTAGGAGAGGAAGGATGAGAGGAAAAGAGAGGAAGCGAAAGAGAGACGAAGTTGGAGAGGGACAGAAGGAGAGATAACAAAAAAGAGAGGGATATAGTAACATAGTTGGAGAGATAGATAGAGTGATGGGGAAAGAGAGATGAGCTAAGGGCAAAGAGAGAGAGAGAGAGAGGTGAAGATAGAGGGAGGGAGGTGATAAAGGGAGAGAGAGGAAGGATGAGAGTGAGGAATAGGCTAATGGGGGAATATAGAGGATTGTAGGGGAAATAGAGAGAGAGAGAGAGAGAGAGAGTTGCGGGGAAGAGAGGAGGTAGGAGAGAAATGGTGAGAGAGGAAGTAAAAGAGAGAGTACTTGAGAGAGAGGAGGAGAGAGGGAGGGATAAAGATATGGAATTGGAAGGGGAGAGAGGGAAGGATAGAGAGATGGAGCTGGATGGGGAGAGAGGGATGGATAGAGACATGAAGTTGGAGGGGGAGAGAGGGATGGATAGAGAGATGGATCTGGATGGGGAGAGAGGGAGGGAAGAAGAGAGACATAGAGATTGACAAGCGGTGAGAGAGGGGAAGTGATAAGGGAGAGGTGAAGAGAGAGTGTGTATGTTTGGGGGTGAGATAAAGATACAAAGAAGAAGAGATGGAGAGAGTTAGGGAGAGAAAGAGAGAGAGATAAATATAGTGACAAAGTTAGAAGGTGACGAGAGAGAGAGAGAGAGAGGGAGAGAGAGAGAGAGAGAGTGGGGAGAAGTATGGAGATAGAGATGGAGATGGAGGGGGAGAGAGAGGGAGGTAATGAGAAAGACATAGAGAGTGAAATTTGGAGAGAGAGAGACAGAAGGAGTGATAAGCAAGATGGAGGGAAAGTGATAGAAGACAGCATGAGGGAAGGGAGATAGAATCAGGGGAGAGGGAGGGGAGGGGAAGAGAGAGAGAGAGAGGGAGGGAGTGATAGACAGATATATTGGAGTAAGAGAGTGTATGTTTTGGGGTTGATATAGAGAGAAAAAGGGATATAGAGATATAGATGGAATGTGGAGAGAAAGAAGATATAGATGGAGATAAGGAGGGAGGGAAAAAGAGATTGATAAATATGGAGTGAGAGAGTGTGTGTCTTTTTGGGGGTGAGATAAAGAGACAAAGAAGGAGAGATGGAGGGACATATAGATATATATGGACGGGGGAGAGAGGTGATAATATTTCTTACAATAGATTCATTAATTTTAGTGTAGATGGTGATTTCTAATCCTATTTGATTGCTTGTACCAGATGCATTGATTTTAGTGTAGATTTTGTTTTCTAATGATATTTGATTACTTACACTAGATGCATTGATTTCAATGTAAATTATTTCTAATTCTATTTTATTGCTTGCACTAAATCCATTTATTTTAGTGTAGATGGTGATTTCTAATCCTATTTCATTTCTTTCACTAGATGAATTAATTTCAATGTAGATGTTGATTTATAATTATATTTGATCTCTTACACTATATGTACTGATTTCAATATAAATGATTTCTAATATTATTTGATTTCCCAATGCCTGCACTAAATGCATTGATTTCAGTGTAGATGGTGATTTATAATCTTATTTGATTGCTTTCACTCGATGCATTGATTTTAGTGTATATGTTGGCTTCTAATCCTATTTTCTCACTTGCTATAGATGCATTGATTTCAGTGTAGATGTTGATTTCTAATCCTATTTGATTATTTGCATTAGATGCATTGATTTTTGTGTAGATTTTTTTCTAATATTATTTGATTTCTTGCATTAGATGCATTGATTTCAGTGTAATGTTGATTTTTTATTTGATGTAATTGGATGTGTTAATTTTAAAGTCATTGTATTAATAGTGTGCATTGGTTTCAATGTACGCACAAAAAATTATTGACAATGTAGAAATTTTTTTATGTTATAGTAATTAAACCTAGTAATATTGGAGAGCAAGAGAGACAAGGTATGATGTTTACTACAACAACTTGAGCTAAATATTGAAATGATTTATGATTATGATTTCTACTATATTTTTCATATAATCTATATGGAAAGATGACAAAACTAACAAGGGGGTGACAGTAAGAATAATAAAAGAAAATAGTTTTAAATTTATTTGTGATTGACTACATTAGTATTATTCACATTTTATATCATCAATATTATTACAATGTCACTTTTCATTTAAAAAATGCATTTCATAATTTTTCATCATTAAAGTTATTTTACAATATTTATGATCTCAACAAGCTCAAGGTAACTAAGAAAATTTGAAATTAAAATGACTCCATAATTCTCAAACATATTTAGCCTATTTAAAATGGTTCTATTAATATTACATGTATTTACATAATTTGAAATTAAAATGACTCCATAATTCTCAAACATATTTAGCCTATTTAAAATGGTTCTATTAATATTAGATGTATTTGCATATTATTGATAAAATTAATTATATGTTCCTCATATTATCGATAGATTTTCCTTGGTCACACACTACTGAAACCAGCCTAGATCCATCTTAACTACCGGTCTATCAAGCACCTAGAGGGATCAAATCTCTCGAGGTGAAAACCTTTCCTCAAGTTTTGCACTCAAAAAAGAGGTTTTCACCTCGAGAGATTTGATCCTCTCTGCCCTTGATAGATCCGTAGTTAAGATGGATTTAGGTGGGTAATAAATAAAATGAATATAATGTCATGGATATCATGTTTGGAATTTTGTCTCTATTTGTTATTTATATTTTTAAAATTAGTTTATTATGTTATATATATATATATATATTAGATAAATGTCTTTTTGGATTAATCACATCATTAGGATTTGGTCGATGTTTTGAACCAACTAATGTGGTTCATCCTCAGAACAAGGTAAAAATCTAATTAAAATTATTAAGTGGTTAATAAATATTGACCCAATAAATTATATAATAATAAAATAAGAATTTTTATTATGTAATATTTAATTAGAGTTTTAAATTGATTAATAAATTTTTTATTTTAATAGATATTTTAATAAAATGTATTATGTAATGTAATCATAATAATAATTAAATATTAAAATAATAGATACAATTTATTATAATAATCATAATAAATATTAAAATAATAGATGCAATTTTTAATTTTAAAAGAAATTATTATTAGGGGGTAACATATAAATAAAATATAGGAAAAAGGAAGACCAGGAGAAATAAGCAAGAGGGGGAAAATATATATATTATTTAATAATTAATTAAAAATATTTAATTGATAAATAAAATTTCAGCTGATTTCCGGCATGAAATTTTATTGTTGTGTTTGTTTGAAAAATCCCTATGGATTGTGGATCGAGCTCGAGTGTGATTGTTGCAATAAATACATGCTACAACTAGTTTATGATTGGGCAGAACATTGAATTCCCACCTTTAGTTTCAACCATTTTAATATCTAAATAAATGATATTAACTATGAGTTATGAATATGATGATTAGTTCTTTATTCAATTTATTCAATTGATGTATAGCTCTGTTATAGTCTTTTGCATGGTTGTAGGAAGTTGTAGCATGAAATTAATAGGAAACATGAGTTGATTGTTCTATGGATTATATTGAAATTCTACCTTGACGCTGTAATAAATATGTATTTATTTATATGTGCAAGTTAATGTGTTGCATGTGGACATGTTGGGCTATGTGATTATTGTTGCTCACTTTTCTACTAAAACTTTTCTTATGGGAGGTTATAGAAGTTGAAACTTGTATCACGATGAGGGGAAATCCTAATGATTCTCCACTCCATTTTTCAAATCTTCAGTAGAGATTTCTTTTGGAAATATGATTAGAAGAAGTTGGGCTTCCTAAATTCACCTTCAAACTGGTCATATTGGAGTTTTTGTCGTAACATTTCTTTTGAGATGTTCCATAACCTAAAACTTGGTCTATAGTGAAGGAAAATTTCATTGGTCACGTGGCCCAACATTTTGGAGTTTCTACTATAACTTTTCTTCTGCGAGGTTTCAAAATCTGGTCCATGGTGAGGAGAGATCTCGTTGATTAACTGATCCAAATTTTCTAACATCAGTTCTGATATTTTAAGAGATGTGACAACAGGAAATTGAGCTTCCTTAATTCTCCTAAAATTGTGTATCAAACAAGTCATGCTATTGTTTCTGCTATAACTTTTCATCCAAAAGGCTCTACAAGTTGAAACTTGAACCATAATGAGACGAACTCCCAGTAATAATTTGGTTTAGTTTTTAGAACTTGGATTTATATAATTGATGATATATGCCCTGAAGAATTTCCTATATTATTTTTCACGCAAAGTGTCTGAAGAAATACCTAAATGGTTTAATGATTCACTGCATACGAATTTTTTGATGAAATGCTCCAATGAAAATGTTATTTTGTGGATGGGGATTGTATTTTTGTATGATAGTATTGTTTTAGCTAATATATGCATATTTTTATGAAAAACAAATTCTATATTAGTTGCATCTAAAGTGTTTGAAGAAATTCCTAAATGCATTAATTGTTCATTGTATACATATTGTTTGAAGAAATTCCCTAATGAAAATGTTGTTTTGTGGTTGGAGATAGTGTTTTTTTATGATAATATTGTTGTAGTTGATTATACCTAATGGAACACAAAGAATTTGAATAAATGTGTTAAAATTGTTTTATTACAATTTTCTTACAAACTATTACATAAAATACCTCAAAGACAAAATCCAAAAGTTGCATGATTGAGTGCCATATTTTAGTTAGTATGTTACAAGTGGAATTCAATAAATTTTTCTAAGTTCATTTAATACAAAATGTTTGACAAAATGTATATATGAAAAATACTACTTAATTAGTTATGTATAAAGAATTTGAAGAAAAGTATACTTGTAACGTGTTTGAGAAAATGTACAAGAGATGAAAATCAAATTTTTGCAAGTGTGGTTAGGATAAATCAAGTAGGTGTATGTTAAAATATGACAAAAAAATGTAAATAAGTAATTCTGGGAAATTTTACTTATTACCTATTGATTGGTTGTATAACGAAATGTAGTTGGAATAGCGAAATGTAGTTGGAATAACGAAATAAGTCGAGGTTAAATAAGATGGCCTGAGAGGCTTGTAAAGTACGAAGAATTATTTTTATTAATAAGAGTTTCCAATCCCTTGCCCTGTGGATGTTTCCTTGACACCCTGTCAAGGTTTTACCACGTAAAATATATGTGTTATATGTGTGATTTTGTCATTCAGTTATTGTTTTCTATTTCTTCCTAGTTTATTGTTTTTCTCGCACAAAAAGTGGTATCAAAGCTAGTTATTTCAAGAGAGTGTGTTGAAGAACCATTCCTATCGCCCATTGAAGGGAGAGAAAGGAGCTCTATGTGCAAAGAGGATGGCGTTGCTGCTAGACGAGGGACGGCTATTGCTGGAATAAAACTATGGTTGCCACCGCGCAACCAATCGTAAGAGCTTTGTTATAGTTGATCCTGCGTGCCATAGAGAGTTAGGGGACTCTGTTCGAGTAAAGAGAAGACCAATGTTCAAATTCCTGGAGCAAGAAGAGAAGCCTCACTGGTTTTGGTTTTGTGTTGTTCTCACTGTGAAAGAGCGAGGCTGAGAGTCTGCATCATCTGACGAAGTAAGGAGGTCGTCGACCACCTTGAATATCTTGTGGGTTTTCCATCCACTGGAATAAGGATTCCATTGATCGTGATGAGGTTTTAATTGATAGTCAAGTATCCTGAAACTGCATTATGCAGAGAAATTGTCGACTCCGCAAATCTCCTTTTTTAGAGCAACCTGGCCCTGCACGGGAATTTCTTGAGAAAGACAGAGGAGTTCCGGTGGTTATAAATAATGAGGTGCGTGACCTTGCTGCTCTTCTAAACGGGAAGAGAGAGAACGCTATTTAGGGTTGCTGACAGAATAAATCCTGTAAAAGCATAAGAGAATCCACTGCAAGAAAAGAATCTGCCAGAGTAAGGAGAGGCCGCTGTAGAGAGGAGTTGCAAACCGAAGCAGAAGAGAATCCACCTATTATGAAACCGTTAAAGGCACCCGGTCTTCAAAGCTGCGACTGAGGAGAAAGTCGAGTAATTTGAATTTTATTGTTTTATTTGAAACAGAATTATTATTTGCTTTAAAAACAAATTCAAGAAAGGTTTCAGGAAATCAGTTTGAAGAGGGTTTTAAGAACTAAGAATTTTAAAAAATTTAAGTTTGCTCAGTTATTTAAGAATAGAGAGAAAGGGTTTGAACAGTAGATATCTTAAAAGGGTACGAAATTTTTTCTGAAATTATTTAATTTAAGAATGGAATTCTGAATATTATAAAACCCTAGCTCAAACAAAGGGGAAACAATAAAATTTGTTTGAAACCCTAGTTGAAATTTTAAGAAGAAGAGGAGAAAATTTTTTAATTTGTAGAAGAAGGGAAATCTAAAACCCTAGGAGGGAGAAATGGCAAAAATGACAAACACAAAATTTGAGGTGGATAAATTCACTTGGAAAAACAATTTTGCTTTGTAAAAACTGAAGGTTAGGGATTTTCTGGTGCAACAAGGGTTGCACAAAGCATTAGATGGGGTAAATAAAAAACCGGCAAGCATGACAGGTTCGGACTAGGAGGACATGGATGCCGGAGCTCTCAGTACCATTCGGTTATGTTTGGCAGATGAAGTAGTCTTCAATATTGTTGGAGAGAGTACAACTACAGGGTCGTGGAAAAAATTGGAAACCTTGTATATGAAAAAATATTTGACAAACATAATCTATTTAAAAAGACAACTGTACAGTGTTCAGATGAAGGAGGGTACGAAAATTGTTGATCACCTAAATGTTTTTAATACGCTTATTTTCCAGTTTTCTGATATGGAAGTAAAAATGGAGGAATAATACAAGGCAATAACCTTGTTGTGTTCCCTGCCTGAGTCATGGGATGACTTCGTGACCTCAATCAGTTTAAGCACTGTCGATTCATTAAAACTTGAATCTGTCATGGGTGCTCTCTTATCTGAAGAGGTACGAAGGAAATCTAGCATTGAGACATCTGCACCTGAAGCCATGGTAGCCAGAGGTCGGTCAAAGGAAAGGGGGGAGAAAACAAGAGGTTCTTCCATATCGAAGTCAAAGGGCAGCAAGAAGTGTAAAGCCAAGTGCTGGTACTGCAATAAACTTGGACACCTCAAGAAAGATTGTTGGAAATGGAAGGATTTGGAAAACCATAACAAAGAAGAAAATCAGGTTGATTCAGGTATGTTTGATGAGGTTTTAATTGTTGAAGCTCTCCCTATCTGTAATGTCTCTCAAGATGCTGATAATTGGCTATTAGACTCTGGTGCTTCTCATCATATGAGTCCACACCGAAGTTGATTTAATTCATATGAAACTGTAGATGGTAGTTCTGTACTCATGGGAAATAATGCATCTTGTCAGACTATTGAGATTGGTAATGTAAAAATTAAAATGTATGATGGTACAGTTAAAACATTATCTGATGTTAGGCATGTACCTGATCTAAAGAAAAACTTGATTTCCTTGGGAGTTTTAGATTTGAATGGTTATAAATTTACAAGTCATAATGGAGTGCTGAAAGTCTCAAAAGGAGCCTTGGTTGTGATGAAGGTTGAAAAGGTTGGAAATCTATACAGAATCAAAGGAAGCACTCAAGTTAGTGAAGCCGTGATCGTATCAAAAAAAGCAGAAGAATCTTCTCTTCTATGGCATCAGTGGTTGGGTCACATGAGCAAAAAAGGTCTTCAGGTACTAATTAACTGCAAGTTGATTCCTGATTTGAAATCCTTGAAGTTGGATTTTTGTAAATATTGCATGTTTGGTAAACAATGTAAACAAAGGTTCAAGACTGGAAATCATAATAGTAAACAAATTTTAGACTACATTCATTTTGATCTGTGGGGACCATGTCCTATTGTGTCTTATGGAGGTGCATCATATTTCTTATCGTTTATTGATGATTTCTCCTGAAAATTTTGGGTCTATATGTTGAAAAAGAAAGTTGATGTATTTAATGTGTTTAAACAATTTAAAATAATGGTGGAAAAGAAAACAAGCAAATCAATTAAATGTTTAAGAACTAAAAATGGTGGTGAATTTACTACTTTAGAATTTGAAAAATTTTGTAAGGATGAAGGGATTGTTAGACATAAAAATGTTGTTTATACCCCTCAGCAAAATGGTGTTGCTGAACAGATGAATCAGACTCTTATGGAAAGAGCCAGAAGCATGATCAGTAATGCTAACTTGCAAAAGGAGTTGTGGGCAGAAGCAGTATCGACTGCTTGTTATTTAGTTAACATATCACCTTCAGTTGCAATAAACTGTAAAATTCCTGAAGAAGTTTGGTCGGGTCAGTCTTGCGATTATTCGCATTTGAAGATTTTTGGTTGTGATGCCTATGCTCTTATTCCTAGAAATCAACATTCAAAGTTAGATCCAAAATCGAAATTTTGTGTCTTTGTTGGATATGATTATGCAGTCAAGGGATATAGGTTGTGGGATCCTTCTTCATGGAATATATTCATTAGTAGAGATGTAACATTTGATGAATCTTCTCTTTTAAAATTAGATGTTAAAAAAGTTGAATAGGAGAAGGTATCGCCAAGTCAACAGATTCAATTGGAGACTAAAAATTTTCCAGAAATTCGGAAGGAAGGAGAGACTTATGATGAAAAAGGTGGAGAAACAAAGGAAACTGGAGAAATTCTAGAACCAATTCAGCAACTAGTCACTCTACGAAGGTCTACAAGGGAAAGAAAAACACCTAAAAGGTATGAAGATTCTGCTTCATCTTTTGCATTGATTACTGAAGATGGGGAACCTTCTTGTTATCAGGAAGCAGTAGATGATGTAGATAGTAAGATATGGAAAAAGGCTATAGAAGAAGAAATGGACTCCTTAGCCAAGAACAATACCTGGGATCTTGTAGAACTTCCTGAAGGGGGAAGTGTTGCTGGGTGCAAATGGGTCTTCAGGTTGAAAATGAAAGTTGATGGAAGTATCGAGAGGTATAAGGCGAGACTAGTTGCAAAAGGGTATTCTCAGATTGAAGGTATTGACTTCCATGAGATCTTTAGCAGTAGTTAAGCTTGTTTCTATTCGTGTTGTGTTAGCACTAACTACTTTACTCGACCTTGAGTTAGAACAGTTAGATGTTAAAAAAACCTTTCTTCATGGTGATTTGGATGAAGAGATATATATGGACCAGCGAGAAGGTTTTGTACAAGGACACAACAGAAGATTAATTTGAAATCTCAAGAAATCATTGTATGGCCTGAGGCAGTCACCCAGGCAATGGTACAAGAAGTTTGATTCCTTCATGGTGAGCCAGAATTTTATCAAAAGCGAGTATGATCATTGTGTATACTTCAAAATTTTCAATGACATCTTCATTATCCTGATGTTGTATGTTGATGATATGCTTTTTGCAAGAAAAAGCATGGAAGAAATCAACAGGTTAAGGGCTCAGCTCTCTAGGAAGTTTGAAATGAAGGATCTTAGAGCGAAAAAACGTATCTTGGGCATGGAGATACACAGAGACAGGAAGAATGGTAAGCTTTGGTTATCAAAATAGAAGTATGTGGAGAAAGTACTTGAAAAGTTCCGTATGAACAATGTGAAACCTGTTAATGTTCCATTAGCTTCCCATTTAAGATTTCTTCGGATTTAATTCCTAGAACTAATGAAGAAAAGAAGTATATGTCTCGTGTACCATATGCAAATGCAGTAGGAAACTTAATGTATGCGATGGTATCCATAAGACCTGACATTTTACATGCAGTTGGAGTTGTCAACAGGTTCATGGCAAATCCAGGGGAAGAACATTGTTGAGCAGTGAAATGGGTGTTTCGGTATTTAAGAGGCACAAGTGACCATTGCATCAGCTTTGATGGTCGTGAAGGTTTAGTCTGAAGATATGTGGATGCTGATTATGCAGGTGATTTGGACAAAAGGAGGTCTACTACAGGTTATGTTTTTACTCTTGCAGGTGGAGTAATCAACTGGATGTCAAAGCTTTAAGAGACAGTTGCTTTGTCCACTACTGAAGCAGAGTATATAACTGCTTCAGATGCCTGTAAAGAGGCAATCTGGTCAAAAGGTATACTTGATGAGATTGGAAGGACGCAGGAGAAAGTGAATGTGTTTTGTGACAGTCAGAGCGTTATTCATTCGGCTACAAATCCAGCCTATCACAGCAAGACCAAGCACATCGATGTAAGGTATTACTTTGTGAGAAATGTGATCGAAGGTGGGAAAGTAGTTCTCAGAAGGTCCTCACACAGGAAAATCATGCAAATATATTCATGAAGCCAGTTACAGTAGAGAAGCTGAGATGGTGTCTCGCTTCTCTCTACTTGCAGAAAAGATGATGAATGGGCATGGGCAAGGGATTAGGAAAATTGTTGTCAAGGTGGAGTTCGTTAACATATGACAACAAAATGTAAATAAGTAATTCTGGGCAAATTTACTTATTACCTATTGATTGGTTGTATAACGAAATGTAGTTGGAATAACGAAATGTAGTTGGAATAATGAAATAAGTCCAGGTTAAGTAAGATGGCCCGAGAGGCTTGTAAAGTATGGAGAATCATTTTGATTAATAAGAGTTTTTAATCCCTTGCCCTGTGGATGTTTCCTTGACACCCTGTCAAGGTTTTACCACATAAAATATGTGTTATATGTGTGAGTTTGTCATTCAGTTATTGTTTTCTATTTCTTCCTAGTTTATTGTTTTTCCCGCACAACAGTGTATGTGATAAAGTGGTATCAAAGTTTATTATCAAGCTATTAAAAAGAAACATAAAAGTTTTGGGTACCCCGTAACCCCTATAAGTCATTGGAGGAGCTAGATATGTTATAACAATGCATTGTGCTTAAGCCTTGGTACTATTGTGTTTTAATTAATCTTTTATTGTTTTGGTTTTATGTGTTTTTTTTTATGGTTTAGAGGCCTCAATTCATTTAAATATGTTTTTTCTATTATATGTATGAATTAGTGGTTTCCCTTATTCATCTAACCACTTGCATACAAAAGAAATGTAATAATAGAATTTGTTTATTTAAAAAAATAGTAAAATTAAAAACATAACTATATATGTTCTTTTTTTAATTTTTTACTTTTCAAATTCAAAATAATAGTTTTTCTATTATGGATTTTACCGCCCCTCCCCATCTCTCACACACATAGATTGGTTTATACTAGTGGTTTTTTTATTCACTCTCATCACTTACCTATAAAAGGAAAAATAATATCAAAATTCATTTATTTAATTTTTTTTTTTATTAGATAAATTAATAAAATAAACTTCACTTTTTTTTATTAGCTTAGGCACAATAGGTTTAAAGGTTAAATATAATTTTTTACATAACACTTCAACATAGCCATATCCATTGAGTTGATCTCTATAAACCAAACCTAAACTTGAAATATTAGTGTAGTGATAATACATAAAACTGAAAATAAAAAAGTTATGTTTTCATAATTTAATTTTCATTTTTCATTTTTATCGACACTTACTTTTAATTTTATATTTTTCCATATATACTTTAACAATCACATATATTTTAACGAGTTAATTTATTTATCTTATTGTTTTATATTTATTCATTTTCTTATAAATATCCATTACGTTACGAAACAATTAAATAAGTAAAAAAAATATTGAATTAATGGATTCATAAAATGGATAACTAAAGATTGTTAATGTCTATACTCTTGTTTTTCATATAATAGAATTAATAAATTGCAATCGTTATTTAAGAAAAAGAGAGAAAATCATACACATATAAAAATATTGTTTCTATCCATTACTAAAATTTTAATCTTGATTGAATGAAAATTTAAAATTTTAGCTAGAGCAGCCTAGATTCATCTTAACTACAGATTTATCAAGCATCCATAAGCATCCAGAGAGATCAAATCTCTTGAGGTGAAAACCTTTTTTTTGAGTGCAAAACTTGAGGAAAGGTTTTCACCTCGAGAGATTTGATCCCTCTCGGCACTTGATAGACCCGTAGTTAAGATGGATCTAGGTTGGTTTTAGTCGTGTGTGACCAAGGAAAATCTATCAATAATATGAGGAACATATAATTAATTATATCAATAATATGTAAATACACCTAATATTAATAGAATCATTTTAAATAGGCTAAATATGTTTGAGATTTTTGGAGTCATTTTAATTTTAAATTTTCTTAGATACCTTGAGTTTGTTGAGATAATAAATATTGTAAAATAACTTTAATGATGAAAAATGATGAAATATTTTTTTTGAATGAAAAGTGACAATGTAATAATATTGAATGATATAAAATGTGAATAATACTAATGTAGTCAATCACAAATAGCCTTCATTGTGATAAATCTCAAACTATTTTCTTTTACTATTCTTATTGTCACCCTTGTTAGTTTTGGCATCGATTATATGAAAAAGATAGTAGAAATCACAGATCATAAATCATTCCAATATTTATCTCAAGTTGTTGTAGTAAACATCATACCTTGTCTCTCTTGCTCTCCAATATTATTAGGGTTAATTACTATAACATAAAAATCGTTCTACATTGTCAATAACTTTTTGTGCTTACATTGAAACCAATGCACACTATTAATACAACGACTTTAAAATTAATACATCAAATTACATCAAATCAGAAATCAACATTACACTGAAATAAATGCATCTAATGCAATAAATCAAATAAGATTAGAAAAGCATCTACACAGAAATCAATGCATCTAATGCAAATAATCAAATAGGATTAGAAATCAACATCTACATTGAAATCAATGCATCTAGTGCAAGTAATCAAATATCATTAGAAATCAAAATCTACACTAAAATCAATGCATCTGGTGCAAGCAATCAAATAGGGTTAGGAATAACGATCTACAATGAAATCAATGCATCTATTGTAATAAATATTATCACCTCTCTCCCCCCTCCATATATATCTATATGTTCCTCCATCTCTCCTTCTTTGTCTCTTTATCTCACCCCCACAAAGACACACACTCTCTCACTCCATATTTATCAATCATTTTTTCCCTCCTTTCGTGTCTCCATCTATCTCTTCTTTCTCTTCACCTTCCATCTATATCTCTATATCCCTTTTTCTCTCTATATCAACCTCAAAACATACACTCTCTTACTCCAATATATCTATCTATCACTCCCTCCCTCTCTCTCTCTCTTCCCCTTCCCTCCCTCTCCCCTGCTTCTATCTCTCTTCCCTCATGATATCCTCTCTAACTTTCCCTCCATCTTCCTTATCACTCCTTCTCTCTCTCTCTCTCCAAATTTCACTCTCTCTTTCTCTACCTCTTCCCACTCTCTCACCCCCTACATCTTCATCTCTTTTTCTCTACCTCTCCCCACTCTCTCTCTTCCTTTCTTTCCCACCTCTCTCTCTCTCTCTCTCTCTCTCTCTCTCTTGTCACCTCCTAACTTTGTCACTATATCTATCTCTCTCTCTCCTTATCTCCCTCATTCTCTCCATCTCTTCTTCTTTGTCTCTCTATCTCACCCCCAAACACACACAGTCTCTCTCCACCTCTCCCTTATCACTCCCTCTCTCTCACCGCTTGTCACTCTCTACGTCTTTTTTCTTCCCTCCCTCTCTCCCCATCCAAATCCATCTCTCTGTCCATCCCTCTCTCCCCGTCCAACTTCATCTCTCTATCCCTCCCTCTCTCCCCATCCATCTCCCTCTCTCTATCCTTCCCTCTCTCCCCTTCCAATTCCATATCTTTATCCCTCTATCTCTCCTCCTCTCTCTCAAGTACCCTCTCTTTTAATTCATCTCTCTCTATTTCTCTCCTACCTCCTCTCTTCCCCGTCACTCACTCTCTCTCTCTCTCTTTCCCCTACAAACCTCTATATTCCCCCATCACTCTATTCCTCTCTCTTGTCCTTAATCTCTCTCCCTTTATCACCTACCTCCATCTATCTTCACCACTCTCTCTCTCTCTCTCTTTGCACTTAGCTCATATCTCTTTCCCCATCACTCTATCTATCTGTCCAACTATGTTACTATATCCCTCACTTTTTTTTCTCTCTCCTTCTCTCCCTCTCCAACTTCGTCTCTCTTTCGCTTCCTCTCTCCGCCTCTCTCTCTCTCTCTCTCTCTCTCTCTCTCTCTCGCTCTCTCTCTCTCTCTCTCTATATATATATATCTACCCTCCAATCCTTTCTCCTTCCCCCTCCCTCCCTCCCTCTCTATGTCTCTCTCTACCCTCCAATCCTTTCTCCTTCTCCATCCCTCTCTCCTTCTCTCTCTCTCCCACCTCCATATTTATGTCTCCCTCCCCCTCTCTTATACTTCTCTAGCTCTCCCACTCCTCTCCCTCTCTCTCTATTCATTCATCCTCTCTCCTCTCCTTCAGTTTATCTCCATCTCTCCCTTGTCACTCCCTCTATTTATCCACCTATATCATATGACTTTCATCTTCCCTGCCATATATATCTAGAGTTTATATATGTTATAATATAACAAATTTAATCTTGTATTAATATAAAGTTATTAAATTTAATAATTTTTCATATTAATGTTAGGGTTAATAATATTTTTTTTTGCATGGTATTATTATTAATTTGGTCCATAGGCTTCAAATACAATTAGATGTTGATTTATACTCCTATTTGATATATTTTTATTATTTACCTTACCTTTTTCTAACTCTTTTATCAATACGGTATTTGGCCCATGGTATTCATAATAATTTGTCTCATGGTATTTGGCCCATAGGGTTCACTTAAATAAAACTTATTTTTGATCTTTTGTAAATATAAAGAGGTTTATGGAGTAAATATAAAAAGAGGTTTTATTTATTTATTTATTTGGGTTTCAACATACTTACACATCGAGGTCATACTGGGTTGTAGAATGTGCCTCTCGGGGAAACTAGATCATGATAGATATTCATATTTTTCTTTAGTCAAAAATAAAATTATATATTCTAATTTAAAGATATCATAATTGTTTTTTGAGTATTGACTTGTGTGATAGAAACATGTTTATACTAGCTCTACTTATTTTTTACAAATCATAATCCAAAGTTCAATAAATCAGTGAAAACCACTATATAATGTAAAAATAAAATGATAAAAATCATCACAAAATTAAAAAGTTAAAGACATAATGAAATAAAACTTATTTATACCAGGACCAAATTATAAAGACTTCAACAAAGCATCTTCCGAATATATACTAGTGAAACACTTCATGGTGAGGGTGTCAAGAATGTTGAGCATATGCTAGAGCTTGAATAAGCTCACATTCTAAAAATCTTTAAAGGAGCTATGAATAATCTCACTTTCTTCAAACCTTTGCAATTTAACAATTTAATTGTAGGGTGAGATGGTGGGTTTTATATAAGGACCTTTGACAAGTCAAGTCAAATCAAACCTTATCAATGTTATGGGAAAAAACCTTGGAGCTTGATTCCACTAGGGTGAATGGAATCATAGTAGGGTGGATTTATGGGACAAATTTATCTTTTTATGCACTTTTCTCATTTTCTATTATATATATATATATATATATATATATATATATATATATATATATATATATATATAACCATGAAAAATGTGTCCTAATGATTTATGAGTTCAATGTCACATTCATAAATAATTTTTGTCATGAACTATTTAGCCTCTTTGACCTATTAGAATTGACTCATTAAATGCATGTAAGAGGCTAGAGACAGAGACAAATATAACCTAGTTATCGAATCATGGGATAAGTCAACAATATTAGAAGTTGCATCATTAAATGCATGTGAACAGTTGCTCGTAGTGCCTCTCACCTAGTTAAAACAATATGGGTTGAGTACAATAATTATGAGCAGTCGTGATAGTCAAACATGCCCGGGAGAATAACGATATTCATGTACAAGAAGAATTGGTTTTGGGGAAGGAGAAAAGAAAAAAAGAATAGATTGATCTTCTAAAAGTGGTGGAAACCATACTTGATGTTGGAAAACAAATATGACAACTAGGAATTACATGGATAACTATGTTGTCATGATTGTTAGGTGTTCTTGTTGAAAAAGTACCCAATAACATGCGAAAATGTTGCTTCAAGCTCTCCCACTATTGTTTGATTTCTTGGAGCCCTTTGAGAGACATTGCTAATGATTTCTTAGAGCCCTTGATGAGAGATTCCTAATAGTATTTTCTTGGAGCTTGGAGGGGATGAGGATTGTCTAAGGGACTCAATGGAGTTGTGTAAACTCACACAAAAGAGATCTAGATGGTTAGAATTATTATTGTAGTTTTCTCATTATGATTTTGCTAAAAGTTTGGTTGTTTTTCTATGGACTATTGATAGTTGTAAGAGCCTTTCCATCCTTTTCGACTCATAACCATGTGACATATCTTAAAAAGAAATAATACAACAAAGCTTAGTGTAAATATTCCTAAAAATAAATATTCTAACAAATGTGTTTGTTTACTATTTTAATATTATGTTTAACTATTATATTTTATTTGTGTTTACACATAAACACTATATATACTTAAATAATATTTATCTATAAACATTTTTTTATGGCTAAGTACATGAATTTATTCATCATGTTATATGCATTCATTTTATGTATGAAAGTTATAATATATTAATCTAACTTGTTTATGGAAACTCAAAATACCCATAAACTATAAGACTGTAAAATAATAAAATTTAGTTATAAAAATTACAATATTGTTTTAGTATGCAAAATTGTTAAATATTTGTTATAATATTTTTTATTTTTTATAATAAATAAAATGAATATAATGTCATGGATCTTATGTTTGGAATTTTGGCTCAATTTGTTATTTATACGACCAATATGTTTAAGATTGTTTTATATATAGAGTATTCTACCATGATTAATAATAATAATAATTAAAATTAAGATTATAATTTAATTATTTTTAATGATTATTTTAGTTTTGCATTGTAAAACATATTATGTATTAGATTTATTTGTATGTTTGATTTACTCACAATTTGAATTTCATGATTTAGCTACTTCAATTACCCCATTTGCACCAACTATTTTCTATATATGTTCGATGTGAAATTTTGAGTTTTAAGTATTGATATACATTGTGTCCGTTGGTTTGGTTTCAATTTATTGTCGCAAATGGCGCATAAATAATCTTGGATGTTAGGAAAATGACTATATGTAATATGCAAGGTATATTAATTTCCACAATGAAAGAAAATTGTTGGCTGAAATGTGAACTTTGTGGCTGTAATTTTGCCAAGATTGTGTTCAGGCTTTTAGATCTTATCCTTTCTATAGGTGGCGTGTGGTACGGAGCAGTGTGGTATGGTGGTGGATTCATACGGCGATGGGGAAATCGGAAGAAGACGGCGAAGCAAGAATAGTAGGTAAGCGTGTAAACGTGGATTGTAAAGGGAGAGGAGGGGCTGAATGCCAGGCCACGAATTGCCAAAAATCAAAGTTGCTTATTCTACAACGTATAGGGTAGGCAGGCTACGTATTTTTCTAATTTCAAAGCAGACTGATAGGCCGACAGGAGCAGTGGTGGTACTTAAAAAGAAGAAAGTACTTTGCGCGCGCAGAAGGAAAGAGTAAAGAATTGTGCAGTTTCACGGGCAAGAAAAACAATATCATATAGCCAACGTACATGAAGTACTGAATCTACTGCCAATGCATGCATTCAGCTCGACTCCACTTACCTAAACGATAAAAGAGTTTCTTTCTGATCCACTGTGTAGCTGTGCTGCAAGTACTCTTGTTATATTGTACAACAAAAGTTGGGAGAGAGAAACGGATCAGCGCCACCCTTGTCGACAGACGGTACACTATTTGAAGCCACCGGTGGGATGCCTCTTCCACACTCTCTCTCTCTCTTTTTCTTTCTTCTTCTTCTTCTTGGGACAAACGAGTCTTTGGGTATCGCGTTGCATTCATGAAACTCTCTTTCTTGGCTGTTACACAGCAGCTGCTCGCCCGACAGAAGAGCAATGTCAACTCAGTCTGTTGGTCAGTACTTTGTATTGTAATTTGTATTGTCTTGTATTGTCTGCCAGCTACTCATGCAGCGCCCACCTACTATTACGTACTTTCTCTGCGCTACTTCGACTCACCCTCCTCCTCAGATGCTGCTGCTTCTGTGCTTCGATCCTCTCGTGTTTATGCCTCTCGATATCAACGCATGCAATTGACATTCAAAACGAGATGCCTCCTCTAGCCTCCGAAACCCCCCGCCCCTCCAAGACCCTCCAATTTTTTTATATATAATGTTGCTTTGTCTAGGGTTTGTGTGAGGTAAGTTTTTGAGATACTAATATTAATGGATCCCTCTCTGTCTCAGCTGGTTATTCGAAGCTATGGAAGCCGAGATTCATCATCGTCGTCTTCTAGTTCCAGTCAAGGAACGTGGATGGATCCGAGGTTATGGAGTATGTTGCCACCGAAACTGGTGGAGAAAATACTTGCTTGCCTTCCCCCTCCTAGCTTCTTTCGGATGCGTTCGGTGTGCAAACACTGGTACCGTCTCTTGTTTTCCGACAGCTTTCTTGAATTGTGCGCCGAGGCTGCTCCTCAGAGGCAATGGTTTCTACTGTTCAAGCCCGGGGTTTGGACAGAAGGGTATCTCTACGATCCCTTCTCCATGTCATGGTTCAGGACATCGCTCTCCTCGTTGCCCTCCATATTCTCTGTGGTGGCCTCAGCCGGTGGGCTGCTCTGTTGTCTCTCGGAAAACCCAGGCTGCAAGACTGTGCTCATATGCAATCCCTTGACAAAAGAATGCCTGCAATTGCCCTGCACTTTGAAAGAGCGTTTTGTTCCTTCGGTGGGGCTTATTGTCGAGAAAGAGACCAAGGCCTATAAGGTTATTGTTGCAGGCGACGATATGATTTCGCCATTTGCAGTCAAGAATCTGACAACCGAGATGTATGATTCGGTTTGCCAGTATTGGACCATAGCCGGTCCACTACCCCGCCTCTGCAATCTTGAATCAGGTAAGATGACCCATGCCAATGGAATTCTGTACTGCATGAATTACAGCCCTTTCAGTGTCCTGGCCTATGATCTGGAGCAGGGAGTGTGGAGCAAGATCCAGGCTCCCATGCGCCGTTTTCTCAGGAGCCCCAACCTAGTTGAGTGCAGGGGGCGCCTTGTTATGGTGGCCGCTGTCCAGAAAAGCAAGCTGAACGTCCCCAAGAGCGTCAGGATTTGGGGTCTCCAGGATTCCAGGACTGGGTGGGTAGAGCTGGAGAGAATGCCACAGTCCTTGTATGATGAGTTCATGAAGGTCTGTGACCAGGAGACCTTCAGTTGCATCGCGCATGGGAATATCATTTTGATCAGTTGCAGCAAAAGCTCAGATATGCTCACCTATGATATGTATCACAAGCTCTGGAGTTGGGTGCCCAGGTGCCCTTTTGTTCACGCTACACAAGGCTTACAAGGGTTTGCCTTCGAGCCCAGGTTAGAGACTTCTGTCTGCTAATATTGAAACTTTATATACATTCCATCGTTTTGGGGTTGCCCTGATGTTTAGGGTTGATGTTTAGTATTAGAATGATGTCTTCCATATAGTTTATGTTATAAATTTTCTGTGGGTTGTCAATAGTGTCTTCCATTCATTTCAGACAACGTGGAAACTCGGAGACATCTTGTGAACAAATGGCAGTTTACCACTTCAGTTTTATGGTTATCTGTTGTGTTTTTCCATTTAAAGCTCCCATGGTTGTCTTGTCATGTACTGTCTTTCTTTCAATTTTCTTCCGTTATTTCAGAATGCGAGCCCGAATCTTTTCATGAAAAGTTGTTTTTAATCTCTGTAATTTAGGCTTCTTTTAGTATAGCGAGTTTTATTAGTTTAACAGAGAGACAGGAATGGTCCTCGGAAAATGAATTTCGTTACGCTATACATAAAGATTCCAGTGTTCAAAGTGACTGTGGCCTTAAACAGCTGTTACACTGCGTCGTGCAAGATTTTCATGCATGTACGTTATGTATGTTACAAAATGGATCTTTCTCCAAATATAACCAGTTATTTTTCTTGCCCCTGTTGACGATTCATGTAAGCAGATCGTACAAAGCAGAATTATCTTTTGGAAGAACTGAACTTGCATGTTTTTTAAATAGAGTCTGGCAGCCTACACTCTATATTTATGCACTTGAAGTTCCATGCACTTGTTGAATATCCTTGCTCCATTATGTTTCTGCAACATTTTTGAGTTATGCAATCAGAAAACGTAATATATTCGAAAGAACAAAAGTTTGCTAAACCGAAGGTTAAATATACAGATCGCTGTCAACACCCATAGAAAAAACGTTTTGATATTACTGGTTTCATATGGAGTTTCTCCATACGAGTATCCTTTGTGAATTTTTTGGAGAGTTATTTTTTTTTTCGCCTGAGCTCATGACTATAACGAACTGAATCACGGTCTCCTAGATCTTCGGCCATAGGGCTGAACTTATGCAGCCAATGGCAGAAAAATGCCCAGCGTATAATCGATTGATTCTTTCAAAATAAAAGTAGAAGACGCTTTTGAGGTTTAACCAACGTATAAATAGTACACTTTATTAATTTACCGAAGAATTTGAAAGTTTAGGTTATCATGAACACTCTATTCCTAAAAATCAACTTCCGAGAGGTAAAGATGGCGAACGAAAATTGTACTCTGGTGTTTTTTTAATAAATCTTTTTTTTTTCTGGATTCTACAAATATTATATCGTATATTCATTCATTTACTTGAAGTAAAGAATCCTTTAGCCTTTTTAAAATATATTATTAAGTTTAGTAGCAAGTAGTGAAGTATATACAATTCTGTATTGTTTTTACTTTTAACCATAATATGAGTAATTTATTGAAGTAATGTATATTAATGTATTATACACTATTTAATAATCAAATCATTGTATATAATAAATCTTTTTATTTTACAAATTAAAGAAATAGGATATATTACTTATCAATCTTATTAATTACAATTTTAAAAATTAAATTATTATGATCTTAAAAAAAATATTATTATGAAAACTTTTTATAAATTAATAATAATTATAATTTCCAAATTTTCAAATTATAACTTTAATAAATTTTTAATATATATAAGAAAGTATAAATTTATTTTGATGGATACATATTTAATACTTATAAAAATTAAAATTAAAATGTGTCAATGTTAATATATTTTATGGTATATTTATGTTTATGGGGCATTGAATAGATAAAACACTTTTTGATGTGAAGTTATCACTTCAATTCTTTAGTCTAATTGGGGTGATATATTGGACATGATGAAGATATAGTTGTGCCAAACTCTCTCTCTCTCTATATATTAGTTGGTATATTAGTTGGTTTTGTTAGTTTGATAAAAAAATGGTGAGACGCACCAACCCATATTTATCCGTTGGATTGGTTGGATTTTAGATTATTAATATTAAATATAATATATATTTTAAGGTTTTAAATACGGTTGATATAAATTTATTTTATAAAAATATATGCTTCAATTTATTTAAATAACATAGAGGTATATAATATGTATGCAAAAATACAAATATCTTTGTTAGTATCTCTTCTAATAGTACCACCTTAATTAGCATTTGTATAGGGTATTGTCTTCCACTTAAGGCTAATTGCAAATTATAACTTCCATATTTAGTGCCATGAAAGATTCAACCATGTACTATTTTTAGAAACATTGTTGTCTATCAAAATGAGTTAAAGAACTTAACATTGCTCTACCCTTAGGAACTTACAAACTCTAGCTTTTTGCAATTAGTCAATGAAATTGCAACATCTTTACATTGAAAATGAACACAACTTTAGTGAGGTAAGGAATAAAACTTATAGTAGAGTTTAAAAAATGCCTTTATTTTACCAACACCATTGTGAGAGACTTATGCCAAAAAATTCCTTGCATCTTACTAATCACTTGAGCCTACCTCTCAAATATCCCTTAATCCCTTGCATTTTAGTAATCACTTGTGTCTACCTCTCAAGTATCCCTTTTTGCGTCAATTGGACATTGTAACAATTCATGTTATATTTGAACAAACTCCTTTCAAACCATTCGTTAGATTGAGATTAGTGAGGTATAATATTTCGAAAAATTATTAGGTGGTACCATGGTAAAGGGCCTTAACATTGTAAAGACAAAGAACCAAATATATAACCCGCTCACACCAAACCAACCACTTCAAGCTAGGATTTATAGTGTTGAGGCATCTATTAATGTTCTGAAAATGACAGTGAATTGACAAGCCTATTTATTGGAGGCCTTATATGTTTATGTTGGTACACATATATTAGATCCATGAATTGATTCAATTGAGGAACCCCCACAAATAAAGTGTACAACATTCACACACTCTTTATATGTAATTCCCACAAATTTTTTGTAGACCATAATTCAAGGGACCACTTTTTGATGATTTACATGAACAAATTTGATAGGCCCAATAACATGAAGCAAGTTACCCAAATGGAACACTATTTCTTTCTATATGGCGTTAGTGATTCCCTGTATAGACTAAAATTCTTATAGTTGAATTCATAACATTCAAGTCATGGAAATGGTATAAAAATTACTATGAAGGTTACACTGTTTGCACCTAGTTTGTACAAGTCCTTGATGCTCATTTTGAATTTACAGTTTGGAATATCAGTAAAGTTATGTCAAACAAGTATATTGATTTGTTATATTCTTTCTTTTGAGGAACTGTCAATTCATATTGTGGGAAAATCTAATTCAATTTCTAAAGAATATTTCAGTAGTGGTATGAAGGAGGAAATTAGAGCACATGTGGCTTCTATGGACTTATTATCTCTTAAAGGACATCAATTAAGGCCATATTTTTACCATCATTTTTTCCCTAGAATGCAATCCCTTGATTAGAGGTGTTGATGTAAGAATGGCACCCCTTGGAATTCATTAGTAAGAATTTGTGTGACAATAATTTGGGTAAATCCAAATGTGATAAGGAAATTATGGGAATCCGTCATTCAATAGAGACCTCATGTTAATCTTTCACAAGGAATTGTTTCTAAATCAAGGATAATCATCATATTCTAAAGTATCTTCTAATACAAAGGTTATCCTCATGAAAGAAACATAACATTAGATAATCTGTAAAATGTGTTGGTTGGTTATTTCTATAAAAAATTTAATGAGGATGGATCTTTCCTTTCCTTATTTTTACCCATTCCATGTTGACTGAAGGAAGCTTGTCAATAATGGTTGGCAAATGTTAGTATTGATCTACTTATGTGAAGACTTCAAGATCCCAACCCTCCTAAAAGGTATACATGAAAACAATATAAATTGATGCATAAAAGGGAACAGTTTTATGGTCAATAACTCCATTTTAGAACAAAGGGTCTTAGAGGAATTACACTCATCACCTAGAATATGTCATGGCTTTCATAAAACCTATGAAAGAACTAATTATTCATTTTTTTGATAAGGTATGAAAAAAACCATCCAACATTTTATAAGTATTTCCAAAAAAAATGAGGTTGAGACAAAGAATATACTAGAGGCATTGCAACTACTATTTACTCCAACACATATATAAAATTGTAACTTTATGAATTTTATAGTGATACTCCCAATATAATGGAAAAAAATCCGTGATCATGGTGGTAGTGCACTCTATTTCCAAAAATATTCATTTTTGTGCCTTATCACACCATGTAATCCTTCCTCAATTTCCTTATGGATCATATTTTTAAGGTGTATCGGATGCTTAGTTTAATCATATCAAATCTATATTATATTATTAGAAATACATTGTAGTAGGAGTCGTTTAAAATTTATGGTACCGATCTGTACATGAGCACTATGTATCATTTCCAAATAGATAGTAAAACGAAAGTGGTGAAAAGTTCTTAAAAATTTAGCTGTGAGGGTTTACTTTTGAAAATTCATACCAATGAGCAACATATTTCTCATTGTAGTGTGGTGGTACAATATTTCTTACCATTGAGCTATCCATATGACCCCGTATGAAGTTTTCTATGGCCCAAAACCCTTGTTAATAACTTCCTACTTACTAGGCACCTCCAATATTTAGGGAGTAGGTAATGCAATACACACTAGACAAGACATTATCTACATAGTAGAGAATATTTTCTTATAGCTGAAAATAGATTTAAGCAACAAGTACACAAACATCACTTCCAATTTTCGTCTACGACACAATACTATGTATTTTTTCACCTTCATTCTTATAAATAAATTAAACTGAAAAGACAAACATTTGGAAATTATCAAGTTCTGTCAACACTATGAAATCATCTACTGCATTGGACAAGTGGCCTACATATCTTAGCCCTTCTAGCCTACTCTAAGATTCATCGAGTGTTTCATGTCTTTCCTAAAGAAGTTAGCAAGCTTGAAGTCAAACGTGCAAACTAGCTTACTAGAACTTGATGAAGAGGGTCAATTTTACTAGCACACAGGCCGTGAAGAATTGATTGAATGGATATATATGCAGCTTAAGGATGCCGGATGCAAACCAACCATAATTCTACAATGATTCCCTCGTCTTCATTTCTACCTTTAGAACAATGTTTTTTTTTAAAAGAAAGAGAATGTTAAGATCTTATCCTAACCTTTCTAGTTTAAGTCATCTAGAAGTTTGGCAGTTAATAGAGATGCCCATCCTCTTCAATAATGCACATGAGATAGGTAGTGGATCCCTAATAATAACCAACCTCATTGTAGATTTTGGTATTTTAAAAGCTTAACCACAAAGTCTACAAACCCAATTGCAGATTTTAATCATGTCAAGGCTGAAGTGCAAAGTCACTTGATATGATTGATTATTGAGCCCTCAAATGAGTTAATCTACAATGAGATTTAAGAATGATCATAGTAAATAGTTATTTAATGCAAAATTATCCACTTTATTAGTTCCAAGTTATAGTTAATATCCATAAATAATGGAACCACGAGAGGTTGGAATTTTGCTATTAAGCATATAAAGTTATCTTATGCGTATTTCATCTCATTATATATTTTATATGTTCTTTTACATTTTTATTCTCTATAAAGCTAATTCTGTTTCAAGTTTGAAAGTTAAGGATAGTGCGAAACATCTATAATACACTAACGAGTAGAGCACCGCGTTATTATTCTCACCATATAAAAATTAAGGATAAAACTTGCAACTTACACAAATTCTTTTAATTTCACAAATCAGTCCTTCAGCACGGTTATAAAAGTAGCTCCCAGTTTTATCACTTCATACATCATCTATATCCCTATGATGTATATCCCTATTTGATTGTTGTTTTAGTCTTTCACTGTAAAACCCTAGAATCTCCGTATTTGACTGCCTTTCCTTTTGACTTTTGTCAGCAGTTTCTTTCTCAGAGAAGCTCTATTACAAATCTAATTTCTCTAAATTATATGAAAGTCGATCGGATTCACTCCCAATGAGAATATACAGAGATTTGATACGCCACACATCGCATACCTCCTTCATTCTTTTATTCAATAAGTCGTGGTCTGATTGTGAATTCGAAACTAAACTTTTAGTGCTGAATGAGATGCTTCTAAAAGAAACAGAGACAGTAGAAGAATTAAGCTGGCATAACTATGGAGTAACTAACGATCCACTTTCAACTGACAAGTTTTTTTCTTCTATGAGCTTCTTCTCAATGTTTTCAATATCGTACAGCCATAGGAGTACATCTTCTTATCTTGTTTTGTTCTTCAACTGCAACCCCAATGTTGCAGTAAACACTGATAGTCTGTCAATATGTTTTGATAGACACAAAGAAGTTGGTGGTGTTAGTGAGAAAAGTTTAGTTACAAAAGCTTTTGATGTTAAGGTAATTTAAAGAGATAAAGTATCTAATAAATTTTAGCAGTTAAATTGTTATTTAAAATAGATTCTTTATTTTATAAAAAAAAAAAAAATCTCATATATCTAACTTATTTAAAAATAGATTCTTTATTTTATTAAAAAAATCTCATATATCTAACTTAGCTTTGACATCATTATCGTTATTGTAGATGTCCTTTCTCCTACATCCAGATTACCTTAATGCAGATTCCATACTCAATCCTGGTAGAATGTCTTTTTTGTTCATTTTGTGTATAAGAAGTGTACATGTTATAAACTGGCATCTTTATGTCCATTGGAATCCTGGTAGAATGCCTTTTTTGTTCATTTTGTGTATAAAAGGTGTACATGCTATAAACTGGCATCTTTATGTCCATTGCAGATTCAGGAGAAACCTGAAACAATTGAGCTTTCCTGACCCTCCGATTTTATAAACAACTTATCTTTTACAGTGTCGATATAGTTTATGTTAAAGATGTTTCAACCATCTCATTGCTTTGTCGGCAAGTTAAACAAACTAGGTAAACTACTAAGATAAGAATAATGTAGCATCATCTGTACTTTATTTTCAATTCGCTTGGTTTATAAAATTCAGTATTTCCTGTTTCTCTTCCTATGTCATTCCCACTTACCTTAAATGAACACATTATACGTTCTCATATACTTTGTGTTTGTCTCCAAAATAAGGTTGTTCTGAAAAATCTATATCACTAATCCAACCAAATCAACTCCGAAGTTTCAGCGGTAAATTCTTTTGGCAACGGTGATTGATGGATATACTTAATCTCTGACGTGCTTAACAAGTGAGAGCTTCTGAGAACACGTTGACGCAATAGCTTCTCTTTTACCGCTGTAGTAGGGTTCGGGTAAAGGATGACAATTTCCATATCAGGATGCTCCTCTGCTACTAACCCTTTTTGGCTTCAAATAATTTCTTTCCATGTTTGGTCGCAGTTGGAATGTTCTTCTCTAACCTTACCTGGTAGCCAATCTGCTACATTCTAATGTTTACTATTGAGATGTCTGAACAATTTTTAGTATTCACAGTTGGAGTTGGAGTTTATTGAGGCATATCATGGAAATATGCAGGCTCTCTGTCTTTGATCTTTGATGATCTTTTTGATCATGGTGGTCGAACATTCGCTTATTTTGCTGATACCTTGAGCCTTAATTAAATTATCCAATAATTTGTATTTTTTAAACCTACACCGACTTGTGATGCTGGGAAGCTCATTGCATCCTTTGTTAGTGTATGTTATTTGTGTTTGGTTTTCTCTTGTACTTACATTTCTCTTAGATATTTCCTTTAAGTTGATATATAGGTCTAAAATTTAAGTTGATATGTAGGTTTATTTTAGAATGAGATTGCCATAGGTTTTTTTAAATTACAATTTTTTTTTTTTTTTTAATTAAAAAATAATGTTGATAGGTGATATTTATTAAAGATGGTAGTTTCGGTCATGTTTATTATCAGAATTAAGTTGATAAGTGATATTTATTAAAAATGGTAATTTTGGTCATCTTCATACATAAAGTAATTAGATTAAACTCAGACCCTAATTTTAATAATTAAAGAAACTTATTATTTGATTTTAACTATTTTAAAAATAATACACATATACATTGTTTAGTTAGTGAACTCTTTTTAATTTTATAAAAAATAAATTTTTAATTACTTAATTAGATTAAACTCAAACCCTAATTTTAATAATTAAAGAAACTTATTATTTGATTTTAATTATTTTAAAAATAATACACATATACATTGTTTAGTTAGTGAACTCTCTTTAATTTTATAAAAGTTAAAATTTTAATTACTTTTTGGATCTTCTTTTTATATGGTTCTCTCATGTGCCTAAAAATTCTCTACTATGATTTTTTTTTACCAAAAATCAAACACTATAATACCTCAACAACTAAACTTGAATGAAGTAAACTCAAATTTTAGGCAGGTCTATAGTAAATATTTATTTTTAATTTTATTTTATTATAAAATTTAATTTAATTTTACTATAAACTTGAATGAATTAAACTCAAATTTTAGGCATATATATAGTATATATTTACTTTTAAATTCATTCTATTATAAAATTTAGTTTAATTTTACTATAAAATTTATGTTAATCTAATTTTAATTTTAAATTATAATATATTTTATTATTAATACTCTTCCATTTATAGGGTCCTCTCATCTCCATTTATATGGTCCTTAGATGAGGGGCTTAAAATTTCTCTCATATCAAATCCATAATAAGTCAAAAGATATGGTATTCTAAATAATCAAAGATATGTATATCTATTGTGGAAATTTACTTTTAATTTTATTTTATTATAAAATTTATATTAATTTATTATATATTAAAAATAATTTTAGTTTTAAATTATGTTATATTTTATTAATAAATTAAGTATAATTTTAATAAAAAATTAAGTTACTACTTAAATAAATGAGTTATTATTAAAATATTTAGATCACCAATAAATAAAGTCATAGAAATAATTTTTTCATTCTAATAAAATTAATAATTCAAAATTCAGTGTATTATAATATTATTTTTTAATAAATATTATATATAATTTATATATATGTTTTAAAAACATAGGTTTAAAAAAATTATTTAAAATAAATTTAACTATTTTAGTTAACTTAATAAAAATAAAATAAAAAATAAAATATTATTTTATATGAATGTTATTAATAATATGAATTTCTGACTAAGTATAACCAATGATTATTAGTTCCAATTATTATGATTATTAGTTTGTTATTAAAAGGTTACAATTTTGAATAAGATGCACATTTTTTTTAATATAAACTGATAAATAGATATGAAAAACAATGATACTTGAAATTGAACTAAAAATGTTTTAATATTTAATGAGATATAATTTTTTTAATATTTAAATTTTTTTTAGTAGATATTATTAGTGTTTCACATTAAATTTATTAATAAAATTGTAATTTTATATTGTTTAAATTAATTATATATATATATATATATATATATATATATATATATATATTAATATTATAAAATCTAAAATTATTAAAATGAGAAAGTTAAGGCCAATTAAAATTAGTTTAGAACTATATATGAGTTCGTTTAAAAAAACTATATAGAAGGGAATCGAGACATATTTGCCTTTTATATATTAATGTAAATATGTAATGTGCATATGGATATGTATGTGGATTTAATAATTTTGAAGTAAAAGTGAAGTTTGAGAAAGATTGTGTTGTTGTTGTTGTTGCTATTATTATTATTATTATTATTATTATTATTTGGGTCATATTAATCTTCAATAGGATTGGATTTTTTTCAACGAATTTTGAACATCTGACTTTTAGACTCACTTAAGAGTGTATTTATCATCTTTTATTCTATATCCCATAAATTAGTAACTAGCAATTGCACCAAATGTTGTAAAGGAAACTAGTAAGGTACAAATTTAAATTTGAAAGTAATCATGACATATTCAAAATCATTGAACATAAAAAGTAGTACATTTAATGCTAAGATTGTTTCCTTCCACAGAAGTTTGGCGCATATTTATCTCTTCTCTCCTAGTCGTTTTTTACCATTTCCCAATATTGAACTATCTCACTTTGAAAAAGGCTTGCAATGTCTTACATTCTACCAACACATAATTTGTTTCTAAATGTATTGATTTCTACATTATTATATGTCAAATTCCAATGAAGGAGAAGGATTGATGTCATATGAACTTTCCAATTTCCAATTTTGTTATCTTAAAATTTTCTATCAGTGAATATTGTCTTCCACCATTTATGCAAATGAGTGCATAAATTTAAGGTTATGCTAATTGTCAAACATAATTTTAAGCATGCTACACTTCAAGGCATATGAGTGTTGTCTTCATTAACTCAGCTATATTTTGTTCAGTTAGAGAGAGTAATTATTCCTCCCCTTCAAAATTACTTTCAAACATAGCAAAAATTATAGAAGTTATTGTTGATTCTTTGTGAGGGTTGTGGAAATGTGACCAGATTATATAGTGGTTTGTGTTTGGAATTCCACATCCTTCTCGAGTTCATTATTGATCATTGTAGCAATTTGGAGGAAATTCCTTCAAGTATATATAATATGAATTCCATTCAACAGTTGGCTATAATAAAATACCATGATCTTCATAAGTTATCCAATGATAGGAGATCCCACCTAATTGAAAATGCTCAAGTTGTACGCATGTCAAAGTTTAGAATAAATACCACATTTAATTTTTAAACATAGACACATGTAATCCCTTGATATTTTGTTGTGTGGGAAACTAACTCATTTTACGCTTTTAATTAAATTGAGTAATAAAAAAATGTTATATAAACTAGTGTGATATGAAATAAGTTATGTTTTTTTGTACATGTGTTAATGATAAGCCATGATATTGTAACAAGACTTATTTAAAGTAGGGTTGAATTTCCATGACTAAGAATATTGTTACATATTTTACGGTTTTTGAAATGTAAATATGTTTAACTCATAAATTAAATTTTATTATAATTAATAATAATAATATAGTTTAAATTAAAGTCATAGTTTCGTTAATTTTTATGATTTTTTAAATATTTGTAATGTGTTCTATATTATAAATCCAATAAATTAGTACAAATTAATATCTATTAATACAAATGATTGCAAATTATTATAAATGGTTACAACTTATCTCTTTTTGTAAGTTTCAAGTACACGATCTATGAATGATATTTGATAATAAGGTTATAGAATTTTTTATTCTAATATTTCTCTACTATCAAATCATTGTGTGGAAACTTGTCTTGAAATGTTATGCTTCCATCTCTTTTCTTGATCTATCATTATTAATAATATGTTTTATTCTTAATAATAGATTTAATCTTTAATGTGAGCTCATAAAACCCACCATCTATGCATGCATTCCATTAGTTTCAAAAAAACCAATTTGATAATTATTATTTTGTTGTTCCCTAGGTTCTTCTTCTCCCTTCCTTTGAACATTGAAATAATGAGACTTGTTGTCCAACACGTTCGAACTTGAATGGACTTCCCACATCATTTCATTGAGTATTGCTGATAAGTGTGGCTAATATATTCCTACGCCGATTTGAGTTGTTCAACTTAGAGGAAATTGATATCCCTTGATGTCCCTGTAGCTACCCTTTTTGTACCTTCTTCTAGTTACTCTCTTGTGAAACATTCCCTTGAGGATGCATGAAAACTACAAACGATCCAAATATATGTATGAATCTTCAATTAGAATTGTCTTGCATGATAGTGGGATGATCCTCTTCCATTCCATTATGTTGTTACATAGTTTGTGGAAATTATTTTATCCATATGCACATTTTAGAGCTTAACCCCATGAAAAATAAATAAAAGTATTTGACCTTGAACCAAATTGTTAAATGTTATGGACTACTTCTATCTAATACCCTTCTTCCTAGCTGCCCCATTCCCCATATCTTGGTCAATTTGCACACATCAATGCCTATTCAATAACTTCTCATGATGCCATTGTTAAGTTGAAGTTCTTGACAAGAGTTGTTTGGTCTCTACATGGCTCCTAATGCATCACACAAAATTTATATGCATAATTCATGCACATAACATAGGAGGAAATATTCCCACTAAATAATGATTAATTGTTGTGTAGATTAATCCGTCTTGTGGACAAGACCGATCTCTCTAGTACTAAAGGTAACTAGCAACAAACAACCAATTATACTAATCTCTCTCTAAGAATATAAGATTCATAAAAATACTATATAGGTGTAAGGCCTACCTTATGTCCAGCGCTTGCTTGATTTCGTTGAAGTCCTTCCCGTGCACTAAAAGAACGTTCCTCGTGAATCTGCAGTCACAAACAAGCAAAAATATTACGCAGCACCTGTATAGACATTATTATAAACCATACTTATCATAATGATCAAGGAATTTATGAAATAAACCATGAATCAACAGTTTAATGAGAGAAATGAGTATATTTGTATTAACTTCAAATAAAGAAAACCTTTACAACCTGTGCCTTGATGTTGTGCAGGTCCTCCTGGGGTCCGAAGCAGGAATCTCTTCTAATTTGACAAGCATTGCACTCTTTGAACCAAGACAAATAGAGATGAGTGATTTAACCTCACAGAAAGTCTTATTTAACTGAGTCTGAATCTCAACAACATTTAACTTCAAATATGTTAAGCTTGAACTCCCTTTGAGGCTACCCAAGGCCTCTTTTTATAGTGGAAAAGAGGAGGTTTCTTGTTCCAAATATGAAGGGATAGAATCCTCCTTCAAAGGGATTAGCTCCTTACATCAAGGGGTTAGCTCCATCACGTGAGGTATGCATGAACCTTCTCAAAGCATATCCATTCCCGAAAATTCCCATCTAGAATCTTCTATAATTCATCTGAAATTCACTTTTTATCTTTACTTTCTCGCCTTTTTATGTTTTACAGAGGTCCGCACCCATAACACAAGGAACGTGTGGTATGGTTCCGCAGGCAGGCTGAACTTTAGTTGCGGGACCGCAGGGAATGCATAGAGAAAGTGCGATACCAATATTTAGGGGATTTTAGGAACTTTTCTCTGATTTTGAAAGCTTGACATGAGGAGCTGATATGTTAGACTTGCAAAAGGAGGAAGTATGAGTAATAATGAGCTCATACTCATAGTAAAATGTCACGATGACAGTTTTTAGTGTAACAAATTGCCCCCTAAAGTGCAAAGTCTGGAATAGATGAAGCTGAAGTCTGTCATATATGAAGAGTGCAGTACTTTATCATTTCAAAGATCATCCCGTGGACACCCCAGTCGGAACCTGTAAAAACATTCAATGCAAAATATATACATATATATGTCATCACTGAGGTAGGCATTCCCATACTCAGATAAAAACTAACTAGAAACTAACTGAAATCGTTCTGATACAGGAATGATTTTGAATACATCATAGTACAGATATATGTAGACACAGTATGGACGCAGCTATCTGTTTATGAATAGTCTACTGTATAGATGACAACAAAATTCCTTGCAGCCTGGATGGTGGAAACTAGATTCAGGGTCTTGATTTCTGCATCTCGAACTAGTATGATTCTATCCATGTGAATAAATGTGTTGAAGCCGAACATGGTAGAAACCACTTGATTACCAGTCAATGATGTGAACTGTTAACAAGTGTGAGAGAAACCACCAGTAATGTCAATGGCTCTCAAAGTACTCAGTACAATCCATGAAATGTGAATGAATGAGTTGAAGTCGAACATGTCACGGAATCATTCGATCGAAGGTCAATGATGCAACCTGTCGTCGAAGGCGAGAAACCTGCCATTGAGGCATGCAGATTTCAAGGTATTGACGATTTCTGGATCAACTTCCTAGATAATGTGCTGATGTCGATAGAAAGTGATCTGTCGTAGGCAAGCCCACAACACGAAATCATAGATCAAGTTTTGAAAATATATTGGCAAGGACTGACTCAGGGATGGTAAAAAATGGATGACAGATATTTTGCAGATGAATGGTTTATTTGAATTGTTCTCTTGAACACATAACGACACTGCAGATGGCTTGGTAACAATTGACCCAAAGCTAATACCCAGAAACTGGCTGAAGACTTTCAATGTGGTTTGATTAACTGTTAGGCAAAGGATTTCCCAACCCAGGTAAATAAAAGTGTCGTGTCCAAGAGTGGTTGACTGAGTTTTCGAAAATTTAAAATACAACAAACACGCCCATTTTTCTCTCTTTTTCCCCCACCATTTCTGGCAAGTACCTCTTTATTTTTGACAAGCTTGAGGAGGATAACATTTGCTTGATTATAAGCTCATCCTTCTGATGAGTCCAACTTAGTTTAAAATTCGAACCCTAAGAAGGAGTGGTTCGTTCCTGTTGAAAATTAAACAGGTCCTTTACTGTTAAGTTTTAACGAGTCCAATATAGGAGAAACTCGGTGTTTTTCAGTTTTAGGGAGTCAGAAGAAAAACTTAAGAAAACTCCATGGGTGTTCTTTTTCGTAAATTTAGTCTCTCGAGCCCGAAAAAGGATAAAATAATGCGGGAGAGAACTCTATTGACCGTATTTAATCAACGTATACCTTTTTCGTAAATAGTCCATTTCAGTCCGTAAAAGGGGTAAACTTATACTGAAGGGACGACTGTTCATTTACTTTAACGAGTTCGAATAGTCAAGTACTCGGCAATCTTTTCATATTTAGAGAGTCTAAAAAGGGCTTAAAAGAGGACTCCAAGGTTTCGCTTTTTCGTAAAATTTTTGAAAGAGTCCGAAAAAGTGATAAAAGTATGCTCTTTGTTGAAAAACGATCAGTTCACCTGAAAAATCCAGTTTCTGCACAAAAACTTGAAACATTACACATACCTGTTTTAAGATAAGTAAAAATGCTTTCAAAAATACCCTTTTTAAAGTGAAAAATAAATAAATTAAAAATTCATTCATTCGAAAAAACTTATAAAAAGGACTTTTTCAATTTCATTTTTACCGTTCAGTTCCAGAGTGAAAAGTAAAAGATTTTGGGTAAAAAAGTTCCTGTGAAGATTCTGGAAAATTCAACCGTTGGAATCGAAAACCGTCAGCCCCAGGTAATCCACGACCTCTTTATCTTGTTTTTCATCCATTTGAAATTTGTTTTTAGGCTTTAGTTTGATTTTTTAGGGCAAAAAATGGTTCAAAAATGCGCCCGCGGGGTCCGCAGGTGGGACACAGGTTACCTGCGGACCCCGATTTTTTCGTAAAGGGAAAAAATCATGGGTACCGCACCAGGCACACAGCCCGCGTGCGGACCTACGCTCTATTTACAAAGAGCGGGTGCGGTACCCGCGCGGTCAATTTTAAAACATGGTTTTCTCATTTTTCTGCCAAAATTTTTCAAATAAAAGTCTTCTAACTTGCCTTATTTTGTATTGCAGGATTAACAAGATGCTTATCTGGCGAGAACGAGAGCATGAGGAAGTAGATGAAGTTGTAATACTTCATTTTCCCACACAAAGGGCATTAAGAGCATGTGGCTTATACAAATTCTGGGCCATCGCAGGCATGAGGGCACAGGTAGAACTCTTGACATGGTTGCTAGACAGATGGCATGTGGAGGACCAGTGCTTCTTCATTGGTGGCCACCGGCTCGAAATTGAGCTGGAGGATATATACTTTTTGACTGGTTTGTCCAAGAGGGGCGAATAAGTATCCTTGTTTGGGACTAGGCCAGGTGGCCAGACTGTCGCTAGTCTTCAACTAGAATTTTGCAATGATCAGGAAAATCCTCGGGACAAACAGATTGACATAAAACACATCATCCATCCTGAGTTGAAAGTTATAGCTTTTGCTGTCACCAAACTGTGTGGGAGTGCTGCGCTTCATGTAGCTACCGGTTCCCAAATGCGTGTTGCTGTGGACTGTTTTCGCGGCACCATCTTTAACTGGTGTGAAGCTGTGTTGGCCAATGTAAAAGGCCAACTAACCAGAGCAAAAACTGGGAAACTGAAAAACTTTGGATATGGATCCATCGTCATTTCTTTTGCTCTGGAGAGGATCCCCATGTTAGCTCCACAGAGTATTGTCGTTGGTACCGGTCGACCTCGAGAACCGAGAATGGTTCCGAAAAATAGGTCTGTTTTTTACTAACACTGGAATCTGGAAAGCCATTTGATGAGGAAGACGTGTTGTACTATTTTCTAAATCGAAGATTATAAGGTTAGAATCCTGAACATCGACAGCTCCTATGGCAGACAATAATAATTTACGCTGTGCTGGACACGATTGCAGCACTTCCAAAGCCGACATTGCTGAAGGAGAAACATCTAAATCTTCAACAATGTTGTAATTCTGAGCAGCTCTCGCATGTGGATTGAAAGCTAATTTACAAAGAACACCTTTAGCAGGCGGTTTGATTATCAAGTCTGGATTTTGTTTCTCGATCTGTAGCGGACCGGAAACAGGAGGAGTTGTATTTGATGTATTCGCATTAGAAGACTCTGCTTCTTTGCCATCAATAGGATTCTTAGAACCGTAATCTTGCGATCGCGTCGCAACCCTTACATGAGACATCATCATAATAGGCTCTTCTAAAGTAGTCGAGGAAGAACCAATCATCTTACTATCTTGAATTGGAAAAGGATCCTTCAAGACAGCAGGTTGTTGCGATCCTTTAACGAGTTTCGTAACTTCGTGTCGATATGGACATTCTTTCGTGAAATGATCTTGTTCAAAAATGAAACAAGGATAACGAGGTTTACGTTTTTCATCATTGGATTCATCTTTATCTGTTTTCTCTTTCGAATTATTTTTGTTTTTGTTCCTCCCCTTCTTTTTACTACCGGATTTTGATTTTGTCGTAGATGTTTCAACAACATGAATGTCGGCAGAAACTTCGCGAGAGGATTCTCCTTTCGGGGAATCAGGTAAAGTTATAATTGGAGAAGAATTCTTTGAGGATTTCTTCTTACTTTTAGAACTAACTGTACCAATCATACCGTCAGCGGCATGAGACCCTGAAGGAGCAGCAACTATTTGACCTTGTTTGGGAAGATCGGGAATTTTCTCATGTAGAGTACTTGACTGCGTATAAATGAGGTCAAGGTACTGAGCCTGAGCAATTAATTTCTCTTCAGTAACAACACCAGCCTTAGCTACATCTTCAGTGATCTTGGGCAACAATGATTTAACAAACCATTCTGCCAAAATTTGATCCGGAATATAAAATTTTACCAAACGTCATCTACGTCGCCATTCATGAATATGATCAGAAATATATGTGGACGTAGATTGTTTTAGCGAAGTTAATAATTTTCTGCCATTGTCGTATCTGACAGGCAACTGGAAATGAGTCAAGAAAGATGTTGCTAACTGACTAAAATTATGAAACGAGCCTCATGGCAACTCAATTTACCATTTGGCAGCAAGACCTATGAGGGTTCTTTGGAAAAGACGTAAGCGAATCGAATCATCAATGATTGAATTAGATGCACACCAAAGGTGATAAGTCATAACGTGGTTTGATGGATCCTCTCCTGACTTACCTTCGAATTTTGGTATATCACTGGGCAACTTATGAGGCATTGGCGACCAATTCTGATAATAGAAAATAGGATCATTTGTAAGGCCCGTCAAATCAGGTAAGTCCAAAGTTGCGATAAACGGTAATTGACGGTTAGGGTCACGAAAACCTTGAGAAGCCAAAGCAGATCCAGGAGGCGGATACCCAGGATAACTACGAATCGGATTAGCATTAGGTATTGTATAACCTCCTGGATAGCCAGGATGAACCGGACCATACTGAGGTTGTTGATAAGTATAACCAGGGTATGGTTGATACTGATAGTTTGGATTCTGTACATAGGGACCGAATTGCGGCTATCCGTGGTACGGTTGATAAGTAAATTGAGGTTGAATTGTAACAACTATACTCGTACCGGCTTGTCCTGCAGGCATCTGAACTGTAGTCTGAACAGAAGGTTCTGACTGAGGTACAGAGACCTGAGGGGTTTGCAAGGATACAGGGATAGCCGAACTCGGGGCTACAGACACTCCAGAAACAGGTGTGACAAGTTGAACAGACGTTGCAGTAGTTGCAGCAGTTTGGGGCGGAGTCTGAGGTGTACTCGGCCCAGCCTGCTGAACTGAACTAGGTGCAAGAGTTTGAATAGCTGGCTGAACAGGTTGCTGGGTTGGACCAGAAACCAATGGCTGACCAGGTTGATAAGGTAACTGCACATTAGACTGCAAAGGCTGTTGATATTGTGACGGATCCCACACCATCATTCCGGGGTATTGTCCCGTAGAAGGTTGAACGTAAGGACCAGAACCTGGTTGAACGTAGGGTTGATAATTAAAAGGTAAATTTCTGGCTCCTTGAACAGATGATTGACCAGAAGGCTGTTGGTAACCTTGCATTGGGTACTGCCCTTGAGGTTGATAACCTTGAGGCACGTACTGAAATTGGGGTTGTTGAAGACCCTGAGGAGCATATTGAGTTTGGGGTTGACCTTGAGGAATGTACTGTCCTTGAGGTTGATAACCCTGAGGTATGTACGGTCCTTGGGGTTGCCCCCCAAAATAATATGAATCCACAGTTTGTCCTGGGAAAAAGCTACCTTGAGGTTGTGCCCCGGGTGGAAACTAACTACCTTGAGGTTGCCCCCCAGGCGGTAACTGACTACCCTGAGGTTGCCCCCCAGGCGGTAACTGAGTTCCCTGAGGTTTTCCCCCAGAAGGAAACTGACTGCCTTGAGTTTGAGGATTGGGAATGTTACCAGACAACATAAAGATTTTTTCTGCGTTCGACGTTTCAATTTTAAGTCCATCAAGACCAGATGATAACACGTTTTCGATAGGTTGAGGAGCTGCTCCCGAGAAAGTACCAGAAAAAGACTGATATCCCGAAGGAACAGAAGGACCACCATGTAAAAATGATTCAGGCGTTTGAGAAAACATGGATGACTCTCCAGCCATAAAAGATGACAGATAATATCCTCTGGGTGTAGGATGAAATGGAATTCGAGGTGGATAAAAAGCAAGACCCGGGTTCTCTAAAAAATATGTTAAAGAGAGATACCAAGGATTAGTTCGAATGGGGCTGTAGAAAATAGATTCACGCTCCCTAATATTTAACGATTGAGGGGAGTTGGGAAGAGATATGTCTTCGTCTGGATTAGTAAGTTCTTCAATAGAAATAAGTCTAGAGGGAAGATTTTCTGTAATGATATTTCTTACCCTAGGTGAACCTGGATCGCTAGAAGTTGGTGTAACAAATCCTGATGTTTCTAACACAGAAGATTCAGTTTCAGGCTCAGAGATTTCAGGTTCATCAGATAATTCACCAGAAGGAGAAATATTTTCAGTAACTTCAGAAACTGAAATCGGTTCTTGAATGTATTCTGTTGTAGCTATTTGATGATCAGGATGTATAACTATAGCAGAGCTTTCAACTTCTGTTGATCTAAGTCTACGGCTACTGTGTGGTACCAGAGCTCGAAGCCCTTCAAGTTGACGTGGTGAATATTCAGGAGGTTTCCCTTGAATTCTCTGGGATTGTCTCGGCAATTCTGCCATGATTAAAAATTATCTAATCACACGCAAACAGAGAAAAATTTCAATGAAAACACCTAAAGTCTCTAAGAAACAAACAATTGAATCATTCGCTTAAAATTCTAAGAGTTCAAACCACACACAAACAGGTAACTTTCCATACTAAAATCACTAGTTGGTGATGAAATCCAACTTAGTAGAGTTTTAACACGAAAAGGGCGGTTGGAACAGTTACCCCGACAACCTGCTTAATGAAACAGACTGGCACAAGTTTCTTCTCATAACCATCTCGAGTGAAGAGAACCCCCCAGAGAGTCCAAGTGAGTCTAGTCGACGTTTGTTCCAGGTACAGTGGGATCTTCCCTCCACCATCACCTTAGGAAAGAATCCTAAATATTATGGTCACTAAGGTTACCAACTGAAACAAATATACCTGGGGGAACAGTCTACGATCCGACACACACGCAAGGGCAGAGTAACAAAGCTCAATCCCCTTGAAGGCTCCTTGAAATAATCCAAGGTTTACCGACAAGTGACCCCTGGCTCCTCGACAATGGTCTATCCGAGGTTTACCGTTTTTAATACATGTA
Organism: Pinus albicaulis; assembly: GCA_034641835.2. Lineage (NCBI taxonomy): Eukaryota > Viridiplantae > Streptophyta > Pinopsida > Pinales > Pinaceae > Pinus > Pinus albicaulis. The sequence continues at coordinate 426,993,266 of CM076574.1, forward strand.
TATCTTCTATCGTTCCCAATGAGGAAGGATTGATTACCCCACTGGTTTAGATATGATCTCGTGCTTAAGTCCTTTAAGAGGAGCTTCCCAGAGCATACATGCAACAACTGGAATTCTTCCTACCGCAAGATTTGTCTACTTGTTTGTTTTAGCTATCTTGGAGAGTTAATTACTCCCTACTCCAAGATACTAGCCTAAGCTATGTTGGTGATAAGAGCCCTAGAAATAAAAAATTACTAGATGAATTTTAGTTAAGCGTTAATTTTATGAGCTATTTCTTAAGTCAATGGGTGCGGAATTGAAACTTTGGATGATGTGAATACTCGACTTCCAAAAACACTAAAATGCACCTATGATGATATTCAATTCTTTTTCTTTCAATGAACTTTCTATCTAAAGAAAGAGTTAGAGAATGCGATCTTTTAAATTCCTTCTTTAAACATGAAAAATAATTGAAAGAAACTATTTTGTCTTTTCAATAAACTATCAAAGCTCACAAGAAAAATCCTTTTCTTTTCAAAACTTAGAAACTACAAAACAATTTTCCTTCAAAAGAAAGCTACAAAAACTAAAACTACTCAAAACTACAAACTCTAATCTTGAGATCTAAAATCTAAATTGAGTAAAAGCTTTTAAGATTTTTTTTATGAATGTTTTCCTTAGTTGTTCAACAAACTAAGAATCTATTCGTTCAGATAACAAACAGATCAAAAACACTCAAAATATGTTTTTATAAAAATGAAATTCAAAACTTTCAACCAAGTTTTTTCGAAGATTTGCAAAGAAACAAAAGGCTTAATTTCTCAATATAGGATGTTTTCACAATCAGGTCGGATTCAAAAGACAAAAAGAGATCAATGTAATCTGAGATACTGCAAATTGTCAAAAGTTCGAATCACTACAAAGACCAAGCGGAAAAACAATCCAATCGGCAAAATCTTCTAGAAAATCATCAAAACATTAACACTGTTGGAGTTCATTCACAAAGAATTCTTGATAGACACAATAATCAGTCTGGGCAGAAACCAAAGATCTAAAAATAAACTAGAAAAAGAAATCTAGAGATTTTCTAAAATTTTTACAGGGTCCGCAGGTAACCAGTATTGACAGGTGCGGTCCCGCACTGTATTCTTTACAGAAAGTGCGAACCTGCCCGCACTGTCAAAATAAGCCAGAGTGCGGTCCTAGGAAAAATTATAGAAAAACTTAAAATATTTCTAAATTTTCAAAAACAGGGAAAATCTAAATTACCCAGACAGATATGTATCAATCAAAAACCAGGAAAAAAATGTTTCCTCAAATCAAAAATAAAAGAGAACCAAAAACAACAAGTTCTTTCCCCAGCGGAGTCGCCATTTTGTTGTGTAGATTAATCCGTCTTGCAGACAAGACCGATCTCTCTAGTACTAAAGGTAACTAGCAACAAACAGCTAATTATACTAATCTCTCTCTAAGCATATAAGATTCATAAAACACTATATAGGTGTAAGGCCTACCTTATGTCCAACGCTTGCTTGATTTCGTTGAAGTCCTTCCCGTGCACCGAAAGAACGTTCCTCATGAATCTACAGTCACAAACAAGCAAAAAGATTAAGTAGCACCTGTATAGACATTATTACAAACCATACTTATCATAATGATCAAGGAATTTATGAAATAAACCATGAATCGACAGTTTAATGAGAGAAATGAGTATATTTGTATTAACTTCAAATAAAGAAAACCTTTACAACCTGTGCCTTGATGTTGTGCAGGTCCTCCCGGGGTCCAAAGCAGGAATCTCTTCTAATTTGACAAGCATTGCACTTCTTTGAACCAAGACAAATAGAGATGAGTGATTTAACCTCACAGAAAGAGTGATTTAATCTCACAGAAAGTCTTAGTTAATTGAGACTGAATCTCAACAGCATTTAACTTCAAATATCTTAAGCTTGAACTCCCTTTGAGGCTACCCAAGGCCTCTTTTTATCGTGGAAAAGAGGAGGTTTCTTGTTCCAAATATGAAGGGATAGAATCCTCCTTCAAAGGGATTAGCTCCTTACATCAAGGGGTTAGCTCCATCAAGTGAGGGCTGCATGAACCTTCTCAAAGCGTATCCATTCCCGAAAATTCCCATCTAGAATCTTCTAGAATTCATCTGAAATTCACTTTTTATCTTTACTTTCTCGCCTTTTTATGTTTTACAAAGGTCCGCACCCATAACACAAGGAACGTGCGGTATGGTTCCGCAGGCAGGCTGAACTTTAGGTGCGGGACCACAGGGAATGCATAGAGAAAGTGCGATACCAATGTTTAGGGGATTTTAGGAACTTTTCTCTGATTTTGAAAGCTTGACATGAGGAGCTGATATGTTAGACTTGCAAAAGGAGGAAGTATGAGTAATAATGAGCTCATACTCATAGTAAAATGTCAGGATGACAGATTTTAGTGTAACATTAGCACTAATGGTTTAGACACCTATATCATGGTTGATTCTAATCGACTTCTACTTTTACAAATGATAAAAGTTAGAGAGAATACTTGCTTGGTTGAACATTTCCCGAACCACCACTTAGAAATAGATGTGTGATGAATTTTCCGTGAAACAATCAATGTTATTCTAGGCTTATAAATGACCTCTTTGTGATTACATGACTCATAAATCAAATAACCATCTATAGTTTATAGTTGAAACTAAGGGATGTTAAAACAATGAAACAACCATATGATAAATTTTGTGACTTCCCGTTACAAATTGAATGGATTTGGATAAAAAATTAATACAATATTGTATATATCTTGCAATTCAACATTCATGACTTGGTAAAATTATGTTTCCCAGACTGCATCCCTGTAACAATTGTTCTAGTTCCAATATAGGGGTCTTTACAAGGAGTAGGAATTCAATGCATAGGGCGTGTGGGGTAGGGTGTTCCCTGGTGTGTGTTGGTCAATAAGGCTTTCCTTGAGTTCAATTGGTTCATCTCATTGGTTGGTTCCTTCCCCTTGTCTGGCTTGACTAGATTCCTTCTAAGTGTTAGATTGTGGTTTTGGTGTGCCTGATATCGTGGAGATTGCGGGTGCTTCAAACTTTTTTCTTTCCTACTCATGACTAACACATCCAACAATATAAAACTAATGAATAACACATCCAACCAAAGAAAAAAAAGCTTCAACAAAATTTATCTGGGACACACTTTGGGGATTTAAAGGTGGAAGCACACATCCTACCACATAAAACAAACTTCAAGAAACTTTATTTGGGACATACTTCTTTGGGGATATAAAGGTGGAAGAACTCTCAATCATCATCTGATGGTGAAGAGTGTTGCAAAGTGGCAGCTGGGGAAGTTCTTCCCAAAGGGATTTTCCTTACAATGTAAATATAAAATTACTTATCCAAATTAAAAAGGCCAATCAAGACACCAAATTGGTGTATGAGATCCCCTTGTTTAGGAAACACATGCTCTTATCCATTAGGCCCATTCAAGCTGTGTATTCAGCATGCCCACTCAAGTTGTATACACATAAACAAAACAAAATAATACACTTTGAAATTTATGCTATAAATATTTAAAAAAATAACATAATAATAATATAACTCATCTTATAAAATAGATTAGGGATAGCCCACTCAAGCTATATAAACATAAAAAAATAATACACTTTGAAATTTATGCTATAAATATTTTTAAAAAATAACATAATAATACTAATAAAACAGTTTAAATTAGAGTGATTAATAAAAAAATGTTATATGAACAAGTGCCATATGAAATGAGTTATGGTTTTGTGCACGTGTGTTATTAATAAGCTATTGTATTATAACAAATCCTATTTAAGGTAAGGTTGAGTTTCCATGATTATGAGTCTTGTTACATATTTTATGGTTATATATATATATATATATATATATATATATATATATATATATATATATATATATATGTTTAACTCCTAAATTAAATTTTATATAATTAATAATAAGAATAAAATAGTCTAAATTAGAGTCATATTTTAGTTAAATTTTATGATTTTTAAATTTGTGTAATGTGTTATATAATATAAATCCTTTTTAGACCCAAACTTTTTTACTCTAACTATACTCTCTTTTCAAAATAACATAGTAACTAATATTATTTCCCTTGAAATATTAGTGAGGGTTTGTAAAAATAGGAAGTAGGTAGGAATATAGGTGATAGCTCTTTTCTTAGTACCATATAGATTAAAATTTGATATTTATCTTAAAATCAGTTATGCTCATTTTACCTTTTTAATTAAATTGATTAATAGAAAAATGTTATAGGAACACTTTTCATATGAAATGAGTTATGATTTTGTAGACATGTGTTATTGATAAGCCATGTTATTGTAACAAATCCTATTTAAAGTAGGTTTAAATTTCTATAATTAACAATCTTGTTACGTATTTTATTGTTATATATATATATATATATATATATATATATATATATATATATATGTTAATTTTTATTATAATTAATAATAATAATAAAATAGTTTAAATTAAAGTCATAATTTAATTATTTTTTATTATTTTTAATTTTTTTTAAAATGTGCTATATAATATAAATCGAATAACTTACTAAAAATCCATATCTATGAATTATTGTAAATAATGTCTATGCTAAAGGCCACCACTATCTTTTTAGACCCAGGCTTATTTAAACTACAATTTTACTTTCTTTTCAAAATAACATAGTAACCATTATTATTTCTCTTAAAATATTAGTGATAGTTTTTAGAAACATGAAGTAGGGAGGAAGAAAAGAAAAATTCTTATTTAAATTGACTCGCATTTAATATAAGATGGGTGCCTTATTGAAGGTCTCTTTCTATAGAAGTTGGAAAAGAAACTCGAATTTGAATATCTTCTTATAAGTTTCAAGTAGATGGTCTATGAATGATATTTGATATAGAATTTCTGATGCTAATTTTTCTCTAGTATCAAATTATTTTGTGGCAACTTGTCTTGAAATAGTTTATTTCATCTATTTATTTGATTTATCATTATCAATAATATTCTTTTATTTTTAATAGTATTTTTAACTTTTACTGTGAACCCATAAAACCCATCATCTATGGACCTTTCTCAACTTTTGCCTCGATTACACCTCAATTATTGACAAATACAATTCTATAAACTCAAATCATGTTAACATGGTAAAAGAAGCATGCTTTAATCAAGCTAAACAAGCACCACAATAAAACTAATAATCAATCAATTTCCAAGTGTTGAGTAGTATATTTACAAGTTACAACTATTGATGAATGACTTATATGATCAACATACGTTTAACTATATCATTGAATATTTAAAACATGGAACATGATAGGTATGATAGAAAAACATATTGTAATGCTTAAACTAGTTAGAATTTATTTCTTCTTATTGTAAAATTAATTTACCATTATTAGTATTATTTTAGATATATTAAAAAAATATTTTAATATTTTATCAAATTTGAGAAAATCTGCCTAAGATTTAAATATTGTTCTAAATATAAAAATTAGTGTCTAATTTTAACAAATTTACATAAATTCAAAAACAACTCTTCCTCTCAATGGTTGATTTAAGTAATTCAATAAAGAATAAAATAACTCGATATAAATAAATTTGCATCTCCTGAGCGAAGCAAGGGCAGTTTCGAGTGTAGATCGAGCAGATGAAGCAGATCCATGACCGGTTTGAAAACGAAGAGTAGATCAAGACCTATAAGCGTCAGTAGCAACGAAGGTAGAGATAAAAGCAATTTACTATATTGATCCAATTTATCCAACATCATAATAATACGCAGAGATCGATTATGCAATAGAGTAAGCAGGAGATTAAGCCTGAGTGTGTATATATATATATATATATATAAGTTGAAAATAATTAATATTATTTTATATTAATGGAGAAATAGTTACATAAGTTGTAACGTATCTCCTTAGTTTAGGATTAGTTCCTACAATTTAGGAGTTTGTTTGCAACTTCCTAATTCCTAGTGATGTACTTAATGATGTAATGTCTCATTCATGAATGTAGAGTAAACTCAGAGTGTTCTCTCTGTTTGAGTGCAGTCTCCAGGTGCAGTACTCACCTGTGAGCTGCAACTCCTTCTTTTTCAATTCAGTGTCATTTTTATCTTGGTATCAGAGCACAAAGTAGGGACAGCCTTAATTTTTTTTTTTAGGATGCATCATTGATTACAGAACTGTAGTGGCGGAGGAGCTTACAAAAGTTTTCGTAGATTCAGGTGGACTGCAGTAACACCTGAAACACAGGTCTCAGATGACTGATCATCTCTGAGTGGGAGAAAGGATTGGTGCTGTTTTTTTGCGAACAATCGTGCCATTGGCGCGGGTTTGAGGGAGATAAGCACCCCAATGCGCCAAAATACGCTATTGGCGCGGAAGTACATGCAAAAGTCGCGCCAGGGTTGGGATTCGCACGCATTTTGATTTAGGCGCGGATTTTTCGCATCAAAGAAGCGTCAGCCTCTTTCTCTTTGAGAAGGTCTGCAATTTTTTGCAGATCGGCCCTGCCCGGTGGTGGCACATTGAAGTTCTGAATTCACCCGGTGGTGGCAGATCGGACTTGCCCGGTGGTGGCACATTGAAGTTCCTGATTTGCTCGGCAGTAGCAGATCGGACTTGCCCGGTGGTGGCACATTGAAGTTCCTAATTTGCTCAGTGGTAGCAAATCGGACTTGCCCGGTGGTGGCACATTGAAGTTCCTGATTTTTCCTGATGGTGGCGCATTGAAGTTCCTGATTTGCTCGGAGGCAGCAGATCGGACTTGCCCGGTGGTGGCGCATTGAAGTTCCTGATTCGCTCGGTGGCAGCAGATCGGACTTGCCCGGTGGTGGCGCATTGAAGTTCCTAATTTGCTCGGTGGCAGCAGATCAGACTTGCCCGGTGGTGGCACAGTGAAGTTCCTGATTCATCCGGAGGAGGCAGATCAGATTGTTATGGTCAAGAACTGGTATGTGGTGATTTTTTTTTAGTATCCTGCAATTTTTCAGTTGGGTAGAATTATTCATCAGAGGATCAGAAATTTTATCAGTCCAATATGAATAACAGTATAGAATCGTATCTCCACGAGTCTGGCAAACTCGATGGATCGAATTTCTCCAACTGGAAATTAAAGATACATACTTTACTTGAAAGCGCAAATGTGTGGTCGATCATTATAGGAAGTGAGCTGAGACCAGGATCAGCTGCACAAGAACAAGACTGGGATAAAAGGGAGACAAAAGCAAAGTTCATATTAAAGATGTCTGTCAAGGACAATATTATACCGCATATTAGAGACTGTAAATCGGCCACTGACATTTGGACGATGATTAAAAACCTATACCAGACGAAGAATAAAAACCTTGTCTTGTCACTCAAAGGCAAGCTGTTTGCAATGAAGATGGAGGAGAATGAGTTCGGTGCTGGATTCATTGCGAGAGTCAAAGACTTGAAGGACAGATTGGGAGATATTGGAGAGAAAGTTTCCGATTCGGATCTGGTCATGATCACGTTGAACATAATGACAGATGAATACCAGATTTTTATCACAGGGCTGGCAGCAAGGGAGAAAGCCCCTGCGTTTGAAGAGCTGGCAGGGATTCTGCTACAGGAAGAAGAGCGACGACAAAATTTGAAATCACAGAGCAATGACCTTGCTCTGATGGCGAAAAGGAGACAGTATAGATGGAAGCAGCCACAGCAGCAACAACAACCACAGCAGCAGCAGAGAGGAGCCAACACATTTCACAAGAGACCGTTTAAAGGTATGTCTGCTAATAATTTTCCCAGCAAGAAATGTTTTTACTGTGGAAAATCTGGTCATCAGATTAAAGAGTGTAATAAGAGGCAGGCAGACGAAGTAAGAAACAAACAGAGAAAGCACAAAGGTTACTTCGTTGAGGAAGATGAGGATCATAGCCACGAACTTCAACTATTTACAGCTGATTGTGCTCTTTCAGCTTCAAAGGGAGATGAGGACGACATATGGTATGTCGATTCTGGTGCTTCCTCACATATGACAGGTAAGAAGGAATGGTTTGAATGTCTTGAAGAAACTTCATGTGGGTCGAAAATTTATTTAGGGGATGATAGTGGATATGAGATCAAAGGATATGGTGACATTCCGGTAAAAGTACCTAGCGGTAACATTAGACACCTTAAAAATGTATTGTATGTGCCCGGAATTAAGAAAAATTTGATCTCTGTCTCAATGATTACTGATCAGGACATGCAAGTTCAATTCTTTAAGACTAACTGTGTCATAAAGGATAGCCAGATGGAAACAATTGCAACAGGAGTGCGCGTGGGGAGCTTGTACAGATTAGACGTGAAAAGTATGACAAAGAAAGCAATGGTTGCAACTGGATCGACAGCTGAAAATATCTGGCATCAGAGATTTGGCCATCTTAATCTGCAAGACCTCATTTTACTTCAGAGAAAAGGTATGGTTGATGGACTCCCTATTTTCCATAATGTTAAGTTGGACTGTGATGGATGTGCATTAGGGAAAATGCATAGAGAAGAGTTCCCTTTGCATGTTAACGGAAAAGAAAGAGATATCTTAGAACTGGTGCATACATATATATGCGGACCTATGCAGACTAGGTCATTAGGAGGTGCATATTATTTTCTCTTATTTATAGATGATTTCACTAGGTTCTCATGGATATACTTTCTGAGTAAAAAGAGTCAAGCCTTTCAGTATTTTAAAGAGTTTAAATCTATGGTAGAAAACCAGATAGGAAAAAGGATAAAAATTCTCCGCTCAGATCAAGGGGGAGAATACAGGTTGGGAGAATTCATGAATTTCTGCAAGCAGCATGGGATTATTCAACAGTTCACAATGCTCCACACTCCTCAGCAGAATGGAGTGGCAGAGTGAAAGAACAAAACCCTTGTGGAGTGCGCAAGGAGCATGCTTCAAGGTAAGGGTCTTTCAAATGGTTTTTGGGCAAAAGCTATTAACATTGCTGTCTATTTAAAGAATAGGAGTCCTACTAGATGTCTAGGCTTCAAAACCCCTTTTGAAGAATTATTTGGATTCAAACCAGCAGTGAGTCATTTAAGAATATTTGGGTCAAAAGATTATGCTCATATACCTAAGGCAGAAAGGAAGAAGTTAGATCCTAAAGCCCTGAAATGTATCTTTGTTGGATATGGCACTGAGTTCAAAGCATATAAGTTATTTAATCCTGTGACTCATAAGGTTTTTGCAAGCAGAGATGTCATATTTCATGAACAGGTTGAAGAAGGAAAGGATGACTCTAACAGTGATTGGCACATTCCATTGCTAATGGAAGAATACAATGGGGATGATGAAGAACAAGAGAAAAAACAACAAGAAGAAGTAATAGGTAATCAAATAAATGATGCAAGCCCGGAGAAGGCTGAAATGGATAGATTTGAGGTAAGTCCCCTACCAAGGAGATCAAGTGGGAAGACTCAATTACCATCCAGATTGAAAGACTATGCATTAATGAAAAACATTTTAAACATTGTAGAACCTACAAATTATGAAGAAGCAAGTCAATCTGATGCATGGAGGGCTGCAATGCATGAGGAAATTGAATCAATTAATAAAAACCATACTTGGGATTTGGTTGAATTGCCTGAAGGTAAAACCCCCATAGGATGAAAATGGCTGTACAAACCTAAAATAAATGTAGATGGGAGTATAGAAAAACTTAAAGCTAGACTGGTAGCAAAGGGTTACTCACAGCAAGAGGGAATAGATTTCGATGACACCTTTGCTCCTGTAGCCAAGTTAAACACCATTAGAATGCTAATTCCTTAGCAACAAAACATAAATGGTAGCTACACCAGCTAGATGTTAAGTCTGCATTTCTGAATGGTGACTTGAAAGAAGAAATTTATTTAGTTCAGCCTGAAGGTTTTGTGAAAAAGGGACATGAACATCTTGTTTGTAAATTGAAAAAGGCACTTTATGGTTTAAAACAAGCACCCGGGTCGTGGTATGAGAATATTGCATCATTTTTTGTACAGCTAGGCTTTCATAGAAGCTTGAATGATCCAAATTTGTATACCAAGTTTAATAAACAGAGGCAAATTATTTTGATTTCTTTGTATGTAGATGATATGATCATAACAGGGGATGCTAACAACCTGATCAAAGAAATAAAACGGCAGATGTCACAAGTGTTTGAGATGAAAGATCTCGGAAATCTCCATTACTTTTTGGGGTTGGAGGTATGGAAAGATTCTGGACAAAATTTTCTTACTCAAGGGAAGTATGCCAGAAGCTTGCTGGAAAAGTTCAGAATGGAGCAGTGTAGATCAACAGCAACACCATTGCAGAAGAACTTAAAGTTGAGCAATGATGATGGTACTAAAGAGGTGGATGCCACTATGTATAGACAGCTAGTTGGTAGTTTGATATATCTCACTACAACTAGACCAGATTTGGCATACTCTGTTAGCATGTTGAGCTAGTTTATGTCAAAACCACTCGAAAGTCACTAGATCGCAACAAAAAGTGTGTTGAGGTATCTTAGTGGTACTAGTAATTATGGCATTTTGTACACTGACACTTCTGATGTTACTCTAGCAGGTTTTTCAGATTCAGATTGGGCAAGTAACTTGGATGATCGAAGATCTATCACAGGTTACGCTTTCAGCATTGGATCCAGGGTCATAGCATGGAGCAGCAAAAAGAAAAGTACTGTAGCCTTATCTTCATGTGAAGCTGAGTACCAAGCATTGTGTGCAGCCACATGTGAAGCTATCTGGTTGAGAAGACTTCTCAACGATGCAGGAGAAGAACAGAAAGAATCAACTATCATCAAAACTGACAACCAGAATACCATCAAGCTTGCATACAATCCAGTCTTTCATAAAAATAACAAGCACATCGACACTCAGTTCCACTTTGTTCGAGAGAAACTACAGTCAAAAGAGATAGTTGTTGAATATTGTAAAACTTGTGACAATATGGCTTATATATTTACTAAGCCTCTTGGGCGTGTAAAGTTTGAATTGTTTAGAAGGATGCTAGGAGTTCAGGATAATCCTTTCTCCATTAAGGGGGGGAGTTGAAAATAATTAATATTATTTTATATTAATGGAGAAATAGTTACATAAGTTGTAACGTATCTCCTTAGTTTAGGATTAGTTCCTACAATTTAGGAGTTTGTTTGCAACTTCCTAATTCCTAGTGATGTACTTAATGATGTAATGACTCATTCATGAATGTAGAGTAAACTCAGAGTGTTCTCTTTGTTTGAGTGCAGTCTCCAGGTGCAGTACTCACCTGTGAGCTGCAACTCCTTCTTTTTCAATTCAGTGTCATTTTTATCTATCTCTCTCTCTCTCTCTCTCTCTCTCTCTCTCTATATATATATATATATATATATATATATATATATATATAATGGTAAATTATCCTATGTTAACTTGGCGATGAGCTATTAATTTCTTTGAAATTGACCTGGCAGTACGCCTAGGTATCGTACAAATAGGAATTGTTCATACAAGTCTCCCACAATGGTGTTTAATTTGCAGGAAGTGATGACTTATGTAGGAATAGCAAAATAGATTTAAAAAGCGAGCCAAGTGAGAGTTGTCAACAGCTCGCAAATAAAAATAAATCTGCATAGGAACATAAATTTCAGTTCCAACCATATGAAGAAGAATGCAGAAGATACTATACAAGTTACAAGCTCACTTTCCATATGTTCTACATATAGACCAAACTAAAGTTCAAATACAATAGTGAAGTATATGGGCATGTTTCTACACTACCATGGATATATATGTTTCTACACTAGAGTGGACTTGTCTTAACTTTTGATTTATTAAGACAACTTTGATCTATCTTAATCCTTTATTTATTAAGATAGTTTAGATCTATCTTAATTCTTGATCTACTAAGAACAAAAAATTCAAAACCCTAAACTTGCAAAATTCTACACAATTATTGATGGAAGACACTTAATAGATGAAGGTTATTATGGATCTAAAGTATCATGTATTTATACACAAAAAAGACACTAAGATCTCACCTTCCTCTAGAGTAGAATGCTTCTCTAGGTACACGAACAATTTTTTAAGTTAGATCAATGGATTGCTCACTTTTATTGTTACCGCTATTTAAGACATTTTTTTTTTGCAGAAAAAATAAAACACCGCTATTTATAACCATCTACCATGACATGAAATGAAATTACAGAAGGTCTGTTGTTTAGGCTATCAAGTGACTTCAAATAAAAACTTAACACCAATTGAAGAGGAGTATAGCTGCATCAAAATAAATTGTGTTGGCCTATTAATTAAAAAAAATCGAATAATTATATCTTAAAAAACATGATAGGAAATTTGAGTTTACACCTAAAATTCCATGGGGAGATCTCAGATAATTACCTTTACAAAAATCAGAAGAGCCAAAATGAGACAAAATTTTTGTAAAATAAATTTATAAATCTTAATTAAATTACAAAAATCAAACCATTAATTTCATTGAAAAGATTCAACTATTTCCAAGGGAAATGAAAATCCATAAATTTTTGAAGCTGAGATGCAGAATGAGCTTGAGAGAAAATGAATATGCCAATATTCTTATCCCATACCTAGAAATTGTTTGGAGCTAAGGGTAAAATAATCTTACAATATGGCACACTAATTCAAGGGCATGCTTATATGTATTGTACAAACTCCAACATGGTAACTGAAATTTCAAACCATTGTATAGAAATAATTACACCAAGTAGTGCATGTTCTCGATGTTGTAACAACCCTCGTCTAGTCTAAATTGATTAAGAGGGTTAATTCTGCTTCTTCCAAAACAAAGGCTTGTAGGTTGCATTTTCGCAGCCTTCCCCTGTCTGATTACTTTGTTCTTGCAACATGTTTCTGCCAATGAAATGAGTTGAAAATGAAAGAAGATGACCCAAATTTAATAATTTTAATGGAAACACTCTATTAACATTCAAATTAAAATGCAAATTGTAGTTAAGTGAAGCTATAGATGGAAATGAAAGAATTTCAAAGAACAATAGCAATGTATCATGGTAAGAAACTCAAATTCTTCAACAATTCAATGCTCAAACCTCATAGTAAGAAACTCAACTTCTTCAACGATTCAATGCTCAAACCTGTTTTTCTATGAAACAAATAATTATTCAATAATTAACTTGGGAAACCAAACGAAAACCATTTATACTATTAAGTTTTTAAATTTTTTTATCTTTGCTTCTTATTCTTTCATACCAAACCAAACCATTTATAGAGTTAAGTCCTTCAAAATAATTTTTATGTTTGGTTCTTCTTTTAACTTTATATTTGGTTCTTCTTTTAACTCTTTGTTAAAAATGAAGACGTCGTCATTTTAATGTGATTTGCAAGATCTATACTCACTAGTGCCAAAGAATTTGACATTTTAGTCTAAATATTTTGAGAAAATTTCAGTGAGGAGTTCCAAAGGATAGAGATACTTGCCTTGGCTTTAGGTGCAGAATATATGAGGCGTGATTTTCTGTTAAAATATTATGGGACTTGAACACTAGAAGGCATAGAGAGGTTTGTTTTTTTATTTAAGTGCAGAAAGTCTGAGATGTAATGAGATGTAATTTTCTGTTAAAATATTTAATTTTAATATTATGGGACTTGAATCTTGTCAGAAATATAGTAGCTTATCAAGATAAGCAACTCAACCCATTGCAACTGTTATATCATTGTGAATATTTACTGTGAAACAAACAAAAATACTTCCTAGAAACCAAACCAAAACCATTTATATGGTTAAGGATGCTTCTGTAATATAGGAAATGAAAAAAGGTTAAAAATTTTATGTGGCCAATTATATTATGAGTAGATAACATTAGACTATACATATAGATAGGATATATAGGATCACTATTTTTCAAAAACCTCTTATATGATAATTAGTTCACATACCTCATACATGTTGGATTCACTAAAGTTAAAATATGTTAGTTGATACGTCAATATATATTTATATTAATCAAATCCACGTTTGAAATAAAAGAGGCAGAAAGGTACCAAATTTATCCATCCTCGACATAGAGAAGGCATAAAACATGGTTTGGAACTTGGCCAAGAGAAATAAGAAAGGTGCAGCATGCCTCCATGTGAGTAGCCGGTTCACCAAAATGTCCACGGCATTGAAATGTAGATCACGCATCTGCATCACAATTATGTTCATCCGTATCAGATCCCTTCGCATGCAGGTCACCAGCTCATCCTTGACGTGGAATTTAATCTTGGAAGACTTCTTATTATTATTGTTTTTGCTAATGACATGCAAAGTGAAAAAGAGTGCTGGAAGAGGCTAGTCTGCGTTGTGAGGGGTGGCGATGATGGAGTTCAATGTTGATATTGTTTGGTACTCCACTAGTTTGTTTTACTTCCTGGATTTCATTTCAAAAAACTATGTAGAAAAATGAAAACTCTCCCCTCGTAAATCACACCTTAATTAGATTTGGTTCCTCAGCCATTTTTTTGTCTCAAATATTTTGAATCCGTTCTCTGTAAACTACATTTACTTTGAATTTATTACTAAACTTTTATTTTAAGAAATGTTTAAAAATATGAATGCTTCTTCTATCCAAACTAAAATCTGATTAGATTTAATTCACCATTTGCATTTTCAAGAAATCTGAACGTTTATTCTCTTGTAAAGTACAACTTGAAAACTCACTAAGATTGTCCTAATATATGAGCAAGCGTTTCCAATAGCTACTTCTTGGGCACATCTTGGCAGCAGGCTTGTAGACATATGAATAATGTTCCTCAGATCTTGTAATTTCGCTGCAGAACTTTAAATTGATGAGTCTATTAGAGATAAAGAATATTTAAATAATATAAATCCTTAGTTCTCTAAATTACACTTAAGTCAAAAGTCAAAATTGAATCCATAAGACACATTAAAGTCAAAATTGAATCCATAAGACACATTATAAATAAATATTTAGAAACCTCCATGCTTTAGTTTCTCTGTGAAATACATTTTCATTAGATTAATTCAAGAGCTTCATTTAAAGAAACATTTAGAAATCGTAGTGCTCCTCTATAAAATACGCTTTCGTTTTATTTCATGGATTGCATTTCAAGGACTATGTAGAAAAATGAAATCTCTCCCCTGGTAAATCACACCTTAATTAAATTTGGTTCCTTAGTTTTTTTTTTGAATCACTGCTAGAGAAAATTCTAGATTTTCTGCTACTAGATACACCCACTCTGCTACGAGACATGTTATTGGATAAGCTAGATAAAATAATACATCCTAGTCACGCTCACCAGAATCTGGACATGGATCGAGCTATCTGTCTGGTTTGACTAGGTTGAAAACTAATGTGGCTGGATATGGATCACGAATTTGAACCTGATATGCTGTTGGGTACCAATACCGATATGAAAGGGATGCTATGCATGGACCCTGTTCGTGATTCGAAATTATAGTTTCGACTACCATGACAGAGACATCTTGGAGGTCTTGGAATCACGGAGACACCTTAGAGGTCATATCTTCTTTCATTGTTAGGTGGAGGAGACTTTCATACGGCTTGGTGAGTTACTTAGGTATTTAGTATAGCGTAAATGAAGGAGGCATGGATTTAATGGCCTAAAACATTTCAATTCTCTAACATTTGATCGAATGGTGCAAAGAGTCATAGTGGCATCTAGGAGAGTTGTTTTCAAATAAAAAAAAATCTTAAGCCATAATTAGTTTATTTAAACGACAAATTATATTTTAACTTAATTAAAAAATATTTTATTAATAAAATTATAATAAAAAATTTAAAATATTTACACAAATTGTTAAAAAAATAAAATTATGTTTTCATTAACATTTTATAACTTTAATTATTTGATATTAATGACATTTATGCATCAATTGATATTAATGAGATTTCATACATCACATTTTGGTTTAGATGAAAATCAACATTTGTAAAGTTAATGAAAAAAATAATAATTCAAAGTTAATGTAGAAAAAAAATTAAAAATTGTATGTTTGGTATAGTTCACGGAAGTGAAACTAAGTGACTTTTTTTATTTTTGTTTTATTAATATAAATGAGTTTTTTTTTTTACTCTGAGATAAACTATTAATGTTTTTAATTAATTTATAAAATATAGAATTAATAAAAAAAATTAACTTTTAAAAGCTTGTCTTTTTATAAGGATATGAGTAAATTTGTAATAAAAATGTTGTAGGTTATCAAAATTTTAATAAAAATTACACACACACACACACACACACAGATATATATATATATGAGGTTTTTAATGTTTTTTTTTGTCTTTTTCTGTAATTTTTTTTAATAAACTGTTAGACACCTAATCCTCTATGGGTAGGTCTAGAGAACGAACAGAAATAGGAAGTCCAAGAGACCCTAGAATATGGAATCCAAGGGTCACTCCATGTATGATAAATATGTATCATTGTGAGTAATATTGCATCAAAGGTTTATCTTTCTCATGTGTCTTCTATATATACTGTGCTCACCATTGTTGAGTTTAACATGGTATCAGAGCGCAAGCTAAGGCCTCGCCTTTTCATATTCTTTGTCATATCAATTTAGGATTTGTAACTCCCTTCTGCCTTTCCTTCCATATTCTTTGTCATAACAATTTCTTGTGTATTATGTCAATGTGAGCACTCTCCCTCATTCAGTGATACTGCGAGGACTGTTGTTAGTGCCATACTTAACTCCTATTATGTGCGCCCACTGCTCAGATCCTCCACTGCGTAGTTAAAACAACACTCTGCTCCATGCATAGACAATTTTGGCCTCTGCTGCCTCCGCGCTATCACTCTAAGATATCACAGTTCCTCCTCGAAACCTCACACTTCACGCTACCCTCACCTGCATGCCTTACTCCTCAACTAGGTGGCTTATTCCATATGTCCGCCCAACCTGCGAAAGGAAGCTATTTCACTACATGGGAGTCATGAGGGTGTAATAACAAGACTGCTCGATACAACGAATGTTGGTGTTCTAATATCAATGACAAATTTTGCAGAGGATACGAGTTCACATATCAAGGGAAGATTGTTACCGCATACAAAATCAAGATCTACAATGGTCATCCCCACACCCATTTTTCTGGCATCATGAGTGTTAAAGATTACATCGATTTCGGTTGGAAGAGTTTCTTTATCCTTTGCTAAGCATTTAGCGTTTTCGGTTGGAGTTTCTTCATATAGTTCTAAGAAATAAGCGCTCCTTATTTACATGATAATAATGGTACGAATGTGCAATGCTAATTTTCACCACTCCATATGATGAAAAATCATCTGTATTACCACTCTCCTTTTCTCAGGCAAGGAAATCTTCAAGTTTCGCTTATTTTTTAATATACCACTCCATCGCTAGCCCCAGGTTGTGCTTGAGCACCTGCAATCCCACTGAATTATCAACCCCATTACTTTCCACGGCCACAGAACACAAAGTATTACTTTTATTATTGTCACGTCGCAACATGGTCATACCACCTTTGGGTTATAAAATAACTATGCCACTACCATAGTCAAACGGTTCTTAATGCCTCTCGGTGCCCGTCCACTACAACATTCCCAATTACCATATTTTGACACAAGTTACTACTCACAAATTACCACTCACTCCCTTCGTATCGTGGCTCTGGTCCTTCACAACATTCCATGCTTCCATCTATTGTATTGTGGTCCTGTGTCATACCACCATACCGCCTCACACCCAGTTTTCCTCCTAGTACATAAATCATAATGCTCCACTTCGATAGTCAAGTTTCTTCCCTATTCCTATTCACAATGTGGTGACTTCTCCTCGACTCTGCTTTACCATAGGGTTATTCCTCCCACTGGTTAGTGTTCCTCCTCCAAACCACCATACGTGGCCCTCAAAACCAGTGGTATCTCTTCTCATACTCAGAGTTTCAATTTTCCATCTAATATTTTCCTCTCTTATCGACATCTAGGAAACAATGATGCTTCGTTGTTTTAAAATTCATTTAACTAGCATTATTTATGTAGGTAACGCCCCTTCTCTAGAAATTAGTAGACTACATTGGATGCCTAGTATTGTTCCCACCAGACGTTCGAGGAAGGGATCCACTCTCTCTGCCAGAACAAGGACAATCCTCCCATGAGCCTATGAAAATTAAATTCTGTGGTGTAAAAGGGCTCTTCTGTACAATTCAACCAATGGAGGTAAGGAGCACATAATAACTATACACTAATTATTAAAGAATGGCATGTTCTAGATGGAAACAATAAATAATTGAAGGATGTTTATGTCTACATTATATTCAATGATAGTTTGATAGAGAGCTAGTATTTTTAATTCTTTGTAATCTTCGAAAGCTGGGGTTTGTATATTAGGATTATTGAGCGTTCATTTTTGCTGATATAATGGCCAAATTTGAGGAGGTCTTAGATTTATTTAAAACGCTGATACTTTCCAATTTTGATGGGAAAGTAAACATAAACAAAGACACTCTCTTTGACATCCAAAGCTATCTACATAATGCACAAGAAAAGATAGGTTTTTTGAAGCTTGAATCTCAGCTTCAACAAGCAGAATTACAGCAGTGGAGTCATCATTATGAACTTGTTTCTATTTAGAAAATTGAAACAGACTCTTATAAGCAACAAGTAAATAATGTTGTGACTGATTCACATTCAGTTCCTAGTTCAACAACATATTTGTATCCAGATGCAGAAACTTGGGTTCTACCTCCCAAGCCCATCATCAGACCTTAGGAAGAGCTTGTCCATAACAAGCACAAAACAGGTCTTGGATATGACAAGGAGTTTTCCTTTCATATTCCAGACTACTACAAGCCCATCAAATTTTAGAGTATCAGATTTCTTCATGACAGTTCACCTTTAGCTGTTCCAGATCTTGATCCTCTTCCATAGTAGCAACAATAGATTGTAAAATGCCAACACTATGATCGATTTGGCCATATGAAAAGTCACTGTTTCGATATTCACCCATGCAAGCATTGTGGTCGGCACACCCAATCTTCGCATGTATGCTTTAGAAACAAGCCTCCTGTAAGAACAGATATTCATCTTGGATGGATCATTTCTTGGCAATGGGCATCAAAAACCAGGAATATGTTTAAGTCACATGTCAGAACTTGTTCTCTAATATTGAACAATCTTGCAGTTGAGTTTTCTCCATCATCTCACCTTGTGCTTGACAGGGGGAAAACGATGGTCATCTACAAGCTTCGAAGCCACATCAAGTGAGCTCCGAGCCACAACTTATCATTCCAGATTCAGAGTTGTAGCCAGAGTCATGGATGCCCATGAGAATTCCTTTGGTTGGTGGACACCCTTAAACCATCTATGCAATGTTGATATTATTCCTATTCAAGGAATTCAGAGAACTTGTAGAAGACTTCAGCTTCTCGCCAACTTTGGTAGAGTTCCGAGAAATGCATTAAGCATTCCAGTGTTGGTGGTCATCCTTAAACCATCACAGGTTGTAGACCTCCCTTATTCTAGGTTGAAGGTCTCCCTCTTCAAATATGAGGGACACTTCCTCTAGCAGAAACCCTCAGCTTCTTGCCATATTTGGAAGAGTTCCGGGAACTGCGCTAAGCGATCTAGTGTTGGTGGCCATCCTTAAACCACCTCTTTATGCCAACATTTCAGAGAGCTGATTTAGCCTAAGTGCTGCCATGCATACTTTATAGATTTGTATTTAAACTCTCTTATTGGACTCACACATACCCCTTCAGATTGAGGGGGGGAATGTTGGACATCTAATCCTTAGCGAGTAGGTGTGGAAGGTGAATGGACAAATGGAGTCCAAGAGACCACTTGGAATGGGAATCCAAGGGTCACACCAATGTAATATAAATTTACATCTATGGTGAATAATAAGATAACTCACACTTATATTTCTCCTTGTGTGTTTACTTTCCTGTTTACCATGCATGTGTTTAACACAAACCATATAAAAAATGTGAATTTAAAAAAAATTATCATTTGATCAAGTATATATTTGTGTGAATTGTTTTAAATATTTAAAAAACATAATTTCCTATTATTTTGAAATAAATGAAACATTAAAAATCAACAAATTTATTTGAATAAGTATTGAATATTATTCTCCATAATTTTTAATAACTATTTCTAATTTTATAAGACATTTCCAATTAATATAATTGTAACAACCCAATCCATCTCATAGGTTATACTAAAGGTAGAAGAGGGTGTTATCATGAGTGACCCAACCTCTAATGTTTCCTTATGGAAATGAGTTCTAAAAATTTCATTTTTTTCAAACCCTTTGAAGTTAAAATAAAGATTAGAATTTTATTTATGTCATCAAGAGCATTGTGGCAATGTAGAATTTCCTTAATTTGACTCCTAGATAAAAAAAATATATCCATTTAAAGTTTTCCCAATAACCTTCTTGATAGATAATTGGGCTCTACCACGTGGCACCCACGTGGTTTCATGTGATTCCCATGTGGTATCACATCTTACTTCCATGTCATCCCTGAGCAAGTCCACATCAAGGTGTTGTCTCCTACTATGCCATCGTGGCATGCCTAGATGGCATATGCCATCTCACCATGTCGTGGCCCCCATTGAACCCCTCCATCACTTGTGAGGCATGTGTTTTATGTTATAATTTTATCTCCTGAGATCTCAGGCCTCAATATGATGTAGGGATAACAAATCTTAGTCTCTGCCCTTTTCAACAAAGCAACTCTATCTGTATTCCAAAATTCTCAAGATCTCGAGTTGCTAATTTAGTTGTCGTCAACTTTCTTGAATCCTTTCCTATCTTGGGACGTAAAATCCTTGGCATATTTCCCATGCATGGCTTTGAAAACATCCAAGATGACGTTACCCTAATATGACATCATTCGAATGGTAAATTTTCTGCCAATCGACAAGAAAAATTCTTAGGGTAGGGACAGATATGTTTGCCCTTTTTTCCTGCCACCCCTTGGAATCCACATAGATGACATCAATTTGGAGATGAAATCATACTAGCATCATCATTTCTACATGGCCTCCTTCGGGAGCATCACATGCCACCAATTTTTAGGCTAGCTGACCTCATCAAAAGGCCACTCGTACATGCCATGTGACAACCATCTTAGGAACCACATCACACTGAAGTCCACACCAACTGGCACTGTGAACTGGATCTAAGTAGGTTTCTGACCCTTGTCTATGAACACACCTTCACATTATAATCAAAAGTTGATACTTGCCCTCACAGTGTGAAAATCACCAAATAATCCCTACTAGATCCCCAACCACCAAAAAACTTGGCTTGGTCCACACTCTGGCTACTTGGGCCATTCACTACAATTACAAGGAGTTGGGCGTCAATCGTCTTACGCGACCCCAACAATAGTGGGTCCTACCCTAAGTTCAATTCTGGTTTGTGAAGTTATCAGAGTTAGAAATTATTTTTTCCTCAAGATTACCTTAGGCTACACATACCTATGTTTTCACATTTATATTGACAACTACATGAATTTCCTTTTTTTCTATGTACTCATGGACCATAAATCCAAGGTCATCTAAATCCCATCTGACCTTTTTAGGCATGAATGCTTTAAGGTTCCATGGTTAACATTCAACGTTACTGGTTGAAGCACATAGTGAGTGCTTATTTACGAGACATCGTTTAAATATTGGTAAACTCTTAGACTATTGCATTTTCCCATTAAAATACACATGTATCATCCATGTGAATGTAAACCATAAGGTTATAAGTAAGCTCAACTACCTTCCAATTTACTTGCAGGAAATTGTACAACTAAATTCGTTCATTTTGCATAACTCAACACACATAGAGCATAGAAATATAAAAAAAAGAATTGCATGTCCCAAAACCATGTTCATTCATATCATATCAACAAAAACAGAGCATAGGCACCACTTCATGCCAAAATACAATGTTCATTGATATAGTGAAATAACATCACATGAGAAAAAAATATAAGGAAACACGTATCTTATAGAGAAGTCAAGAAATTTGATAATGGGACTTCAACTCTCCACCCAACCATATATTAGCTGCCTTACAATATTTCTTGCAACCAATCACCGCTGACCGAAATTTTAAAGCTTGAGGAAGAGTGTTTAAAGGATTTCTCAGACATTCAACATCATTGGGAATCCAAATATCCTCTCATCTTGACCTAACTACCAAATACTTCTCGGAAACCAGAAATTAAACATCTCCACGTACCATCCAAATAATTTGATACCCTAATGCGTCCTCCCTAGACCAAGAATCCAAAGGGCACTGGAGCGCTCCAAACCAAAATTCTAACTTTGAAATGAAAAGAGAAGGCATCTCTATATGAACCAAGAATCCAACGGGAGTTAAGGCCTCCACTCAAATTAGAAATAGTGAGGTCATTCACTTCCTTCACTAGAAATAAAGTCCATTTGTTGTTTTCTCACTGAAATAGGCATATCTACATTGTCCTCAAGGTACTTTAGGAAGTTGTTGTTCCTCCTCTTTATGTTATTCTACGATTATTTTCTCCTCTTATCTGCCTGCTCTTTTCCTAACCCTATATGGATTTGTTTTTTGAATCCTCCCTGGAACAGAGTTATCCTCTTCCGTTCCCCTAATTTATTCCCCCTCTATCAATGAATCCTTTTTTCGATGAATGAATCCTCCTATGATTCCCTCCTTCATGTCTCTTTCATCCAACCACCTCCCTCATTCTATTGTGGTCATTTGTGGTTGTGGGCATGTTTTTCTGAGAGCACAAGCCACTCTTTCAATTATTTTATTCTACTTTATTTCTTATGCGCTTGCCAAAACAGGGCATGAATATGATCCTTTTTCATTTTCTCACCCCATAATGTGTATTCATATGATTTTTTGCATCTCAATCAAGATCCCATAAATGGTATGAAATAACTAGCTTTCCCTTAATTTCCCAAGCAATATCCCTTCCCAAGATGTGATTTTTTTGTTGCAAATGTCAACGTATTAATTAAAGAAATTATCATTATATGATTTACAAGAAGGGGATTTTCCCAATGGGGTTGTCACAATAAAAAATCCATTTGTATTAATTTAATAATATTGTATTAAAAATTTACATTGACAGGGTTAGAATCTAAGTTAACATTGTAGAGGTGTTCAACTTCTTTTGTATAGACTGTGTTTTATTAAGAGATTCCTTTTAAGTGTATTGGTTTACATAGATATCGTCATGTTTTTAAGGACTGTAACATTCCCTTTAGAAAGAAGGTTTGTTTGAGGAAATATTTGGGGCTAAAGGATATGGTTCTTTTTCTAAGTTCAATGCCTTGAGAAATGATGTAGGTTTTGAAACTTTTGATGTGTCTGTTACCAATAAATAGATCCCTTCTTAAGTGGAGAGTTCTTGTGAGAAGTGAATAAACATTGAAGAAGATTAATATAGGGAAGATTCAATGGTTTTCTACTCATTTTTATCAAGTGGATTACCATGTTTGGACACTCATTTTGATGTTGAACCTCATCTATTTATTTTTCGTAAGTCCATCAAAGATGAAACCCCCTTGAATTTGTAAATTCCTCCTTTTAACTTTGAAGAGTAGGAACAATAAATTTTTTAGGGGTGGGAGATAATGGAGTGGAAGGTGTTGGTGTCCAAGTGTGAATGAATATTCAAACCCTTTCCCACATTAATTATCAATTCAAGTGCATACATTATTTCAAGCTAACGTGCAAGGTATATGCAGGAGAAATGACACAATCCAATATTGATCACAAATTCAACAATTAAAACAACGAGAAAAATTGTAATAGTAATTAAAGATAAATTGCAGAATTATAAAAGCATTCACAACAATTAAAGAACATATCATTACAACAGTTAAAATACTCAAACAGAAATGCGAAAACAACAAAAGGAAATAACGCAGCACTTGATCAAAAGAGTGTGCCCAACTCTCTGATGAAGGCTACAGTAGACTCAAAACTTACAGATAGAATGGAAAAATGACTTACATTCAATTAATTAAAAGTATTTTGTTACAAAACTTGATCTCTTGCATGCTAACCCTCTATGTATTCTCTCTCATGTGTTCCTATGTGTTGCTTTAAATATAAAAACAACAAAGGGAGATAGATTGATTACAAAATCTTAATAAGAAAGTTGAGATTGAAAGATCTTTTCATCATGATTCAGCTGGCACAAGTCGAATCTGGCAATTACAATTGGGGTAATTTGGAAAACGGCGATAACATAAAATCTGAAAATTTGTCGCTCAAAGAACCCTGCGTTTCTCTCAATCAAGACTGAATTTTGGAAAACTGCTCATTGGAAAACAAATTTCGTCCGTTCTACACAAATCTCATGTTTCATATTTTCAGGATTCTTCTCCGTTTTCCCAAAAAGTTCAACGCAAAATTTTCTCTTGTTATCCCAACGAATTTCTAAGTTGGAATATTTAATTATCAGCTGAAGATCAGATATGCAATCTCGAATAGATCTTGAGGGCTAAAATAGTGAGTGATGTTATAAAGAATTCATTAATAAACGATCACTAGAAAAATCATGCATAATAATCATTAATTTGTTAAAATAAAGGAGAACAAGTATTATTTATCCAAAAGAGCATAAATAATTTTGAAATGAAATTTTATAATAAATTATGATAAATAATGTGATAAAAGAACATTAGAAATAGATGAAATGGATGTTAAGAAATAACAATAATAATACAAATTAGTGGCCCAACATAAGGTTTTTGGAAATTTGATGTTGGATACATGTAAATCTAATGTTATTGGAATTCTTGGTGTTAATGGTAAGGGGATCAGTCCTATAGAGTGCCCTTCAAATATCTCAATTTTTTCTAATAATGCTAGTAATTAAATTTAGGAAGGTGGCAAACAAAATAAAAAGGTATCTCCTAGAGAGAATGACACGTATAATTTAATATTTCTAAGGTGACTTCAAGTTATGTGTATGGGAGTACTAAAGGAGGTTGGGAACCGTGGAAGGTAGATGCCATAAGGAGTTGATAAGAGGAATAATATTAAACCTTTTAATGCTCAATAAAAGGTTATTTCGAATGAGGTATTATTGAGTAAACAATATCTAAAATTTGATGGGCCAATATTCACAAGTGGGCTAATATTTACAAACAAGGAATGATGGTTCAAGAGTTTTGATGATATTTTTCTATAGATGTTCTATCATTTCAATGAAACATATAAACTTGAAAACATGATCCATAGCTAAAGTGATAATATTTACTTCTTTTTTCCCAAAATTTATCAATGAAGTAGAAAATTCCCACTCGATGGACAATGCTTCAAAATAAGAATTACAAATAGTTATTATTCCTTCAAAAGTGAAAAATCCTAGGTCATGTTTACTAGCTAATGAAGTCTTTTCTTTGAACTCATAGAAAATTATTTTCTAAGAATAGTTGGAAAGTCAAGTAAGACCATACAAAATTTTAATACTTTTTCCACCTGCGTCACACTAATTCCAAAAGGAATTTCGATTTTTTTCTCTTCCTAACTGTATGTACAAGATTATGAAAAAAATAATAGCCATAACAGTGAATCATTTTCTTTGTTACTTAATATCTCATGAATTGTTCTACTTCTTACTAGGTAGAAAAATCCACAATCCCGATAAATGGATTAGCCTTTGATTTTTTTTTTTTACTTGGTAACTAGTTGAGATAGGCTACCCCATACTAACTTTATTCTTTTTCATAGTGGAAAATAAACCTTACACTTTATCATAGGGGAAAATTTTTTGAGCATGGTGTTAATGGATGCAAATATATATGGTACGTTTAGAGGTATTAAAAATAGGGGCTCCCTTTCACTCTCCCATGTAGTCCTTTATGGATGAAATTTTATTCTTTTGTGATGGCCATTGGAGGGATGCAAAAAAATTAGAAGAGATATTAGAGTTATATCTCTCATCTACATGAATGTTAATAAATGTGGATGAATTCAAATTTTCCCTCTTATGGCTGGAAAAAGAAAATATACGATCCATATCCTAGCTATTTATGTTTCATAAAGTATAGTCATAGGATGGGTTAAAATATTTTTGGTTCTACATGAAGCCAAATTATTATGGAAAGAAACAATAGGATTGGCTTCATTTTATGATTGAGAAAAGACATTCCTTATGGATTTATAACTAGTTGAATGGGAAATATGGATTTATCTTGGCAGTTCATTTCAGAAGACATTCATTGATATTATTTCTTTTTATCCTTCATTTCCAATGGGCTACCTATGAGAACTGCAATGATGATATTCATGTTTATATGGGTAGAGAACTAGGAAAATGTTGATATTGCATGGGTTTAATAAAATAATATTATAGCCACTAAAGAGTGTAGTGGTTGGGTTGTGAAGAATATTAATCTATTTGCAAAAAGTATCACATTATAATTCTTAAGTTATCTTGAAGGTAGTGATAACACCATCCTTGGTGACATGTGATTGCCTTCTATGAATCGTAGGGAAAGGAAATATGGGTAGGATTGGTGCTAACCTTTAGATAGGATATGGTTTTTCATATAAATTAAATGGAAACTTGGTCAACCTATTACATGAGAAAGGTCTTTTTACTCTAAATGAAATGGTGAATGAGGAATTGTACACCCTATGGAGTTAAAAATGGAAATCAAGAACATTTATTGGGTTAGTAGCATAAGATGTAGGAGAATAAGAGGGGATATATAGCTTCTCCTAAGATTGTTCACAAATAATTTGAATATGATTTTATTTGGTTAAATAATATCTATGTTATAAACACTCCAAAGATAGGTTAAAAATAGTTGAGTAAAGGAGACTATTTTGGAGATCAGTTGTGGTTTTTCAATCCTATTTGAAAAATGAAAAGTCCACTATAGACTAATTTTTGTGGTTAATGAATATGGATAAGACAATAGTATTAGATAAGTTATAAAAAGGTTTTCCTGTCATTCTAGTGGCTTATTTTTGTCTAAGGAAGACAAGGAGAATATATTCCATTTACTTGTTTTATGTCGCTAATATGGACAAATTTGGGATGTGAAAAATATTTATGGTTTAAATAGATATGGGGGGTTCCGTCATTAGATTATTGTTTGGAGAAGTGCTATGAAAATGAAAATAGAATGCTTATAAGAGTGTTTCCATTTTTCATACCATAATGCATCTAATTGGATACATACATTAGGCTATCTGAAGATAAGTAAGATCATATCCTACAATGTACTACTCAAATTGTGGATATTGTCTCATGCTCAAAGAAAATGAAGAAAAATCCTCTCAGATAGGTTTTTGAGGAAAATGTGGATATGTCCATGACATGGGATTATTTCATGGGGTTGCGTATGGTGATCTTGTGGTGTGCAGAATTAGTGGTGTTAATTTTCTAAGTGATCTACATTTTTGGAAATTTATGGAGCGCTTGGGTGGTGGGTGCTATTAATTTTTTTGAATTGATGTCTCTAAAATTTGTTCTTTTATTAGTAATTGAAAAAGGTGCTCAAAAATTGTATTTTTTTTTGGGTTTGCATGATTTTTATCTATTAGATGAGTGGGGTCTATCCATTAAAAACATTTTATGCTTAGGCCCATTTACGCGGATATGAAATATGTGGCAACTAATTTTCGTCATATATCTTTTCAACATGTTTATAAGGAAATAAAAATGTCGGTTGATGACATTTCCAAAGAAGGAATTTCTTTTGTTTTTAGGGAATAGGGAATATGTGAGTTGGACAATAGTCAATCCTCAAGTTATGATCAAACTATTTTTCTTGAATTTTCAATTATTATGTCAAGTTGAAGAGATCTTTTATAGGGAAGAAGATTTTATTTCTATATTTTTATTGGACATGGAGATATACTCCATTGTTTTACTCCCTTTAGGATTCTAGATTGAATAATTTGATATATTGTTAGTGATATCAAAGGTACTGATGTTGTATCAATTTAAAGAGTAGTTAGTAATATTGGGGATTATTTGGGGAAACTTACAAGGAAATTAAATGAAAAGAGCAATGTTTGTGTGATTGGATCCAATGATAGTTTTTAAAACTTAATTCAACATTTCTCACAAACATATATTTTAATAAATAATGAATGAAATTTGTTTTGATAAATAATGACAACTTCCACACATTTTGTGGATGGTAGATTAGGTAAACTAAAAGCCCTGATTACAAGGCATCACCCCAAGTGAATCAAATATCATGGAACCCATGATTAGTAACAACTAGTAACAATATCAAATAATTTCATGTCTGGTTGTAGACCACTTGGAAACTTCGTCAACCTAATACATGAGAAATAAATTTTTATTCTAAATGAAATGGTTAATGAGGAAGGTCCACCCTATGGAGTAAAAAATGGAAATAAAGAACATTTATTGGGTTAGTAGGTGAACATGTATGAGAATTGGAGGGGATACATTGTTTCTCGTAAGATTAGTTACAAAGACTTAGAATATTATTTTATTTGGTTAAAGTATCTAGGTGTTATTAACACTCTAAAACTAGGTTACCAAATTTTGAGTAAAGGAGAGTATTTGGAGATTAATTGTGGTGTTTTAATCATTTTTAAAAATTAAATTTCCCCTACATATTAAGTTTTGATGTGGTTAACGATTATGTATAAGAAAATAATATTAGATAACTTATAAAAATAGTTTCCTTTCATTCTAGTGGCTTCTTTTTGTATAAAGAACATAAGGATAATATATATCAATTACTTGTTTTATTTCCCTAATCTACAAACATTTGGAAAGAGGCGAAAAATATTTATGTCTTTAAAGAGGTATGGGGGGTTACATCAATGCATTATTGTTTAAGGAAGTTCTATCAGATTGAAAATAACAATTTTATTAGAGTGTTTTCACTTATTATAGCATAATGCATTCAGTTGGCTAGGAACATTATCCTATTTCAAGATAAACGTGCTCCTATCCTACAATGTATTGCTCAAAGTATGAATAATCTCTCATGTTTAAAGAAAAGAAATAAAAACCCCCCTAGATAATTTTTTGAGGAAGATGTCAATAGGTATGTGACATGGCTGATTTAAATGGGTTACTTATGGTGATCCTATGGTGTGTGGCATTAGTGGTATTCATTTTCTAAATGATGCACATTTTTGGACATTTAAGGAGGGATTGGGTGGTGGCACTATTAATTTTGTTGAATTGATGTCTTTGAAATTGGATTTTTTTATTAGTAAATGAAGAATGTGCTTAAAAGTTGCAAATTTTTTAGGATTGCATTATTTTTATCTATTGGATGAGTGTGGTCTATCCATTAGAAATGTTTATGCTTAGGCCAATTTATAAGGATATGAAATATGTGGAAACTAATTTTCCTCGTATATCTTTAAACATGTTTATAAGGAAAGAAATATTTTGGTTGATGAAATTTTGAAAGTAAGTATTTTTTTCTTTTTAGAAAATAGGAGATATGTAAGTTGGATAACAATCAATCCTCAATTTATGAAAAAAAAAAACATTGTATTGAAATTTCAATTATGATGTCAAGTCGAGGAGATATTTTGTAGAGAAAAAGATTTTATTTCTATCTTTTTATTGGATGTGAAGAGAAACTACATTTTTTAACTCCCTTTAGGATTCTAGATTGCAATAATTTTATATATTGCTAGTGATATTTATAATATTAATTTTTTCCGGATTTAAATAGTACTTTGTAATATTGGGGACTATTTTCGACAATTTACAAAACTATTGAACAAAAATAAATTTGTTCATGTAATTAAATTGAGTGATAGTTTTTAAAATGTCATTTAACATTTCTCACAAACATATTTTATTTTGTAAATAATAAATACAATTGTTTTAATAAATAATGAGCACTTTCACACATTTAATAGTTGGTAAGCCATGTAAATCATGAGCCCTGATTATAGAGCATCACATTAAAGGAATAAAATACAATGGAACACATAATTAGTAACAACTAACAACAATATAAAATAACTTCAATTCTCGCTCCAAACGATTTGAACTAACACTTAAAACGCTCTCTCTATATATAAACCTAACAAATTTATTAACACTATTTATATAAATCTATTTTTTTTAATTAATTTATTTTTATTTATAAACCTAATTTATACTCACCACTAACCATAATTATTATTATTATTATTTTCTCTCTCATAAACCCTTTTCCATTCTCCGCACAATACATCATTACCTATCCTCTTCACCCATTTATCCAACCAATGAGATCATTATTTGATCATATATCATTTCGTAGCAAAATCAAATGAAAATTCGCCTTTGAATGAGCTGAATCTACCTTGAACTGATTCCCTTTATTCTCTCTCCTTTCCACTGATGTGAGTTTATACTCGGAGAATTACCGTCTCCCTCACACGACAATCTCCCTCAAACACTAGTGGATTAAGCAGATCTATTATGCACATGTCAAATATCAAGAAAGCATGTTAATAATATAGAATGTATTTAAGAACTTGAAGAGTGCTGTTCCATTATGAAGTCGAAGAATAAATGTTATATGAAGAGATATCGATTCAAGCATGTTAACAATATACAATATGTTGAAAATCTTGAAAGTGGTGTATCATTATGAGTTGAAAGGTTAAATGTTATATGAAGAGATATCGATTTCTATATTTATATTTTTAATGCTATTAGTTTTACATTTTTAATACTAATATTGTAATAGTTGTTTTAAGAATTTTTAAATATGGAGTTGGTAGGTTAATTATGATTTGGTTTTATATATGAGAATAATAATAAAAATTGTTCTCTAAATAATTATTAGTATGATAAATTGTAATAGTTAAATTATGTTATTTTAAATAATTAATATAAAAGTAATTTAATTATTTGTATAAATCTGTCAATTTTGGAATAAAGCTTTTATAATTTCAATTTAATTATTATTAAGTATTTAATAGTAAATATTTAATCTCCACAAATAATTTGAATTATTTTTTTAGTAATGATTATATATAAAAAAATAGATTTATTTTGACTTAATTATATTTTTTCTGTTTTTTTAATTAATTTGATTAACTATCATATTTTTTCTATCTTTTTAATTAAATTGATTAGCTATTACAATTATCACTCTTAAACACAGATAAACATCAATTAATGATAAGCATAAAAAATCTTACGTTGTGATATATCTTATTAAGAAGATTATAAAAATTAAGTAAATTATTACATTATTTTTTAAAATATTAATTATTAATCATAAAAAGAATAAGCATATATACATTTAAAAAAAAATATGTAACAAGATTCTTATTTATGAACATTCACCTCCACTTTACCATGGAGACTCAAAATCTCTAAATAGGTTTTGCTATAATACAATGTGCCAATAGGAGGGATCATCAATACCACATGATAAGAAAAAGCCATTAATCATTTTACAGGACGATTGTTGATGTAGAATTTATTTTAGTTGGCCAATTAATATCATGGGAAAATACCATGGGATCACATTTCAAGATATTTGATTATTAATTATAATTAATTGTAATCATAATTATATTTATAATTATAATTATTAATGTTACGTTTTTATTTTATTTTTGACTTATTTTATCCTGATCTAGTCAAAATGTTAAATTTTATAACATGTCTATGAGCACCTCTCGGTATAATAAATAAAAAATAAAAATATTTCTGAATATGAAAATGTGAAATAAATACAAAATATAAATAGTAGTTATAAAATAAGATCCATTTGACCATATAAATTGAAACAAGTACTGTAAGACAACCTAGTCTAGCTTATACCCTCACAAAGTTAGAGATCATGCTTTTTCCCAACATTAAAGTTAAAAATTAAGCTATAAGAAAAACTGCATATTTATTTTTCAAAATCAAACACTATAATTTTCATTGGCTGAATTTAAACTAATAGTGGTTAACAACAAATCTAATTCTACAGTTATGACTTGGAAGGGACTAATAATTGATATCTTAAGTGGATAAATTATTTTCCTTCTTAGGCACAAGGACTTGCATAAATTTTGGTCAGTAATAACCACTAGTAATTCTGCAAATTTAAAATTTTAATCTTAATTATAATGATGGGTATTTTATGGATAAATACCTTATGGGGATGGAAGCCATCTCCCTAGACCTAGTGGCTTAATCTAGAAACAACCAAGACAAAATTACAATTCATTCCTTAGAGATGTTTGAAAAATGGAAGGAATAACTACTTGGAATCTAATGTAAGATTCCCCCTTCTCTTACCTGGTTAGCTCTAGCTCCAAGTCCAATTTCTATAAGTGGAATATGCAAGAAAAAGAACCAAAACATAAAAATAACATATAAAAACAAATCTAAATAAGAATTCAAGGATTTATGTTCAACATATGTATAAAAATGACATAAGTATAGGAGAAGAAATGCACTTTTGTACTAATAAAAGAAGGAAAAGGTAACAAACCTTGTAGGCCTTGGCGTTGTGAATCTCTCTTAACTATATTGTACTTTCTTTTCCAAAATCGTAAGGCTTCAATCAAACCGCAAGCACATTGATGGATTATGGACATCTAGACACAAATGAGTAGCCTAAGGGCATAATTCAGATTCTCCAAAATCTAACCCAAACTCTATGGGAGGAAGTGAAGTGATAGGGTACAAGCGACGGTTTTCGTTTTACCATTCTATGGATTAGATCCACATACGATGGAGGTAAGTTATAGGAGATAAGAGATAAGACATCAATATTAGGGTTTCGGTATGATCCAATATTAAATATTTAAAACCACTTTTGAAGCTTTTAGAGAGAGAAAATTCAAAGTAAATTTTTATTTTTACTCATTTCCAGCTATCATCACACTTTTTGGGAAAAAATTCTATGCCATCGAGCATGACTTCCATGTGTGTAAACCGTGTCAATGTAGTATACCTTAAAGGTAAGTGTTATGACCCAAAAAATGAAGGTGTTAAGGCAATGCAATCCAGGATTCTCGTAAATTCTGGAAAGTGAATGCCTTCGAGTTTGTAAGGGATGATTGCAAAGTGTATATGGATGGCGATAGATCCAAGTTTAATGTCATTTTTTTGGATGCGAAAAAATAACTGTAACATTAGAAAAAACACATGATATGTTTAATTATTTACATCCTAATGCTATACATTTTTTTATAAAAATTCTTGTATAAATTAAGATTGATAGTAACTAATGGCGTAGTCTAACTAATTGATGAAATGGATTTTGGGAGGAATCCATAATACAATTTTTTGTAATATTGTGATTTCTTATTTTTTTAAATGCACTTTTGAATGCATAAACGGGTTCAACACCTAAAAAATAGCTTAAACTTATGATATTTGAAAATATCTACTAGGTTTGGACAAATTTGACCAAAATAAGTGCTAGGAAAAAATCCATTTCATCTATTATTTAGACTATGTGGTAAGTAATGATAAATATGTTATTTACCTAAATATGAACTATTTTCAAGGATCTATCTTCTCCAGTGATTTCTGTACAAAAAATTATAATAAAAAATATTGCACAAATATCTAAACATTATGGCATAATTACTAAAAATATATCCATAAATTATGAAAAAAAATATGTGAGACTATTATCCAAAGGGCACTGTATTGTGTAAAAGTTTCAATAAGAGCTTCAAGCTATTGCCCAATGAAATTTTAAATAATATTAAAAAATAGATATTTATTTTTCAATGTTAAACAATATAACTTGCATTGGTCAACACTAAACTAATAGTAGTGAATATGAAAATCTAGAGTCTTGTCTTGGAAGAGATTGATAATGATTCATATTAATAACGGTTATATTTCAAAATTTAATATTTAAATTTAATTAATAAGCATGTAAGAATTCAATCTCTACAATAAACTATTTTTTTCCAATCTATCTATCTATCTATCTATCTATCTATCTATCTATCTATCTATCTATCTATCTATCTATCTATCTATCTATCTATCTATCTATCTATATATATATATATATCATCAATGATATATATATTACAATAAAAATCAAATTAAAAAAGTAATAAAATATGTGAAGGAAAAATGTCAACGTGTGTGTGTGTGTCTATATATATATATATAAACTCTCAATCTACCAAGCTCCAAGACTTGTGACATGTCTCAAGGCTCAAACATTTTCTCAAGCTCTTCTCTCAAAGGAAATGTTTTCCCCTTGAAAGACTTTTTTCCTTTGGACACTTTTAGATCTAGAGTTAAGATAGATATATAATGGTGAAGATAAATCTCAACATTTGATTTGTGAATGTTGCTAAGAATATTTTAGACTATTCCCTAGAATTTAGATAGCTACCATCTATTTAATAATCATTATGTGGATATGCATGCCTATTTTTGAATAGGGATTCTAAAATTTTAATTTAATTATCACTAATTATTAGGTTGATGGCAAGGGTTTAATCTCCATAGAGTATTCTTAGCAGTGTACACAAATCTAAGAAAAATATTTATTTTCAAGCTAATTATGCCTTTTTTGATTGTTTAATTAAATTCATTGATTAAAAGAAATGTCATGTGAACAAGTGTTCTATGAAATGAGTTATGGTTTTTTCCGAGTGTGGTGTTGATAATACATGGTATTGTAAAAAAACCTATCTATAGATGAACAACATCCATGATAAAGTGAGAGTGAATTTCCATGGTTAAGAATCCTCTTACACGGTATTTTAAGAATGTATATATGTTTAACTCATATAATACTATTTTTTAATTATTATTAATATATTTTAAATAAAGTTAGAATTAGTTAGTTGTAGGAAGTGGATATGTAGCATAAATTTAGTTCTTTAATGCTTATTATGGATTGATGCCTATCAACATTTACCAACCATTAATTTGAATTGTTGTGCTAATCGATAATTAATATAAAATTCTTTAAGTTCTTTTCCAAAATAGGCATGCCTATCTATCCAATTAATAAACAATGCCATATGAACATGGGTTATGTTTTTTAGGGCATATAAGATTAGTGAGCCATGATATTGGCCAATTATTTTGTAACAAAACCAATTTAGAGGTTAAGAATGTACATAGTAAAGTGAAAGTAGATCTCCGTCATTAAAAATCCTTTTACATAATTTTTTAAATGTATATTTATTTAAGTCATACACGAATTATTTTTAAAATTAATCATAATAATTTAAAACAAAATTATAATTTATTTGATTTTTATGACTTTTTTTACAATTTAAGATGTATAATTAGATAAGTGTTTAAATATTATTTAATTTATATGATTAATCTAATCGTAAACTTATGTTTATTTTTAATTATAATTTATCTATGTATTAAATATTTTAATAAAATAATCAATACTTTAATAAATTCTCATTAGTTTAGAAAAATTATTACAATTTATTTTTTAAATAAAATATATTACATTATTATTATTAAAAAACCAATAATTGAACTATGTTAAAACTATATAATGCATATTATATTATTGTTCATTTGATTACTTTATCAATGTTTTAGAGTTGTTTTCATATGGATTTTTTTTTCCATGACAAAAAAAACATTTCTATTCAATATTTGAAAGAAAATAAAGGATATTCTTAAATATATGAGGAGTGAATAGAAAAAAGAAAGATATAAGATTTATTTATTTATTTATTTTTATAAGAATTATGAAAAGAATTGGCCAAAATGGCCTTGAAGAGGATCAAAAAAGAGAAAATAGTTATACAAATCAAAGGGAAAGATCAAGTAATGTAGAAAACACTTATTTTCCCCATTTTTCCTTTATTATTCTAGACATTTTTCCATTCCCACACATTGGGATTGATTTGAATCAGAGCCATATCTCTCACATATGACACTGGAGGGTACTCTTTGCCCAAATAAAATATTTCTAATAAACTAAACACTCTGTTCGCAACTATCCCCTTTGTGTGTGATATTTAACTAATGATTTGAATCCTAATTTTCTTTTGTATCTATCTTTCCTTGATAGAGAGTATCATTAACAATATTACCCTGAAAGCCCCCATCTTCTTTTACTGGATTGTTCAGGGTTTCTTCTTCTTCTTCTCCAAAGATATTGGGAGATATAAATTTCTACCACTTTGGATTATTTCACGTTTTATTTATTAGGTTATTTGTATCTTGTTCACATGTGTTCTGCAAGTGCCTCGTTTGAAAATAGGAGCAACGTCTGAATGTTATATTCTCATAGTCTAAAGCTTATGTCCACTAGATTTTTTGTGTGTTTAAATATGATGTGATCCTACAAATATTTCCTATGGTATATCTCCATGCATATTCTAGCGAAGGTAAAATAAATTTTTTTGTTCTTTCTGATTCCCTTTTTTTTAACTTCCCTAAAGTATTTCCAATACCTCTAGGACCTGATGGTTCCAAAAAGGAAGAGAAAGGTTTTAGAGTCTAACCAAACTAGAAATTTTCAGATGACCATATTTTTTGTGTCAAAATATGGAAACCATCAAGTAATAAAGGGCCTAGTTGTACTCCAAAAACATGGCCCTTAATTTAGAGAAAAATACATCTCATTTTGTGTATCAAATTTTCAAATGAAAAAAACCTGTGTAACATAAGTAAATGTCATAGTTAGGTTCCTAAGAGGAAAAGGACCACTAGTGTAAAGCTTATTATTTGGGAAAAAATCCATTAAATATACACATAACCACCCTGGATTGAAGAGTTGTAAAATTGGAATTTACCTTTGGAAGTTTTACTTCCATGGCGAGTGGATGCTCCATTTGATATACCATGTAAGGGCATGGAATAATTTTTATTTTCTTTGTTGGAATTACGATACTTCCATTTTATAATATCTTTGAAAGAGGTTGATGTTCCATTTGTATTCTTGGGTCCTGAATCACTAGTTCCTGGAGCTCTTCCTCTCAGCCTTGAGTTGAGGATTAACTTTGAGATCCTTTTGATATTATAGTCTTGGATATATGAGGAAACTTTAAGCACCTTTTCTTCATATTGGAGTTTTTGAAAAATTGCGGGAAACCCCCATTTACTCTTTATGGCCCACTTTAAAAATAAGACAAAGTCAAAGTCTCCAATGCAGAGAGAAACATACTTCCCACTCAAATTCTTTAAAAAAATCCAATATTTCTTCTGCTCCATCATAACTATTAGTGCACACTAAATATACCCTAAAGGGTGTCTAAGAGAGTTTTGAGGATAAACCATCCTTTTAGGCACTAGATGTAGAGGAAATAGCCACTCTAGATCTCATCAAGCATATCATTCCTTATAAATCAAATTAGAAAGAAAAGAGGGCTTGAATGAAGTCCTTAATGAACACTACCATCACATTGATCTTAGACAATACAAATCCTGAACTTAGAAAATAACTTTTGCATTCTTGGAAAGATTCTGGAATTTGACACATAGTGGTACTCATCATACTTCCATATACCTCTCATCAGTCCCCTTTCTTTCTACTCCAATGAAAAACCAATAATCCACTTCTCCTCTACACAACCCATCCTCGAAAGCAGCAACTAGCCCCAACCAAGTCACGATGACCAAGTAGAAAAACAAGAGAGAGTGAACCCCATAAACCCTACTGTAGTTCATTTTTTCTTTTCCACCACAAATTTTTAAATGTTATTTCACTATATTCTTTGATTTTATTTATATTTCTTTTATAAATTTATATCTTATAGATATGACATAATGAATTGTTTATTTTTTCTTTGAATGTTTGTTTCTAGAATATTCTTTCGAATACAATTAATATCTCCTATATAATGAATATAATGTACAAGGTATTGCTACAATAAAAAAAATGTTACATTAACAAATGTCATAAATCTTAGATTTCACATCTTGCGTGGTGTTCAATTTATAAATTCTAAATTTTATGTCTTGAATTTTATATTTTGATTGGGGTTGAATTATTTTGATTTTATGTTATTTAAATATTATTACGTTTGTTCTAATTATATTATATATTTAATTAGTAATTAAGGGTTTAGTAATTAATGATCACCTTAAAAAAACAACAATAAATATATCCCCTCTCATAAAGTTTAAAAAAAAACAACAATAAATATATCCCCTCTCATAAAGTTTAAGCTAACTTGTTGATATCAAACATTTCAATAATAAAAACAATTTTGTTAATATTCACAATGCCCGTGACCATATTCCTATTTATGTAGAGTGGGAGAATTTGTGTCAAAGTCTAACTTCTCTATGAACTAGTTCTCTACATTCACCCTCTAATCTCCTTAACAAATCAATATAAAAATTTCAAGGGAAGTGCAAAGAGAACAAGGCTATAAGGAAATGTTACTGAAATTCTCATGGAGACTCCTTGCATGCTATAAGAATCCTTACTGTTAATTATTAGTCAAACGGGAGTTGAGGCTAAGGTATTTGAAAGTATTGCTTATATCCAAGATATAATAATAAGCTAATTATCTTTTCTTTAATGTGGATTTATTTATTCCAGCCAATTTTTGTCATGTATTACATGTATTAATTGTATTTATATTAAACTGTATAATTTGTTTTAGATCTAGTACATAAATCTAGTGGGCCTTTGGTAGGAGAGCATATTTAGATATTTAAT
Organism: Pinus albicaulis; assembly: GCA_034641835.2. Lineage (NCBI taxonomy): Eukaryota > Viridiplantae > Streptophyta > Pinopsida > Pinales > Pinaceae > Pinus > Pinus albicaulis. Next base: position 427,031,813 of record CM076574.1, read on the forward strand.
TTTCGTATTCGTAGGATACAAATGGAAGAAGTGGAAGCAAGCTCTCTAGAATTTGGAGGAGGATTCTGAATGGATACGCTAATTAAAATTATCATAATAATTCATAGTTAAAAGGTATGCCAACATCTTCTCCTCCCTCTCAATGTCTCCAAGCATGTTAGAAGCTAGCTATGGGGAATGTTAATGAATGATCCACCCATTAGTTTATACATATCTTAGGAAAACATTTGGAGTTAAAATATTAACAACGTGACAATACTCTGGTTAACACCCATGACTTAACTTTTCTTAATCACCTTTATCTAAGCTTTTAAGATCTAGATTCAGTGCTAAAAACTAATATTTGCTCCCAAATCCCTATTCTAAGACCAAGTATCCACTTAAGAGGTCGTATATGATGGTTTTGATACATCATTCTTAGCCTTGGATGCATATAAGCTTATTTTAATGTCAATGTCATGGCCTTCCTCACTTTTCTATCCCAAAGGCCCCTAGACACATAATTAAGATCAAAACTTACTAATGGTGTTGAAATCCATACATGGAGACTAATAATATCACAATGATACCATGTGTGTTAGTTTAATGTTTCTTTGTTTTCACTACATGCTTAGACGTTTCCTTTAGGACCTAAGGTTATAAGAGGTTTTCTCACTCAACCATGTCTAAGGCATTTATATCCACTATTGGCGAAAGCATGTAATGAACTTGATTTCTATCCAGAAAATTTCCAAAAAATATAATAAGATATATAAAAAATATTACAAATCAAATACTTAAATTTGGATTCAAAACACTTTTATCACCACCTTTATAATCTTAAGAAATTAAAAATCATCTATATTTAATTAATATTTATGGTTTTGTTTGATATGTTAATAATGATGATAATGATGATTAATATCCACTAAGGCCAATGTGATCTATCAAACCTCAAGAGAAAAAAAAAAAGAGTTTAATTGTGATTGTTCAAAACCTTGTTCAATTGATTAAAAAAAGAGAAAAAGATGCTCAAATATATAAAAAAATAATAATTTAAATAAAATATTTACGAACTAAATATTTATATAATTAAATAATAAAAATTTATATATTTGAAAAATATAAAAATTAATCCATACAACTGAGTTATTTTACAAAATAATTATTTGTAAATACGTTTTATTCACGATTGAAAACCTAAAAATTAAATCCTACTTGTACTTTTATATAAATTTAAAAAAAAAGGAAAAAGCGAGCGAGCTTCACATCACTTTATTATGATTGCCATCTATTTCCAAAATAGTTAAAAAAAATGGTAAGACCATTTACGACCACTTAACATAATAAATTCTTTCAATATATATGAAAATATAGTGTTTTTACGAGCATATAAGATAAGTGATGTTAGGTACAACCACTTCATCACAATATAAGATGTGCCGACAAAGTATTGTTGATACCGCCCCCCTATCATCGTATCACTACATACGATGATATTGTGAGAAAGAAGGGCTTTTTATATATCTATAATATAATATAATATAATATAGTGTTATTACTATCAGTTAGTGGTACTAAAAGATGACTTTTCTTGTCGTAGTTTTGTGCGAGAGTAGATTTGTGAGTAGAAATGTTATATAGTTTTTTAAACATTGTTTAGGATTTTTATATTTTGGTTTTGCTATATGTATATTTAAGGAAGAATTATAAAAAATTGAAAGGAAATTACATTTAGATATGGTGGTTTAAAACATTAATCTTAGTCAATTTTTAGAAGCTTATTTTAATTTCCAGGTAGTAGTTTTCTTTTTCTACAACAAAGGCTCTTAAACACATCATGATGATCAAAACTTATTAATTGTGCTGAAACTACGCATAGAGACTAATCATATTTCAAAGAAGTTATATATGGTAATTTAATGTTTCTTGGTTTTCATTAGATTTTTATAATTTTTCTTTAAGACCTATATTACTAAATGGTCTCCTTCAACCTTCTCTAGGGCCTTTATATTTTCACATACTAATGAAACCTCCTAATAAACTTGATTTTCCAATGAAAAAAAAAAAAAAACATCAATTTAAATGAATTTTATCACCACTTATATTCTTAAAAAAATTAAAATACTCCATTTTTAATTAATTCCAATCATATATTGATAACAAATACTTATTTATATGTTCGATATGTTAATCAGATAAAAAAGAAAATAGTTTAAACCAAATATTTCCAAACTCAATATTTGTGTAAGTGGGTGGTGAGGATTTATTTGTTTGAAAAATATCAATATTAAATAATACAATTGAATTATTTTGTAAAATAATTGTTTGGAAATTTGTTTAATTTATGATTAAAGTGTAATAATTAAATCTTACCAACAAATGGAGCTTCACATTTCTTTATTATACATGCAAATTTAACATACATAAATTCTCCTAACTTATATGATGTGATAAGATAATAAATTCTCCTAGCATATATGATGGCATATTATTTTTGGATAAAGTTAAAATATAGTACCACCACTTTACTAGCAGATAAGATAAGGGGTGTTAAGTACAACTAGATGATGATGGTGGTGGTGGTGACAATGACGATGATGATGATGACGACGATGAAGATGACGATGATGTATTTTCAATTAAGTTTAAATATATTATTATTTCCTTACCATATATAAATATACCACTATATAAATACTCATATCAGAAACCATCAACCAACCATCTGCAACCATAGAGTCATAGACTCTATAGCCCAACAAAACCATCAATTCATATCATAAAAACCATCAACCATTCATCTGCAACCATGTAAAAGTGTAACCAATACCCATGAATCAATCCTACCTTCAACTGCACACTAAACCCTCCAACTCTGAATTGAAAGGAGGCTGAAATCTGAAAACTGTAGATTGTTCCAAAATTTGGCAAACTACAAACTTATTTCTTAATTCAATATCCTTGTTTCAGGTCTCATATATTTTGGAAAGAAAATTGCAATTGTAACAATCTCATCTATAATATACTTTACTGAAAATTAAATCAAACCATATACTATACGCCAAATCTGAAATAATCTACTACTCACTGAATCTGATAATAACTAATTCAACCACACACAACCTTTACCTAACTAAACTGCACATCTGCACTATTAGGTGTAATCTACTTTCCAGTGTAACCAATTGAGGAGTGGATTTACTAGTAGATCGCTTTGCCAACAACTGAAATTTGAAACATAATTTCAATATAAAGTTGAAAATCCAAAGGCACCAACTTATATGTGAGCTTTAAAAGTTGCACCCTCTATGGAAATTTTAAATTTTTATGATGGCTGAGAGGAGAAAAAATATACCGCTGATTGAAACTATCAATAATCTTTGTACAAACACATTTGTAAAGGCAACTAAAATTTCAAAATAGTAGAATCGGTAACCCAATAGAATTTCCATATGACAAAGTGGAGTTGCCAGGTGAAAATAATGCAACCAATACAAATGCCTACTCCTTGTTCACAAAAAAGGAATAGATCTACTCATTATCATGATCAAGGGAAAAATTTCTTCGTCACTTCGCTCCACGAAAATGGTGCCAAATGTTGTACTTGTTTCTCATAAGCAATTCTTCGCAATAGAAACTACGCTGAGAAACCAACTTGACCAGTATTTAGGTTCAAGATGGCCCTTGAAACATAGGGGGATACGTTAATAGTTACGAGGCCTTCTTTAACGATGTTCACTATCACTCGAACATAGCCTATGAAGCACAATGACCAGATTTAGGATTTAATGGGGTGGTTTCTTATGATTGCACAATTCTTGTTCATGAACGAATCCCTCCTTTGCAATGTCCTTTCTCATAGTGTCAGCTTCCATCCTGACAAAAGAACATAAAATTTTAAAGAGTTTGAAAGAAGAATATAAGGGGATTCCTGCTAATTATGGAATCAAACAAAATACTTAATTAACCACGCAAAATTGGATGCATGTAGAAAGCTTATATAGCCAAAAAAAACACATTTGGGAGAAGATAGAATGAAAAACAATAACCGGTTCAACGAGGATCTAACTCAGACAGAGAGTCCAATATACTAATCTATTTCAACAATTATAAATTTTCAAAGGATTTCAGAGATATTGAAACTCAATCTATTCTTACCCATCTCTTCTATAATACTTTAAACATGTGCAGAAAACAAGTTACGAAAACACTAGAAAGACATACTAGAAACACAAATTTTGTCATAGACTAGACCTGAAAGGCTTTGTTAAGGAATTATATAATTTTTACAGAGTTGAAAGGTTTTGGAATCAAAATCCCACACTTTGATTACTACAATTAATCAAATGTATATAAATAAAAACAACTAAACTGTTACAAACTTTTAGGAACAAAAATCCTGAGCAAGAAACTAAAAAGAAATAATCTTCGGACATTCTACCAAAAATTTGGAACTTCTTGGAAATATGGTGCCTTGATATCTGGAAATATTGAATGACTGTTGAGACTCCTTTGAATCTTGAAGTACTTATTTTTCCTTGATTTTCTCTTTGCAAAAAATAGTGAATGAAATCTCATGATAATCCCCTCAGAACTATAGTTGTTATCTATATTCCATTTAACTTTGATTTAAATTACTAGTTAAATCAAAGCTATCGAAATTTCCTTAATCTTGGCTGTATGATTTTAGCAATGCACTATGTTCAAGTCTAGAATTATAGGATGTAATTTTCACTTTGATTTCATGAGATTCTAGTAGAAACATGGATGTTGTGTTAGGTTCCTGTGCATCCAAAATGATTTCCAAAACCTCATGTAATGCACCAGCAATAGCATAATGATCAGCCCACCTTTACAAAACCATAGCATAATGAAATCATTGGAGGTGAGTAGTAGCTAATGGTGTAGCATCTATCCATTTTCAACTCAACAATATAGCATGTTTGACTCATGCTCTTTTACATAAACTAGGTGTAGATAATCTATTCCACAAGTTGCCAAAAGTGGAAGCTATAACAAAACAATAGCACTCCAGAAGATTTGTGGATAAACCTTTGTCTCTTCCTTCATCTCTTGCATTTTTTGAGCAACTATTGTTGTATTGTTAAAGAGAACCATAGAAAAAAAATCATCGCTACTAGTTCTATGACTGGCAGTGATGAATCAAATGATATCCTCATACACACAACCCAACCTACAAATGTGTTGAGATACAAATTTGTCCATGGTTGGTTTTATATCAGAACTAGACATTGAACCAGACTTGTCAATAACAAAAGCTATGTGATGTTGTACGTTGTTGGAATGATCATAGTTCAACTAAAATATTGTCTCAGATATGAACCACATTGATAAAAAATAATCTCGCAGAAATATTGGCATCAATATGTTTCCCAATATTGTCCATCAGAGTGAAAAACCCAGCCTCTGTTTCAAAATTTGTATCCTGAGAAATATCCTAGAACCAAATTTATCAACTTTACCATAGAATTGAATAAAAAATAAGCAGTCATGAGCTCCTTGACAGTCTTTAAAATGTTAGAGATCCGCTAATGTATTGTGGCCATAATCCCAAAACATCCATGCTAGCAATTTTTTAGAAAAAAGACGAACTCATATGCATTTCGTGCCATATGAGGGTTTGAGTTTTCGCATAGCTAACTGCAACAAGAATCCACCATGAATCGTGATACCTCTATGAAATGGTTTTAAGTGTTTGATAATGGTGTGGGATCTCGGCCTCCAACTGGATCATTGACATTTGAGACAGACCATTGGCACTTGATTACACAATTGGGAAGTCTATATGACATGCAGGATGACATAGAAAAATTTAGAAGATGGCGGGGAATGGAGATAATGGTCAACATGTGAGCGAAGGTGGTTTTGGAGCCGACCCAGAGTCGAGGGCGGTGCAGTCTGAATGGGAGGATGACATGTAGGTGGTAGTCGTTTTTGTAAGACGGCTTTACCCGGAGCCCCCCAGGGAGATATCTTTTGGAAACGCTAAGGGGTGCAGGTTTGGATATAGGCCGTTGATCTGAACGCACCTGATCTTAGCTCTTTAAATCATATCATTTTTTAAAAATGATTAACCATATAAACCTACTTTTATCCAAAATAACTTTGAAGTGACATTTTGAGTAGCGTACTCATTTCTCTTTTTCTTTTTTTTCAAAACAAAAAAAATTATATTTTTTTCCTTTGTTGCTACTTATTTAACCTATCAAAACAAGATATGTTAGAACATGTAAAACCACTTCATCAACATATAAGATGATAATAGGTTGGTAAAATAATGTTTATATCACTATTTTATAATAAAGTGTTGTTGATATCCCCATTTTATCACTACATATGGTGAATGTGAGAAAGAAGGGCTTAAAACCACTTATATATATATATATATATTGAATTAAGTTAAAAAAATAATATCATTACTTTATTATCATATAAAAAATGGTGTTGTTACCATCACTAAGTGGTGTTAATTTGTGGTGTTAAAATTTTGATTTTCTTATTGTGATTGTATGTGCGTAGAAGTTCTATATAGTTTTTGGAAGCTTACTTTAGGCATCCCATTATGCATTGAAAATGTATCTTAAGTTATGAAAACTTGTAATATAACCCAAAAAATATATCACCAACTTCGACTGAATTAACAAAAACATAAAACATTTATACTCTATTATATTTAAAAAATAAATATTACCCACTAATAAGTTATTAGTTGAAAATATATTTCGAATATTACATGCTAGTTTACGTCTCACAATAAATAAATAAAGTCAAAAGAGAAGACCATCATTTTCTTGAAATGAAAAATTAAAGGAAAAAAAAAGAGAAGAGAAGGGAAGTTACTTCCAAACTCAAAAAAAAGATCATGATTGTCTTAAAATGAAAAATTAAAGGAAAAAAAAGAGTAAGTTACTTCGATAATTTACCATTTTTTGTACAGTTTGAGAAGCCATGAGTGAACTAATTGTGTCTATTGTGATTAGTATCGATTAAAATCCAGTCTAATCATGATTTTAGTAAGAGTGGAGAGATCAAAGATGTTGATTTTAGTAAGAGTCGAGAGATCAAAGATGTTGAGGTGCAAACTCTTTTTATAATGCAAAGTTTTAAAAAGTTTCACCTCCAAAGATTTCATCCCTCTTAATGCATAAATGAATTCAACCCCTTTAAAAAAGCCCTAAACACATAAAATAAAACAACTTAAATATGCATTTACAACAAATATTTTTACAATTAAAATGTCAAAATGTAAAATAATGATATTTGAAATGCTATAACAACAAGGGCTACATGGAGTGTACTCTATGCCAAATAATTTTGAATATAAAAATGTTTAAATACATGTTAATGATTTCAATTTATCTATAAATTATTGTGCAATAAAATTGTTTATACATATGTATAACACTAGCCATAAGTATTAACTTTAATTATTATTATTATTTAATAAGAAATTAATATATATTAAATAATAGAAATTAATAGTATTAATTGGTAGAAAAATAATATATCACAATTATTAACATTAATTATTAATCAACAAAATATCCATAAATTACCAATAAATATTAAAACTAATAGTATTCAAAATTGTACTAACATATTGAAATGGAAACCTTATAAATATTATGCAATACGCATTATTATCATATAGTAATAAGGACTAAACAATTGTTTTGATGATATTATAAATCCAAAATTATTTATATAATAACTATTTAATAACAACAAGAGGAAAATAAAGATACTATTAACTAAAATAAATAAATAAACAAATAAATTTAGTTTATAAAATTTCACTCTAACTATGGTAACAAGAACTTAGTAAGTGGCTAAATTTCAAAATATGGATGACAATTGGCTGCATGATAGAATTTATGGAAGCACCAGGAAAATCATTAACAATCTATGGAATTTTCTAAGTTTTAAGAGCTTGAGTAGTATTATAATCTATAAAAACATACTCAACCCTTTATTTTTGAATTAGATGATGAAATGTGAGACTGTCCATTGGGTTGATAATATGCATTCCATAAAAAAGGTTAGCCATCTCAATTCAAAGAAAACGAATCAAAATAATTTTTTATTGGTGAAAAAACATAAAACACAATAAAAAGATATGACAATATTATCTATGAGTTCAAAATTATGTGATTCATATTGTTTTGAGATAGGTTTTTTAGAATACTCAGACCAGTTTTTTTTATGGCATGAATATAATGAAGAACAATGTGAAAATAATAATATTAGGTTAATCTAATTAATATATAAAAATATTTAATTGGAAAGAAAGGTTTTCATACTAAGAAATACAATAATTTTTGTAGTAAACAATAATTTTGTTCCAATACAAATTATCAACATGGAAGGAATTTGCAAATACACAATCGAAATCTAATACACACAATATGAATTTTCATAAATGGAATTTATAGATAGTAATACATATGGGAATACATTCCCATTTATCAAATTTAATAGAGGAAAATCCATCCTTTATTGTGTACAACATGGAAAATGGACTTCCAAGCTTTCACCTGTGTAACACCCCATGGTGGCATAGAAACTGTTGTCAATAATTATTTAATTATGTAAAATTTAAGTGAGTGGCTAGTACAATCGTAGGAGAGCTTTGTTTATTTATTTAATAAAACATGAATTGTATTTTTAATATTATAATTATGGGAATTCAAGAGAGATGAATGGTAACAAATTCCAGCTCTTAGATAATTATGACAGTTACCCCTTCCTTCCCTAGTTTAAATGAAGAATCTTAGGAGGAAGGGGGGTTCTGATTTCTTGGAGTCTCGAGGGACAAAAAAGAAAGAGGTATGTAGAATTGGCAAGACGCTACGAGGGAGAAGCTCCTCAGATGGACTTGAGTCAGTGGAGAACTCTAGTATAGACAGATTCCAGTGGGTACTAGGACGTAATTTGACTCTTGATGCCTAGTATTTTTCTCTAGAAAACTGTGCATACTACTTTGGAGTGGAAGCTCGGGGGTGGGCGGGGGGGAATAAGACGATGTAATTTCCCTTCTCATAGTTGGGAGGATTAGTTCAGCTATGTGGAATTTATGGGAAGACTGAAGAACATATAACTGACTATTACTAAATATGAATGTTACCTAAGTTTAATTTATCAACTTAACTACATAAGTATGTTGTACTATAATTCCCTTTATATTCTGTGTAATTCCAATGTTAATTATATGAAACCCCAATGAGTTTTAGCATACAAATATTCATAGTAGGTTTATTAGAAACTTACTAATTCATTTATATAGTGAATTGTATAAGCTTGTTAGCACATAAAAAAGGGAATACTAGTATAGTCTAGAGAAGTATACGAGTATAGAACAATGTTGAAATTGGGGTGAAAACTTGTGGGGTTGGGTTTATGTACTCCCTAAAATTAAATAAGTGTAACCCTAGGGTCTCTTAGTGATAGGGACGAGAAGGGGAAAGCGGGAAACTAAGGGGGTTGAGACTAAGCCGCAAGAAAATAACTTGTATTCTGGTCCAGTCTCCCTCTGAACCTGAAGGAAAATACACATAATGTATCATAGCATAAGAATAAATTGTGAAATGAACATACACCTCCATACAAGCCAATACACATATATACATTTTTCCCTTAACATTAATGGAAATCGGTAGACCTAAAAATCCAAAAACCAATAGCACTGAAGAAAAGAATGGTATGATAATTAATAGTAGTTATGAATTAGAAACAAATGAAAATTTTTCCATACAAGAATATATGATTCAATAAACCCTTATAGCTGTAAAGGAAACATATGCATATAAGATTCAGTAAAACCTTATAGTTTTAAATAGAACATATGCATATATGACTCAATAAACCCTTATAGTTGTAAAGAAAACATATACCAATATGATGCAGTAAACCATTGTAGCTGTAAAGAATATATATGAATGCATTTGATGACAATCTCAAACCCTCATAGATAAGAAACTAAAGCCCTAATAGATAAGGAAATTAGAAAATTTGAGGTATGAAAGAAAATAAATTCATGTAATAAGTCTATAATAGGTCAAGACCTCATGGTCGCAAGGGGGCTCGACTTAACTGGCTTCAAACTTCATCGAGTTTACAGATAAATTCAAACCCTATATGTACACAAAATTAAACTATCATATTTCCAGAATTCTAAAACCCTTAGAAATTAAGCAGGGATAGAGAACGACTCTAAACCATTCAAGGCTAGAAACAGTGTAACCCTAGCATATTATTCACAAGATATCGACGCCATAGCTTGGTAGCAAGTATTTCTATAAAACGACTGTCATAACATCCTACAATAGAGAAAAAAGGAAAAATTGAGAGGGGTTCTCCAAACAAAAAAGTAACCAGAGATTTAAAAGGGTAATGGAGCACCTACCTAGAAACCCTTTGGGGCGAAAATGCATGCCAGAGAGCTCGACGCTAACCCTTTGGAGCCCATTAGCGACCTGTACAGGAAATGTAATAATAAATGAGATCACAAAAGAATACCCTGCAAAAATACAAGAAGAAACTGTAAAAACAATATTTGCATAAGAAATTACATGTAGCTGGTTTTGGGGATGAAACAATGCCATAATGCCAAAGTAAACCCTAAACGATGGAGAAGCATGATGCATTAGAAACATATCCCAAGCCAGGTGCGGTGTCATCCACCCTGTGTAGCGGATGATTAAATTAACTGAGCTGGGTACAGAGCAATGTGTTGAGAATGTAATAAGCCAAGGTTTAGTCATGGGAAGACACCTGTTACAAGTTTGAGGTTTCCTCGAACTTTGATACCAGAGACGAAGCCTCCCCAGGTTACAATGTTGCACCATCGGGATGCTCAGTAAGAATTACCGGGTTGCACAGTGTTCTAGTAATTGTTAGTTACTCTAACTCCCAGCGAGTAACTCACCATTGTCAGATCGAGGCCCATGCCATCAAATATTGATATTTGCACACCGATGACTTGCCTGACCGACAGTTTTGGATGAGAAATGCTTCAATAAGTTTCTTTACATTACTTTGAATCATATATGATATTTAGTTAAGGGTTGGGACTTAGAGGTATAGGTAACCATGACTTAGGTATTGCATTATTTAATCGTTGGAACAAATGTGTGCCTCCACCTTAGACTTAAGTGTAAAACATTTTAACAGTTGAATTAACACGATTATAATAACTTCATCCCTTATCATGTGTATTTCAATGTTAAAATTTAGTGACGTGTACCAAATACTTATGGTGTAGATATGTCATTCTTAAATTATATTTTTTATAGTGTTATTGTATATCATATCCTAGTTAATAATGTGTTAATCTACTTAGTACATGCAACAAGTGGTATGAGAGCCACGAGTTGAAAAATTGTGTCGTTGTGGGAAGCTTGAAAACAAAAAAAATTTCATATTTCATAGAGAGAGAGAAATAAGTAGTATGAGAAGGGGAGTTGCAGCTACTCAACTCGGGGATCCTCAGCAAGAGTCGGGTCCAACTAGGATATGTGGGTCCAACTAGGAGAAGGTACTACAAATGCCAATATCATGATGTTGGATATTTCACAGTAGTTGGGAGCTGAGATGACAAATTTAAGAGCCAAAAATGAGAGGTTGAGGTTAGAGAAGGAAATAATCATGAAAATTCTCTCAAATTGAAAAAATCATAGGAACCCAGATACTAGTCCATATAATGGGAATAGGGAAGAGACAACTAGACGATAGGGCGATCATCAAGAACGTGAAGGAATTGGGATCGATAATGAGGAAGAGTCTGATAAAATATCTAGTGGCAGAGGGGCCAAGAGGCCAAAAATTGAATTGCAGGGAGGATTTAAAAAGATAAATACCCCAACATTTGAAGGAGAGGTGGAGGAGGTTTTTGAAGCCTAGTTAATCAATATCAAGATGTTGTAAAACCAACTCCAAAAATAGAAGAAAAGAGATATCAACGCCTTAGAAATAAGCCACTTCAAGGTGGCAACCTCCAATACATTACATTAATGAAAAATTCTTGGATGATACAAATTACAAAACCTCATTTCTATATATAGAAGTCCATGGGCCTATAATGTAATCCTAGTGGGCTCACAATGTAATCCTAGCCGACCTAACAATAATAATTTAAGGGCACAATAATAACAATATGGGGGTTATAGGGTACAATAATAATAATAAGGGGGTTACACTAACAACAATAAGGGACTATACTATTAATATAGGGACCTAGCATGCCCCTCTCTTTCAAAAAAGTGTTGTCCTCAATGCTTCAATAGCTTTGGGTGCTTTTGTGTAAAATTCTCATCTTGCCATGTAGAATCTTCAGTGGGTAAGTTCTTCCACTTGATGAGATACTCTGAAATTGATCGATTCCGTCACTGTCGAGTTCTTGTTTCTATGACCGCTTTAGGTTCCAATATGATTTTTCCTTCCTCATCAAGTTCTGGAAATATTGTTTGAACTGGAAGATTTTCACCGATAACCTTCTTTAAGCATGAAACATGGAAAACTGGATGCACTCGTGAAGAAGCAGGAAGCTCCAATTTGTATGCCATAGTACCAATCTTTTGCAACACCTTGTAATGACCATAGTACTTTGGCGATAATTTATTACCCTTCTTACCTTGCTTGAGGGACATTTGTTTGTATGGTTGTAGACGTAAAAATACCAAATCTCCTACATCAAAACTTCTCTCACTGCGATGTTGATCTGCCTATTGTTTCATTCGATTTCGTGCCAAATTTAGGTTAACCTTTAAGAGTTGGAGAACTTCTTGTTGATGCTCGATGTGATCTTCCACTGCTTGAACCTTCGAATTTTCTCTTAAATATGATGTGATGGATGGTGGATGATATCCATAAAGTGCCATAAATGGGGTCATTTTTGTTGCAGTATGGAAGTGTTATACCACCATTCAGCGAGAGGTAACCACTTGACCCATTGTGTTTGTTTATCAGATACAAAACAATGAAGATATCCTTCCAAACATTTATTTACTATCTCAGTTTGACCATCAGATTGAGGATGATAAGATGAGCTATGAGCTAATTGAGTACCCAAACAAGAAAATAACTCCGTCCAAAAATTTCTAGTAAAAATGGGATCTCTGTCGCTCACAATAACCCTTGGGCTTCCATGTAGCTTTTGAATTCTGTCCATAAATGTAGTAGCAACCGTACTTGCTTTAAATGGATGAGATAATGCACAAAAGTGTGCATACTATGTAATTCTATCAACTACCACCATGATGACACTCTTTCCTTCGTACTTAGGTAAACCTGTGATAAAATCCATTGAAATCTCCTCCCAACGTTGACTTGGAATGGATAAAGGTTGTAGAAGTCCCGGGGTCTTAATTGTCTCAACTTTATTCTGCTGGAAAACAAAACATTCCGCCACAAAATTTTGAATATCAGATTTAAGGCCATCCCAAAAAAATTCTTTCTTCACCCTGTGGTAAGTTTTTAAAAATCCTGAGTGTCCTCCTAAAGGAGAAGTCTGCAATTCCAAAAGAATATTTTGTTTTAGTTGGGAATTCTTACAAAGATATAAGCGATACTTTGTACCATAAAGAATCATTTTTCCAACTAAATGTATCATATGTACTAGGATCTTTTTGCAACTTTTGAATGAGTGTCCATACTTCTTTGTCCTTCTTCCAATTCATCTCTTGCTTCGGTTATCCAGTCTGGTTGGATAATAGAAATGGCACAAAGCAATGCTTCCACCTCTTCATTCTTTCTTGAGAGGCATCTGCAACAACATTAAGCTTCCATTTTTTTTAGATTACTTCAAAGTCATAACCCAACATCTTTGTGACCCATTTTTCCCGCTCTTCTGAAGATAGTCTTTGTTCCAAAAAGTGTTTAAGACTATCATGATCAGTTTCTACCTTGAAGTGTCTTCCCATTAGGTAAGTTTGCCATTTCTTTAGTGCATGCAGTATTGCTAACACTTCCTTCTCATAAATAGGTTTTTGTAAATACTTTCCTTTGATTGGACGACTTTCAAAAGCAATGGGTCTTCCTGCTTGCATTAAAACAACACCAATTCCATTTCCTGAGGCATCACATTCCACAATAAAGGTTTTTCTGAAGTCTGGCGTAGCTAAGACCAATGTTAGGCACATTTCCTCTTTAAGATGTTCAAAGGCCTTAGTTGCTTCAATATTCCATGAAAATGCATCTTTCTTCAATAATGTTGTTAGAGTTGCTGCTATTCTCCCATAATTCTTAACAAATTTGCAATAATACCCTGTTAACCCAAGAAATCCTCGCAATTTCTTTATGGTTGTGGGGACTTTCCATTCCTTAATGGCTTTAATTTTGTTAGGGTCTACCTTAACACCCTCATGAGATACAATATGACCCAAATATTCCACCTCTTGTACTCCAAAGAAACATTTGGATGTTTTTTCATATAATTTTTTCTCCTACAATAGTTTGAGCACCTTGTCAACATGTTCAACATGATCCTTCCAAGACCTGCTATAGATTAGTATATCATCAAAAAATACTAGCACAAATTTTCTAAGGAAGGGTTTCAAAATGGAATTCATCAACCCTTGAAATGTAAAAGGTGCATTGGTAAGGCCAAAAGGCATGAACAAAAATTCATAATGACCCTCATGAGTTCGAAATGCTGTTTTTGTAATATATTCAGTCTTCATTCTAATTTGATGATATATTGAATGAAGATCCAACTTGGTAAAATAATTTTCTGCATGTAATTCATCCAATAATTCATCAATCACAGGAATGGGAAATTTATCTTTGATGGTGAGATTATTGAGCTCCCTATAATCCGGAAACATTCGCCATGATCCATCCTTCTTTTGTACCAATACTATAGGAGCAAAGAAATAAATTTGACTAGGTTGAATTATACCTGCCTCTAACATTTCTACAATCATACGTTCAATTTTTCTCTTTTGGACATAAGGATATCTATAAGACCTGATGTTTGGTGGAACACTTCCTGGAATAAAATGAATAGCATGATAATGATCACGAATAGGTGTGATTCCTTTGGGAGTTTCAAACACCTTGGAATGGTAGTCCAAGACATGTTGGAGATTTGCATAAATAGATGATTTTGATGTTGGAACTTCTAGTGAGCATAATTGTGCAATTACGCCTCATTTTTCTTTATTTAGAAGCTTTATCATGAAATTAGAGCTTGTTATCTTTGCTAGCTTCCTTGCAATACCCCGTAATTAAACTTCCTTTCCTTCTAAAAAAAATTTCAAGAAAAGTTCTTGAAAATTAAAAGCTATCGTCCCCAAAGATTGTAACCATTGTACTCCTAGTACAACATCAACACCTCCCATAGGAATGGAAAGAATTGGACTATTAAATACATATTCCCCCATGGTTAGCTTGATATTATGGCATTTTCCAGAGCAATTTATAGTTCCTCCATTTGCAACCATCACTTGAC
Source organism: Pinus albicaulis (assembly GCA_034641835.2). Classification (NCBI taxonomy): domain Eukaryota; kingdom Viridiplantae; phylum Streptophyta; class Pinopsida; order Pinales; family Pinaceae; genus Pinus; species Pinus albicaulis. The sequence continues at coordinate 427,047,261 of CM076574.1, forward strand.
ATTCTGGTGTTGGGTATAGGAAACAATTCAATTCCTTGGCTACCTTTCAATGAATAAAATTATGGGTACTACCTGAATCAATCAACACTATTACCTTTTTCTTCTTGCTATGTCCTTCTATCTTGAGAGTTTGAGGAGTGGTAATTCCTGCCAATGCATTACACAATATGGTCAGACTCATTTCTTCCACTTCTAGGGCTGGTTCCTAGTGTATATCCTCTTCTTGTTCATTTTCTTCTTCTTCTTCACAATGTATGTAAAATAATTTCTTCTCAGCACACTTATGACCTTTAGTGTATTTTCTATCACAACTGTAGCAAAGCCCTTTTGCTCTTTTTTCTTCCAATTTTTGTGGTGTGAACCTTGTAGGTTGTGGAAATCCAGGCGTAGCAACACTTCCTTCTTTATAGAAGTGAGTGGTAGGATTCCTTGTCGCCATAATTTTACATTCAATTTTTCTTACCAACCTGAATGCCTTCTCCAATGAATCAGGTTCCAAAAAACCAACTTCATGTTGGATGTTATCCTTTAAAGTACCTATGAAGAGATCAATCCTTTGTTCCTCTAGAATATCAGTTATCCTTATATTCAATTTTTGGAAGTTCTCAATGTGCTCCCCCACTAAGCCCTTTTTTTTTAGATTTATCAATTGGCTAAAGAAGGTGTTTCTCTTTGTATGCTCATAGTGTGTTATCATTTCCTCCGTAAAAATTGACCAAGTGACAATTTTTTTATGGGAGCAAAGCCATCGATACCATACAAATGTATTTTGTTCTAAATATAAAGTTGCAATGCGTACCTTTTGTGTGTTTTGCACATTATGGAGATCAAAATATTGCTCCATCTATAGTATCCATGTTACATGATCCTTTCCATCAAACTTCCTCATATCCATTTCTGGAATATGGTGGTTCTTCTCGCCAACATTAGAGTTTACGAAGTCACGATTAACATTTATTTTGTTCTCATCATGAGTTTCCTCTGCTATCTTTTCACCATTAGGAAAATTTTCTTGTATCAACTTTGTCGATCTTCCATGTCTTCTTTTAGATCATTCTTCATGTTTTCCATGTTGTCTTTCATTTTTTCATCGATCTTAGCTTCCATGTCCTCCATATTAGATTCCATGTGATCTATCTTATATTCGACGTCTTTCTTCAAACCGTCCATCTTCGCTTCCACGCCTTTCTTCAAAACATCCATTTCATTTTTTTTTTCTCTTTGCGAGAGAAAAATTTGGTGCACTTTCTCTTGTAATTTTGATAGATCATGTTGCAATTCTTCATCTTCATGAGTCATAGTAGAGCCTTCTGAAGGCTTAATGGGTGTTGAATTATTTTTACGGGGCATTTTTTTAACCCAATACTGATATATATTCTACAATATTCCCTTGGAATACATTAAAATTGATTCTTCAAACAAGACTTATGCAATTCGTAAAAATAAAAAAATACACACATTTTTCTTGCTTTTGAGGAGCTTGATATTAAAATTGGATTATATTTGTGATTTAAGCTCTAAAATATCTAAAATTGGGCACTAAGGTAGCCTTCTGAATTATCTTTCGAATGCCACAGGTCTGACTTGATTTGGATTCTCCAAGGCAAAGTTATGTCCAATCTCCCACAATGACCTAATTATGGATTGGTTCAGTAGAGCCAACTTGTACAACTTTCCACGTATCACTGTTTCGTATTTTAGCTTTGAAATTGATAGAAAAGAAACCACATTTCATTTAATTGTGACCACTTTTTACGGCACTCCAATCCGACGCTCAGAGAGAGAGTTATGAAGAGTTTCCCATGATCACCTCTTTGAGATGAAATTCAGGACCCTGAAAAATCACTACCTTCCACAGATCATATCTCTGAAAATGTTACGAACCAAGCTTTGAAATTTTTTGAAAAGTTTCCTCATGATTTCAGCTTTGCACCCTAAATATCTCATATTCTGAACCTTCGTAGAAAAAAATTTTATAGTGCAAATGCCATGATGAACATTTTAGATTAAATTGAGGAGCTTGAAAAAATACCTAACTTCCACAGATCATCTCTCTAAAAATATTGTGAACCAATCTCTGAAATGTTTTGACGATGTTTCTCAGGATTTCTTCTTCTCACCTTAAAAATTTCAGCTTCTGAAACTTCGTAGAAAAAAAGTTATAGCGAAAATGCCACGATGACCTATTTGGAGCAGCGAAACCCTAGAATCCAAAGCTCTGATACAAAATGTTGTTAAACCAGCTCCAAAAATAGAAGAAAAGAGATATCAATGCCTTATAAATAATCCACTTCAAGGGGGAAACCTCCAATACATTACATTAATGAACAATTATTGGATGATACAAATTACAAAACCTCCTTTCTATATATAGGAGTCCATGGGCCCATAATGTAATCCTAGTGGGACCACAATGTAATCCTAGCCGACCTAACAATAATAATTTAGGGGCACAATAATAACAATATGGGGGTTACAGGGGTACAATAATAACAATAAGGGGGTTACACTAACAATAATAAGGGACCATACTAGTAATATAGGTACCTAACACAAGAAATGCTTTCAGATTTATTAGTATGATGATAATCTAAAAGTCAGGTTAGAAAATTATCAATTGTAGGGAGAAGCCACGTTGTGGTGGGAGGAAATTAATATGGTTTGAAACATTCATCAGTAAGAAGTCACTTGGGAGACCTTTCAAAAAATCATTAAGGATAAATATTTAACTAAGAGGTTCTATGAAGAAAAGGCAAAATAATTTCATGATTTGAGACTGGGACAATAGTCCGTGGATGATTTTTTCATCAAATTCACTTCTCTATTATGATATGTCCCTTGCATATGAGAAGAAAAATAAAAGGGGTAGTGCTTTGTAAGTAACCTGCGAACCTACATGGAGGAAAGGTTAGAGTTCGATAATCCTTTGATGATCGACAAGGAGATTATAGTAAACACAGGATAGATAAAAAGAGATAAAGAATTTTACTAAGTAATAATAAAACTAATAAGTCCCCAGGTGCTAAATATATACCTAGAAAAGAAATGGGAGAACCCTTAGGGAAAATACAACAGAAAATCAAAATGGCTCATGAATTTAAACAAGCTAAAGCATCAAATAAGTTTGAAACAACCCAATCACATAAGCCTCCCCTGCAGTGCTAGGATTGTGGAGAACCCCACTACTACAATAATTGTCCCCACTATTCTAGAATAGAACCAAATGTGAGTTTTCAGGAGGCATCTACTGTAGGAGATGTGGCTAGAAACATAACAAGAATTAATGTTTCCCTAGAAGACCATCAACTAGAATATGAGCCTACAATGGTGGCATTTGAAGGTAAGATAACTAACCATCCTATTTCTATTTTAATTTATCCTAGTGAAATTCTTAGTTATTTCAATCTGAAAACGGTTAAATTATATGAACTTCCAAGTGTTAAGCTTAAAAATTTGTGGTTGGTACAATTAGCTACTAGGGATAAACCAAAGGTAACTGCCAAAGTAGAAAACTTTCTAGTAGAAATGGGAGTAAAATAGATTAAGGCAGACCTAAATGTATTACCTCTAGGATCCTACAATGTAGTGACTGGAATTCATTGGTTAGAGGGTCATTGTACCCCAGTAAACTGAAACGAAAAAACAGTCATTTTCCTCACGGAAGGAGGAAACAGGCAAGAAATCCAAGGTGTTAAAAGAAACATTAAGTTGCGAGCTATTACTGTTATTTAACTAAAGAAATGCATAAAAAAAAGGTTGTCAAATTTGGCACTCCAGGTGGGCTATACCAATAGTAAATAAAATCTGGCCACAATATAAAATATACCCATTTTTCAGAATTTTGTCGATGTATTCTGAGAAGATATTCCAGGGCTACCACCAAAAAGGAGTATTGATTTTACAATAGAACTTGTTCTTGGAGAAACACCGGTGTCAAAGGCCCCATATCCTATGAGAATTACTAAATGGACTGAACCTAAGATGTAATTATAGGAGCTACTTTATAAGGATATATTCGTCTAAGAGTGTCACCTTGGGGTGCACCAGTGCTATTTGTAAAGAAAAAAATATGACACCATAAGATTATAAATTCGCTATAGACAATTGAACAAGTTAGCTATAAAAAATAAGTATCACTTGCCCAAAATTGATGACCTATTTCATCACATTAAGGGTGCATAAATATTTTCCAAGATTGATCTAAGGTTTGGCTATCACCAGATAAGAATTAAACATGAGGATGTGTGTAAAACAACAATTAGAACTCACTACGGTCACTACGAGTTTATTGTGTTACCGTTCAGACTCAAAAATGCCCCTAAAACCATTATGAATCTAATGAATGGGATATTCCACCCTTATTATAAAAGATTTTCCTGATTTTCATCGATGATATTTTGATCTACTTGAATAATATCGAGGAGCATAAAGAACATTTGCGTATAGTCTCGCAAACTCTGCAGGAAAACAAACTTTATGCTAAATTTCAAAAATGTGATATCTTCAAAGACCACATTCAATACATGGGAGATGTGATATCTTCAGAAGATATAGCGGTTGATCCTGAGAATATTAGAACCATTATTGGTTGACCTGTCCCCATAAATTTTGTTGACATTTGATATTTTATGGGATTAGCTGTCTATTATCATCGATTTATTGAAGGTTTTTTTAAAATTTCCTAGCCCATAACATTTTTATAGAATAAGGGAACAATTTTAAAATGGATAGCTGAGTGGAAACATGGTTTTGAGCGATTGAAAATTTAATTTAAATCATCCCCACTAATAAAGGTCGGGGATTCAAAAAGGGAATTTCTTGTGCGCACTGGCGCTTGTTAGGAAAGGGTGGGGGGAGTCTTGATGTAGGCATGATGGAGGAAGGCAAGGTAATATATTACGAATCACACAATTTAAAGGAACATGAGAAAAGGTATTCATCCTATGACTTATAGCTTACGGTATTAATACACACTTTGAAAGTGTGGCACCATTTTCTTTTGTGGAAGATTTTTTTACTAATGGCATACTACTATAGTTTAACTAGTTTCTTCAAGAAACCAAATTTAAGTACATGACAAGCCATATGGACTGAATTTCTCATCGAGTTTGACTTTGACATAATACAACTAAATGGAAAAGAAAACCAAGTGGCAAATGCCTTAAGTAGGAGGGTGCGATGTGTTTATAAAATTCAATACCATCACATTGAATTTGATGTGTCAGGGCTTCTTGGAGAAGATGCTCTCAAAGACCCCGAACATGGATTTCTATGGCAGCAAACCAAGTAATCACAAAATTCCACTAAAAAATCCAAGTATGGTATTAAAGGAAATCAGTTGACCTAAAATGGAAGGGTCTATATTCCTAATCATTTATCTATTAAATGTATGTTGTTGAATGAATACCACTGTAGCCCATACATTGCTCATCTGGGGTACCAAAGATTTTTCTTTGTAGCCAAGAAAGAATATTTCTAGCCTGGCATGAGGAGAGATATTTTTGAGTATCTAGATAAATTATTAGAATGATAATGTGTAAAATATTATCATCAACACCCCACATACCCTCTCCCCATTCCTGAATGGAAATGGAAGATTATGACACTAGATTTTATAACTAGACTACCTAGGATGAAAAAAAAACGTGACTCTATCATGGTGGTAGTGGAAAAGTTGAGAAAATATGCTCACTTTATCCTTGTTAAATCTACCTATAAGACAATAGTGATCGAAAATATTTTTATGAGAGAAATATTCTGATTAAATTGTATGACAAAGGTTGTAATTTCGGACAACGATGTGAAATTGACTTATTATTTTAGGAAAGCTTATTTTACAGGATTGGGTACACAAATTTAGTTTAGTACTTCATACCACCCCCAGTTGGTTGGAAAAAATGAGGAAGTAAATCAAGTATTGGAATATATGTTATGGATGTACGTAATGCAACAACCAACCAAGTGGGAAGAATATCTTCACCAGGTCAAATTTTCTTATAATAATAGTTATGAGGAATCTTTGAAATTGAGTCCCTATGAATTATTATATGGAAGAAGGTGTAGAACACCTACTAATTGGAGTAGTCCAGAGGAGAATATGATATTAGGACCTGACATGTGAAATGAAATGGAAAAAGAGGTTAAAAGAGTTTGAAAAAACTTGAAATTTACCAAACATAGGAAGAAAATGTATGTAGATAAGAGAAGAACCCATAAATTATTCCAAGTAGGGGAGCATGTCTATGTAAGAATCAAACCCAAGAATAGTACCCTACAATAGGATGGTTGTGCTAAGTTGGAATACTGTTATTGTGGGCCTTTCCAGTTTTTTCAAAGAATAGGGTCACTAGCCTACCAGCATGCTCTTCCAATCTATGTAAAGGTTCATAATATCTTTCATGTTTCATTATTAAAGAAATATGTGTATGATTCATGACACATAATTAACTGGCATGACATACAATTAAGCACTAAATTTAATTCTAAAATAGTTGTATGTATAAGTTCGAGAAATATATCAACTGACACTAAATATGGTGGTTTGACAGGTCGAACCAGAGGAAGAGTTATTCGTATAACCACTGCATATCCTCGACCAGAGAGAAGAAACATTGTGGAGGCGAGTGGTCACCCAAATTAAGCCAGAGTGGAAACATTTTTTCTGAGAGGATGCTACCTGGGAAGATGTTGACGGGAAAATATGTCCGGCCAACAGTAGGGGATCTCCCCGGTAGAAAGTCCCAATTAGACTTTGAACCGTTTGGAGTAGGGATCCCGTCCGGGGTGTGGGTCCGGCTACCACTTAAATGACTATCTCTTCGGTTTTGAGCAACCTGATTGAAACTGCAAACATACACTTATTAACATGATATAGAATACATGACTGATGAATAAAACCGATATATGACACTGTGCATAGCAAGGTAATAGACAGAATGCATAAACTCAGGAAATGTCGTTAGCAACACATCTACGAGGTATGCATGCGAGATAATCTGACCGCCAAAGAAACAATCCTTTGTGGTAAGAATATCCCTTAACTTTCCGAAGGATATAACGAGATGCTAATAAAATAGTTCATTAACATTCATCATGAAGTAAATAATAACTTGAGCATCATCAACACAATCACAGATAACTATGGTGCATGAATGACACCATTCATAACACAGATTCATTAATCAAAAGATATTCTGAAGCTACATGCAGAATACACACAATGTTGTCACGGCTAAACACATCATCCAATCAAAGGGGTTTTAACATGTATTGTATTTCATATATCAAGAGTATGCTTCTTCCGCTACAATGCAATAATGCCTTTCAGTCCCAAAAGAGCCAGCCCTTTACAATGCTTCCCACTGGGGTATTTATAGATTCAACAGCCGCACTTATGGCCTTCTGACGGTTCAACTTCCCGACGGTTCAACTTCCTGTTTGTAAAAATTGCGACCTGCGACCTGGTCGCAAATGCGACCTGCGACCTGGTCGCAAATGAGACCTGCGACCTGGTCGCAAATGCGACCTGCGACCCAGCGTTTGCAACTTATGAAGGTGGTCACGCAATTGAGGTTCCTGGAGCGTCGACTTTCTTGCCTTTGATGAAGTCTTTCCAAGTTTGGTAATCCGCCGTTATAGGAGCGACAAGAGGGCTTTCCTCTTTTATCCGATGCATACATTCTAGAGCATTCGGCACCAGAGTCTCCTTCTTCTGGGAGATCATCATTGAGAGAGAAGCAAGCTTAGTGTAGATTTGCACTGGGGTGACAAGCAACCGGTTCAGGTTCTCTTGTGATGCTTCGAATTCCGGTGCGGCGGCAGCTTGTCTTACTGGCTGCAGAAAAGACTGAATTTCCTGCTCTACCTGTTCCCAGCCTTTAGTTTCATTTAGTGCCCCTAATGATGGACTGTGATGAAGAGCGTTCATGGAGTCGATACCACTGATTAGGTGATTATACGCAGACACTACTTTGTCCAGATCTTTGGACAGCTTGTCTTTGGATTGCATACTCATCCGAATTTGCACTTTGTCCTCTTGCGTATGACTCCAATCCTTTCGAGGCACATGTTCGGGAGCTTGCTGATACTGGGCTGTCCAATTCATCATTTTGTCCAAGGCTGTCGAGGCTTCCTTGAGTTGTTCGTGTTTCCGCTTGGTTTCTTCCCGTGCCTCTGCCAATGGGGCCACTGTTTGTTTCAGGGTGAACATTTCCTGGTATACTTGCCTCATTGTCATCTCCAACACATCACATTCCTTCTTGACCGCCAGTGGGACCTCATTCACTTGAGCGGGCCTACCCTGGAGCTGGAGCATCTCATTTTCTAGCCTTGATTTCTCTTGCTCTACCGTTTTTAGCCGGTTCTGTAAAGAAATAATCTCTCTGCTCATCCTTGTGACATTTTCTTCTGTGGCTGCGGCAAAAGCGGTGCCTGCTGACGCTATCATAATCGGATTTGTCCTTGTGTCTGGGACAATGTCCTTTCCGGTGGAGACTGTGGAGATGGCAGGATAGCCTGACGTCAAGGATTTCCTCTTCTCTTGCCGTATCTTGAAAGAGAATTGGTCAAAGGTTAATCTGGTCAAGTCGAAAACTTCCTCTTCTTGCTCCCACAGAAAGTCATCAACATTGAGGTTACTTCCCGCACCACCTGCAGGGATATTCAGGGGAGATAGATCAATGTCATCTATTATTTCGTCTTCTACATCCTGCGTTTGACCCTTTTCTTTCTCCTTTTGCTGGCGCTCTGCTTCCGCCTTGTCATGCTCTTCCTTCTTCCGGCGTTCTGCCTCTGCCTCTGCTTCCTTTTCCTGTTTCCTCTTTGCCGCGGCGGCCTGCTCTGCCTTTTTCTGATGATCGACTTTATCGAGCTCTTCTTTCAGTGCCCGTTCTGCTGTCGCTTGTGCCTCCTTTTCCTGTCTTTCTTTCTCCTCCTCTTTCTTCCTTTTCCGTTCTGTTCTGGCGTCTTTCTTTCGTTTCTCTTCATCTTCCTTCCTCTTCTTTTCCTCTTCCAGTTTGGCCTGGGCTTCTGCTTCCCTTTGCTGATCTGCGGTGTCAGGTCCTGCACCAGTCTGTGTTCTTTTATCTTTGGAGGAGGAAGAACCTCCAATGTTCTGATACTCTGCTCCTTCTCGGTCAGGGTCAATTCCTGGTGCGAGATGTCAGTTAGCGTTATACCAATTTCTTCTCTCATCCTCATCCGGGCACTCGACGTGTTGATAACTCCATCTGAAATTGGCCCTTTTACAATGTTCGGGAACTATCCTGACTGGATCGTAATTTCGGCGGTCCAGATTTCTGAAGTGATAGCTTTTCACCTCTTCCCCTTCACGCGCTACTTCTCTGGAGTCTTTGACCGTATAGGAACCAATGGTGAGAGGTAGAGCAGGCCAAGGTTTCTTCTTTCCTTTGGCAAGAACGTTAGAGAAACCCAAGGTCATCTGAAAACATACCTCTTGTATGAGCACCTTGTCGGTAACAAACTTAGGTAGAGCGTGTGGTGCTTTAAACGAGCCAAATACTCGGATGATTGTGAACTCAGCGAATGGGAACCAGTGTGCCACCTGACCTAGTGTTTCCATCGCTCGCCAAGACATGCAGGGGGCATCTTGACCAAATAGTTTCCCGTAGAGGGCGGGCATGAATATGTGAGAGATTTGCTCGATGTCCGACTTGTACCTAGATTCCCAGAATACCCCGGTCTGCAAGTGTATTGCCTGGGTCTGTTCGGGGTCCCAGTTATGTGGCCATCCCTCGACATGCATCTGGGCACAGACAGCATCTAATAGATACGAAGCCATGTAGAATTATAATGGAGCTCCCTCATCTGGGGCTAAAGCTGAAGCCAAGTTTGTGTGCATGGAGCCCATTAATATTCCCGCCCAATTGAATCGAGTGCCGTGGACTGTTACGTGTTCTATGATGGTTGCCCATGTTCCATTGAAGGTGGTGGCGTCCGAACGTCCGTATATCCTGCACAGCATGGCGGCCACTAGCTTATAGACTTTCCTCAGACCGGCCACCGGGTACTCCTGGTCCTTTTTTATCTTAAATTTGTCTGGTTCTGCCCACCATCTTCTGATCGTGTCAACCATCGGCACTTCATTTGTAGCGAACCATCTTGGGGTGAAGTTTACCCTTGCTTTGGGTAGGGAGTAGTAGACCTGTGCTCTTGAACTTTCCAATGTTACGAAAGCTTTCCCTGCACTATCTCGGATTGCGAAGCTTTTCGGATCCGTCTTCTGTATGATCCAGTCCAGCATTTCAGGGCATGGAAAGATGGCAGGATGAGGCCCAGTCAGGTGCAGTCTGGACCTTCTGACTTTTAGATATATTTCACGGTCCGGGAGATCTTCTGGTAACTCCTCTGCTGTCATGGCAAATTCATGGTATACCTCATACCACCTGAGGCTATCCTCCTTTGCGAAGGTGCAAAGGGTGTCTCTGTATATTGGCGGCAGAGATATTTGTATGTCTGCGTCTGATTCTTCCTCCACCACCTGCCTGCTTCTCCTTCGGGATACCCGGGGTGCCATATTGCTCGAGTCGGAGGGGACCGGTACTGTGTCTGCTCTGAATTCACCTGCTGCATTTAGAACAGAATCACAGGATAAGAAAGACATGATGATAATGGCTAAATAGAGTCTGAACATGCAAAGATAATTTACTGTTTTCTGGGAGTCGCTGGGTCGCCGCTCCACAAAAAGACTCACCCGCGACCTCTGCGACCTTGCGACTAGGTCGCAGGGTCGCAGAGTCGCTGAGTGGGATTTTTGCGACCCCGCGACCTATGCGACTTTGCGACTAGGTCGCAGGGTCGCAGAGTCGCTGAGTGGGACTTTTGCGACCCTGCGACCTTGCGACCTGGTCGCTAGGTCGCAGGTCGCATTTGCGTTTTGCGCGCGCGCGACCTTGCGGCTAAGTGTTTACTAATGGGAAAAAACTGCGGTCTGAAAGGTCCGGAATTTACCATAAGGCATAGCCATGAGGATTTAGGCAAGGGGCGGGCGACCTTGGGGTTTTGAGGGAAACACAATGACGGCAACAATCCAAAGAAAAACCCCCATCCTTCTTAGTAAATAAATAAGACCGTGGGGAGGCTCAAAAATGGCAAGAAATGTTTATGCAGGAAACATAGGGAGGAAAAGGCAACTTACCCGGAAGAAAACGCGCCAGTCAACCTGTCAGAGCAATTCCGCGGTTTTCGCTGAGAGTCACAAATGCGACCTAGCGACCCGACCTTATATAACAAGGTCGCACGTGCGGACGTTTAATGCGGTCGCAAGTTGCAAGTTTGCGACCTTGCGACCTTGCGACCTACAGGTCGCTGGGTCGCAAGGTCGCTGGGTCGCAAATTTCTTTAAAACTTCACTTCGCGACCTTGCGACCTTGCGACCCCTAGGTCGCTAGGTCGCAAGGTCGCAAATTGTTGAAATTCTGACTCTTACGACCTGTGCGACCTGTGCGACCTTAGGGTCGCAGAGTCGCATAGGTCGCCTGGGTCACAAATAATGCATATGCGACTTAGCGACTTACCTTTAGAACTTTACTTGGTCTCTTTTCCTTTTAGTTTTAAGGGGGGCTCCAAAAAATTTCGAAGTGTGTGTTATGATTTTATGTATTTTTTGGAGGGTGTTGTAGGAGCTACAACAAATGGCGATTCACTGGATGAATTTAGAATCTCTGCTGATGAAGGGTCAATGAGGGAGGAGGGAGGGGATCTAGTACTTGCTTGTTCTTTTTACCTCAGAGTTTACACTTTCCTTCCTTTGCCACCCTGCGTAGTCACCTGCTCCTTTTGGCTTGTTGGGTGCAGATCAACCGAATTTTAATTCCTCATGCTCCAGGATCGAGAGGGTTGGGGAAACCTTGGACAATTGCAGGGTCCGGTACAATTATTTCGTCCTCATGGTGTTGCTCCGCTGCCAGCGAACCTCTCGGCTCCGGCGGAGTCACTGCCTAAGGAGTCGTGAACGTTGCTCCGCTACCAGCGAGCCTGGTCAGTACCCCGGCGGAGTCGTTACAACACCTCTCTGCGCAGGAAGCCTTTCTCAAACCTTTACCCTTTATTCGCGTGCGATTGCACTTATTTGAGAATGTGCCTGTGGCACTTATTTAGATGGGCAATATTTTGCCTGGGCGGTTTGAGGGATCCCGACTTATTTTGCTTGCAGAGAGGTTGCCCTTGGTCTCATATGAGGACTCGGGTTTTTCCCGGATGACCTGCAATTCTCTTGAGTTAGCCCTGTTCCCTCACGATCCGGTTGCGTCTACGCAAGACCTTTTTCTACCTGCACCCTTTAAGCTGCTAGGTGGTTCCTTATGCTTGAAGACTCTGGCAAGACCGTGTATTATCCTTAGGTGCCCATTACAAGCGAGTTTCGACTGCCTCGTGCTTTGCGGGAAGGGCCTTTCATCAGCATAGAACCTCTTCAAGGAGTGATCTGGTTGCGGGCAGCTTAGACAAGGTTTTCTTTGAAGATTTAGGGAAAGAGTTTTTTTTTTTTTTTTTTTTTAAACAACAAAAGAAAAACGGCTTCTATGATACAGGGGGAGAACAGCCCTTTGAGGGCTATTCAAGTAAAATAGTGTTTGAGGTCATGCCCGTTTACCGGGAGGACCTCGACTTTTCCTTCCAAAGTCTGCAATCGGAAAGTATGGGAACCTATCTTTTCTTTAACCTGAAAGGGACCTATCCATAGTGCTTGAAATTTTGCATGTTTTCCTTTCTCTTCGTGTGCCTTATCCCACTTTATGACAAGATCTCCTACTTCAAATTTTTTGTCTCCTGCAGACTTTTTATCGAACCATTTTTTGATCCGACTCTGGTGGATGGCGAATTTCTCCCGGGTTTTCTGCCTTTCCTCCTCTAGTTTTAGCAGGGTGTCGATGCGGATTTGCAAGGCGGGACAAGGGGTGCCGTGGCACTCTTGAGACAACTGTAAAGCGGGGAGAGACAAATTTGGCGGGAGGATGGCTTCTTTCCCATATACGAGAAAATATGGTGAGGTGCCTATTGATGACTTAGGGGTGACGCGATCAGCCCAAAGTGCGTTTTGGAGAGCGTTATGCCAGTTTCGTTGGTGAGACAGAAGGGTCTTTTTGACGATGCGGATCAGATTTTTATTTGTTGATTCTGCTAGACCATTTCCTTGGGGATAGTACTTTGTGGAGTGTTTGAGAACAATGCCATTTTCTAATGCAAAATCATATAATTTAAAAGATGAAAAATACGTTGCATTATCAAACACTAAGGAAGTTGGAACGCCAAACCTGGTCATGATGGAGTGAGTGACAAATTGCATTACCTCCTGATCGTTGACTTGGCGTAATGGTACCGCTTCAACCCACCTGGTGAAGTAATCAGTGGCCGTCAGAATGTACCTGTGTTGCTTAGAAGAGTGGGGTAGAATCTCACCAATGACGTCCAAACCCCATTGTTGAAAAGGTTCTTCTACTGCTACTAACAACAACGGAGCAGCCGGACGCGCTTCTCGGCTTGCAAATTTCTGGCATTGAATGCATTTCCGAACATACGCGTGAGCATCTCTGAACAGGGTTGGCCAATAATAACCTGCACGCATAATTTTATGAGCAGTGGTATCCCTGGCGAAATGACCTCCCGCCGGTCCATCGTGCAGCTCGGTTAAGACCTTTTGAGCTTCATCCTGTTCTAGGCAGCGCAACATTACTCCGTTTGAATGTTTCTTGAAGAGTTTCCCTTGGATTAACCGGTAGGACGCAGCTTTGAGTCTGATTTCACGTTTCTGTCGGGCATCTAGATTTGATTCCAATACCCCGTGCGCCAAATATCCTGAGATATCCGAGTACCAAGACGGGTTCCTTTCCTGGGGCATGACGTCAGTTTGGTACATGTCAATCTCTTGCTCCCAATTATCTTCTTCACTTTTTTGGGAACCTGCGGCCTCCGCAGCCATTTGGCATAAACCTTGTCCTTTAACCGTGCGTGCCGGCTTAAACTCTAAGTCGTACTCTTGCATACATGCAACCCAGTTCCCTCTCCTCTCGCCCAACTCTTGCTGCATGAATAGTGATCGAACAGCTGGATGGGGAACGTAAACTGTGACATGGTTCTTCAAGATGTATGGTCTGAAATGTTTAACTGCTTTGTACACCGCATAAGCCTGTTTCTCGATTTCGGGATAATTTAATTCAGCTCCCTGTAGGCCAGTGCTCATGAACGAAATGGGACGCTCGTCATTATTTCTGTCCTTTTGTGTGAGCACGGCTGCCAGAGATGAATCCGAAGCGAACGTGTACAGGCTGAAATCTCTGCCGAAATCTGGGCTCTGGAGAGAAGGCGCTTCGGCTATAGCTTTCTTGATCTGGTCGAAAGCTTCCTTTTCGGGTTGATTCCATTTGAAAATGGCATTTTTCTTTATCATCCCTTGTAGTGGCTTCACTATCTGGGCGAAATATGAGATAAACTTACGTACAAAATTGATTTTGCCCAAAAAGGATTGCATTGCTTTCTTACCGCTGGGGAGAGGGATTTGAGAAATGGCTTTTGCACGTTCTGGATCAACGACAATGCCTTGCTTCGTTATGATATGACCTAGCAGATTCCCTTCTGCTACGGCGAAAACACTTTTCTTTGGGTTAAGCGAGATACCGTATATTCTGCATCTTTCGAAAATCTGTCTGAGGTGACGCAAGTGATCCCCCCGATGTTTGGAAAACACAGTAACGTCATCCAAGTAAACCACCACACTTTGACCTATCAGACCTCTGAATGCTATGTCCATCGCTCTCTGGAAAGTTGCTCCTCCGTTGATTAACCCAAAAGGCATACGTCGGTATGCGAAAGTTCCCCATTTAGTCCGGAAGGTAGTCTTTAACCGGTCTGGTTCAGCCACCAGTACTTGATTGTAGCCAGAGAAACCGTCCAACAAAGAGAACATCTCTGAGCCGGACACTGCTTGTAATATCTGCTCCATAGGGGGCACTGGGTAATTATCTTTACTTGAGGCCCGGTTCAAGTTCCGGAAATCTACACATAATCGAATCTCACCCGACTTTTTCCGTACCAGCACTAAATTGGACACCCATGTGGAATGGCGGACTTTGAAGATAATGCGGGCGTCTAAAAGTTTTTTGAGTTCTTTTAGAATTAGCGGCTCCATTGTAGGGTGTACTTTCCTAAGTTTCTGTTGGAATGGTTTTACATTTTCTTTAATTGGTATCACAGGTTGTATAATTCGCGTATCGTATGTGCGTAAGTCCTCATAGGTCCAAGCGAATACGTCGCGATACTTGCGAAATAATTGAGTGAAATCTTGGGCCTCTTGGGGGGTGCAGTCTTTCCCCAGGTTGATGAATTTAGGATTATCTTCCGATCCCAAGTTCACTTGTCGATGAGCCAAGATCGAGCTCTGCACTTTTGCATTTAGGGGCCCACGGAAACGGTTTTGTAGATCAAATAGCTTTTCAAGTGATACCACCCCTTTAGGCATGGGGTTTCCCTTAACCTGCTCGTACTCCTTTTGCATAGCCTGGTCGTGCTCATCTTCATCTATAGCGACGTCTTTGAATATTTCTGAGTTGCACATAAATTCCAGCACCTGCTGATCATCATCAAAAACACGCAGATTAGTGATATTGTCTGGCACGGATGGTCTATACATAACTTCAATAGAAAACCCGTCCCTCAAAGGGGTAAACCTAGCGGCAGCATTAGCTAGAGTGTCTGCTGCTGCGTTATGCATTCTTAGAACAGACTTAATTCCAAAAGCATCAAAGGAAGAAATTAATCGCCATACCTCTTGCTGGTACGCCTTCAAATGTGGAGACAAACAATGAATAGTGTTGCGTACCTTCCGAGTGATAATCTCGGAGTCACCAATAACCCGTAAGCATTTCACTTTCAAATCCAACGCCTTCTTAAGCCCGAGGATCAGAGCTTCATACTCGGCAGTGTTGTTAGTGCATTGGAACTCGAGTCGACAAGAGACTAGGAATTTTTTCTTATGTGGATCAAGCAAAACGCAGCCGGCACCAGAACCATCTAGATTCTTGGAACCGTCGTAATACAATGTCCATATATCATTTTCCGGCTCCTTGGGGGCAATGTCTTGCGGAGGAATTTTGGGTTGGTGTGATATAGTTTGAGCTTGTTCCTCTGCGACGAGTGTCATTTCAGAAAGGACCTCGGGGCCTACTGCAGACTGGGGAGGTTGGTAACATCCAAAAACGGAATCAAGAAAACACATACCAAGTTCTTCTTGGGCGAAGCTGATAGGTTCATTTGTGGCATCCAAATTAGTTACAGTGTGCTTCATGTATGGTTCGCTTTCAACTCTGATTTGGTTGTTCCTCCCTTTGTAGGGTAGCCATAAGTGAGACCAATCTGTGGCGAAGTATCCTTGCAATTTGCTAGACCAGTCTCTACTAAGCAGTACACCATAGGCTTTTGGGATGTCGACAACCACAATATCAATACATTGATGAACCCTCGAGTCGGATGAGAGGCGGATGATGACATTGTTTAACTCTCCGACTGCCGGTACTTGTGATCTGTCCAGTTGAATGATTTTTGCGTCAGTTTTCTCTGGGAGGATGTTGAGTTTCTTGCACACAGATAAAGGCTTGACATTTGTGGAAGCACCAGAGTCAACGAGGCAATTGTGAACGTTGAAATTGAACATCTCGAAAGATAAGAGAAATGGAGGGGTGGACCCTCTCGAGTTCGTGTTTACCGCATTTACTATAGATTGGAAATCTGGACTGGTTTGTGCAGATGTGTTGCTAACGGTCTTCATATTTTGGTTGTTGGCGAAAGCTTTTAGGATAAGCTCCTTTTGGTTCGTGATGCGGGCCAACTCGTAGAGCGAGATATTAGCCCTGGTCTTTTTCATGTCCTCCACTATGTTGTAACTAGTGTCAGTTTGGGGACTAGGTTCGGTAGTGGTTTTCGATGGTTCCACTGGGAGTTTGGTCTTTTGACTTGCTTTGCCGTTACTTTTGGTAGGCTTGTCCGGCGTAGTTGGTCCTTCATTGCTAGGGGGGAGAATTTTTCTCAGGAAAGCCCTTTTCTTGTCTTCATATGATTGTTCGGGAATAGCTCCTTTGCTTCTAAGACTATAGTTTCGAGTGGGCTGAGCCTTGGGACTTCCTGCCATGTTAATATCAATGGGAGCGAGACTCTCCCCCCCGCGGATTACATCGAAAGTTAAGACAGAGGCTCCCGATTCCCCATCCAGGAGCGAAACTTCGTCTTGATCAGAAACTTCATCCTCTGTCAGGCTTCCTGGAGTTTGATCATCCAGAAGCTGGTTGACCACTGCGGTCATGCTGCCGATCCATTGTGGGCACGTCTTCTCAGAATGGGCAGCTTGGTGGAAAGAACAAAAATTGTCCTTCCCTATTTCCTCCACGTTGAGAGCGGCACTGGTGTTTGACGGAGGCCTGCTGGTGTTGGGATTGTTTTTCTTGAAAAAAGGTTTGGGAGGTTTATTTGTATTTGAGGTTTCAACGCCTTTTCTCTTTAAGTCAGAAACCTCATTCGTTAGCAGTTTGAGGGTCTTGGCCATACTTTCGAAATCGAAAGTTTCTCTCTCCCTATTTGGGGTGGAAGACTGACCTTTTTTAGTAGTTGACTTGTGATCATCCTTTCCGTCGTGATCCATGACACCTATTGACAACATGTCTTTTTCTACTGCAAGAGCAGCCGCGTAATTTGCTGTAAGAGTAGCGCGGGCCTCGCGTTTGACGAAGACTGCAATATCCCTAGGGAGGGCTTTGGTATAGTAGTCGATGGTGATGGAATCGTCTAACGCTAAGTTTGGAGGGACTTTTTGCAATATGGTTGCGAAACGTTGGTTAAAGTCTTTAACTTTCTCTTTTCTATGACACTTGATGGTGCTTAGTTCGGTGAGGAGCATAGAGGGTGTTTTATCTTCCGCAAACTTTTGCAGGAACACACGACGGAACTGGTCCCATGAAGCAATAGACGCACTGGGTAGGGAGCGGTACCAGGAGGCAGCCTGGCTTACAAGAGTGTGCGGGAAAAGTCGACACGCAACGTCATCGGACTGAACTCTCATAATTTGTAGAGACAGATAAAAACTACTAATATGGTCTTCTGCCGATGTGCCTTTCTCTGGATCGAACTTAGGAAGATGCTTCTCTGGGTGTCTGGGCATATCATGGAGAGGACTTAAAAGGGCCAAAGGGGATTGAGCCATCCAGGCTAGAGGTTGCACCCTCCTGGGGCGTTGATGGTTTCGGGTTTCTGCTTCAGACTCACTTCCCGTCCCTGACACCGAGGTTCCTTCATGACGACGAGAGTGTTCATCTCGGTGTCTTTCACGGTTATTCACGTTTCTAAGTAGCTCCCCGTTGTGAGGGGGGGGTCTGTTTTGGTTTTGGTGGTGATTATGGTTGGCGTGGTGTCTAAGGTCGTGAATGATATTCCCTCTACCACCACGACCTTGACCCCCGTTGACTCCACCTTCATTTCTTCGAGGCCTATTGACTTCTTTTGCATTCCTTCGGGCTGTATTACCTTCTCTTTCGTTTCTTCTCTCCCCTTCTCCTTCTCGTGGGGAATATACTTGGTTGTTGGTCCACTTATTTGAGTCAGGCTGTGGTTCGGGGAAAGGTTCAGTATCAGGGAAACCTTCACTATCGTGGGTAACGGGATCATTTTCCTGGACAGCCCGTGCGAGGTCCTCAATCATGGTATTAACAAGTTCAGGTACGGTACGGACTAGCACGCCATTGCGAGTGATGTTATCGGCAGGGGTCCTAGTGTGGGCCAGGAATTCCATGATAGGGGTATACCGTAAATCCCTGATGAGATTACGGGAAACTGGGCGCAAGGCTCTCAGCTCTTCGTTAGTGATTTCGAAGTATCGGGCTTCCACCGTTGGAATATCTTCTAAAGGGGGAAGGGAAACTTCGTTATTTATGACCTCCCGGCGGGGAGTTTGGGATGGAATGTCTGTTGTATGCTGGGAGGATGCCATGGCCCTCCTTCTAGCGCCAAATCTGTTGATGGGAAAATATGTCCGGCCAACAGTAGGGGATCTCCCCGGTAGAAAGTCCCAATTAGACTTTAAACCGTTTGGAGTAGGGATCCCGTCCGGGGTGTGGGTCCGGCTACCACTTAAATGACTATCTCTTCGGTTTCGAGCAACCTGATTGAAACTGCAAACATACACTTATTAACACGATATAGAATACATGACTGATGAATAAAACCGATATATGACACTGTGCATAGCAAGGTAATAGATAGAATGCATAAACTCAGGAAATGTCGTTAGCAACACATCTATGAGGTATGCATGCGAGATAATCTGACCGCCAAAGAAACAATCCTTTGTGGTAAGAATATCCCTTAACTTTCTGAAGGATATAACGAGATGCTAATAAAATAGTTCATTAACATTCATCATGAAGTAAATAATAACTTGAGCATCATCAACACAATCACAGATAACTATGGTGCATGAATGACACCATTAATAACACAGATTCATTAATCAAAAGATATTCTGAAGCTACATGCAGAATACACACAATGTTGTCACAGCTAAACACATCATCCAATCAAAGGGGTTTTAACATGTATTGTATTTCATATATCAAGAGTATGCTTCTTCAGCTACAATGCAATAATGCCTTTCAGTCCACAAAAGAGCAGCCCTTAACAATGCTTCCCACTGGGGTATTTATAGATTCAACAGCCGCACTTATGGCCTTCCGACGGTTCAACTTCCTGTTTGTACAAATTGCGACCTGCGACCTGGTCGCAAATGCGACCTGCGACCCAGCGTTTGCAACTTATGAAGGTGGTCGCGCAATCGAGGTTCCTGGAGCGTCGACTGTCTTGCCTTTGATGAAGTCTTTCCAAGTTTGGTAATCCGCCGTTATAGGAGCGACAAGAGGGCTTTCCTCTTTTATCCGATGCATACATTCTAGAGCATTCGGCACCAGAGTCTCCTTCTTCTGGGAGATCATCATTGAGAGAGAAGCAAGCTTGGTGTAGATTTTCACTGGGGTGACAAGCAACCGGTTTAGGTTCTCTTGTGATGCTTCGAATTCCGGTGCGGCGGCAGCTTGTCTTACTGGCTGCAGAAAAGACTAAATTTCCTGCTCTACCTGTTCCCAGCCTTTAGTTTCATTTAGTGCCCCTAATGATGGAATGTGATGAAGAGCGTTCATGGAGTCGATACCACTGATTAGGTGGTTATACGCAGACACTACTTTGTCCAGATCTTTGGACATCTTGTCTTTGGATTGCATACTCATCCGAATTTGTACTTTGGCTTCTTGCGTATGACTCCAATCCTTCCGAGGCACGTGTTCGGGAGCTTGCTGATACTGGGCTGTCCAATTCATCATTTTGTCCAAGGCTGCCGAGGCTTCCTTGAGCTGTTCGTGTTTCTGCTTGGTTTCTTCCCGTGCCTCTGCCAACGGGGCCACTGTTTGTTTTAGGGTGAGCATCTCCTGGTATACTTGCTTCATTGTCATCTCCAACACATCACATTCCTTCCTGACCGCCAGTGGGACCTCATTCACTTGAGCGGGCCTACCCTGAAGCTGGAGCATCTCATTTTCTAGCCTTGATTTCTCCTGCTCTGCCGCTTTTAGCCAGTTCTGTAAAGAAATAATTTCTCTGCTCATCCTCGTGACATTTTCTTCTGTGGCTGCGGCAAAAGCGGTGCCTTCTGACGCTATCATAACTGGATTGGTCCTTGTGTCTGGGACTATGTCCTTTCTGGTGGAGACCGTGGAGATGGCAGGGTAGCCTGACGTTAAGGATTTCCTCTTCTCTTGCCGTATCTTGAAAGAGAATTGGTCAAAGGTCAATCTGGTCAAGTCGAAGACTTCTTCTTCTTGCTCTCCCGGAAAGTCATCAACACTAAGGGTACTTCCCGCGCCACCTGCAGGGATATTCAGGGGAGATAGATCAATGTCATCTATTAGCTCGTCCTCTACATCCTGCGTTTGACCCTTTTCTTTCTCCTTTTGCTGGCGCTTTGCTTCCGCCTTGTCACGCTTTTCTTTCTCCCGGCGTTCTGCCTCTGCCTCTGCTTCCTTTTCCTGTTTCCTCTTTGCTGCGGCGGCCTGTTCTGCCTTTTTCTGATGATCGAATTTATCGAGCTCTTCTTTCAGTGCCTTTTCTGCCGCCGCTTGTGCCTCCTTTTCCTGTCTTTCTTTCTCCTCCTCTTTTTTCCTTTTCCGTTCTGTTCTGGCGTCTTTCTTTCGTTTCTCTTCATCTTCCTTCCTCTTCTTTTCCTCTTCCAGTTTGGCCTGGGCTTCTGCTTCCCTTTGCTGATCTGCGGTGTTAGGTCCTGCACTGGTCTGTGTTCTTTTATCTTTGGAGGAGGAAGAACCTCCAATGTTCTGATACTCTGCTCCTTCTCGGTCAGGGTCGATTCCTGGTGCGAGATGCCGGTTTGCGTTATACCAATTTCTTCTCTCATCCTCATCCGGGCACTCGACGTGTTGATAAATCCATCTGAAATTGGCCCTTTTACAATGTTCGGGAACTATCCTGACTGGATCGTAATTTCGGCGGTCCAGATTTCTGAAGTGATAGCTTTTCACCTCTTCCCCTTCACGCGCTACTTCTCTGGAGTCTTTGACCGTATAGGAACCAATGGTGAGAGGTAGAGCAGGCAAAGGTTTCTTCTTCCCTTTGGCAAGGACGTTAGAGAAACCCAAGGTCATCTGAAAACATACCTCTTGTATGAGCACCTTGTCGGTAACAAACTTAGGTAGAGCGTGTGGTGCTTTAAACGAGCCAAATACTCGGATGATTGTGAATTCAGCGAATGGGAACCAGTGTGCCACCTGACCTAGTGTTTCCATCGCTCGCCAAGACATGCAGGGGGCATCTTGACCAAATAGTTTCCCGTAGAGGGCGGGCATGAATATGTGAGATATTTGCTCGATGTCCGGCTTGTACCTAGATTCCCAGAATACCCTGGTCTGCAAGTGTATTGCCTGGGTCTGTTCGGGGTCCCAATTATGTGGCCATCCCTCAACATGCATCTGGGCACAGACAGCATCTAATAGATACGAAGCCATGTAGAATTCTGATGGCGCTCCCTCATCTGTGGCTAAAGCTGAAGCCAAGTTTGTGTGCATGGAGCCCATTAATATTCCCGCCCAATTGAATCGAGTGCCGTGGACTGTTACGTGTTCTATGATGGTTGCCCATGTTCCATTGAAGGTGGTGGCGTCCGAACGTCCGTATATCCTGCACGGCATGGCGGCCACTAGCTTATAGACTTTCCTCAGACCGGCCACCGGGTACTCCTGGTCCTTTTTGATCTTAAATTTGTCTGGTTCTGCCCACCATCTTCTGATCGTGTCAACCATCGGCACTTCATTTGTAGCGAACCATCTTGGGGTGAAGTTTACCTCTGCTGTGGGTAGGGAGTAGTAGACCTGTGCTCTTGAACTTTCCAATGTTACGAAAGCTTTCCCTGCACTATCTCGGATTGCGAAGCTTTTCGGATCCGTCTTCTGTATGATCCAGTCCAGCATTTCGGGGCATGGAAAGATGGCAGGATGAGGCCCAGCCAGGTGCAATCTGGACTTTTTGACTTTCAGATATATTTCACGGTCCGGGAGATCTTCTGGTAACTCCTCTGCTGTCATGGCAAATTCATGGTATACCTCATACCACCTGAGGCTATCCTCCTTTGCGAAGGTGCAAAGGGTGTCTCTGTATATTGGCGGCGGAGATATTTGTATGTCTGCGTCTGATTCTTCCTCCACCACCTGCCTGCTTCTCCTTCGGGATACCCGGGGTGCCATATTGCTAGAGTCGGAGGGGACCGGTACTGTGTCTGCTCTGAATTCACCTGCTGCATTTAGAACAGAATCGCAGGATAAGAAAGACATGATGATAATGGCTAAATAGAGTCTGAACATGCAAAGATAATTTACTGTTTTCTGGGAGTCGCTGGGTCGCCGCTCCACAAAAGGACTCACCCGCGACCTCTGCGACCTTGCGACTAGGTCGCAGGGTCGCAGAGTCGTTGAGTGGGATTTTTGCGACCCCGCGACCTCTGCGACCTTGCGACTAGGTCGCAAGGTCGCAGAGTCGCTGAATGGTACTTTTGCGACCCTGCGACCTTGCGACTTGGTCGCTAGGTCGCAGGTCGCATTTGCGTTTTGCGCGCGCGCGACCTTGTGGCTAAGTGTTTACTAATGGGAAAAACTGCGGTCTGAAAGGTCCAGAATTTACCATAAGGCATAGCCATGAGAATTTAGGCAAGGGGCGGGCGACCTTGGGGTTTTGAGGGAAACACAATGACGGCAACAATCCAAAGAAAAACCCCCGTCCTTCTTAGTAAATAAATAAGACCGTGGGGAGGCTCAAAATGGCAAGAAATGTTTATGCAGGAAACATAGGGAGGAAAAAGAGGCAACTTACCCGGAAGAAAACGCGCCAGTCAACCTGTCAGAGCAACTCCGCGGTTTTCGCTGAGAGTCACAAATGCGACCTAGCGACCCGACCTTATATAAAAGGTCGCACGTGTGGACGTTTAATGCGGTCGCAAGTTGCAAGTTTGCGACCTTGCGACCTTGCGACCTACAGGTCGCTGGGTCGCAAGGTCGCTGGGTCGCAAATTTCTTTAAAACTTCACTTCGCGACCTTGCGACCTTGCGACCCCTAGGTCGCTAGGTCGCAAGGTCGCAAATTGTTGAAATTCTGACTCTTGCGACTTGTGCGACCTGTGCGACCTTAGGGTCGCAGAGTCGCATAGGTCGTCTGGGTCACAAATAATGCATATGCGACTTAGCGACTTACCTTTAGAACTTTACTTGGTCTCTTTTCCTTTTAGTTTTAAGGGGGGCTCCAAAAAATTTCGAAGTGTGTGTTATGATTTTATGTATTTTTTGGAGGGTGTTGTAGGAGCTACAACAGAAGAGGAAAGTCTTATGTGACAAGCTTACCATAATCGATTTCATGGGATAGAGTTACCAAGGACGGTGTTTCTCTAAGGGGGGGAAGATGTAACACCCCACGGTGGCATAGAAACTACTCTCAGTAATTATTTAAGTAACTTTAAGTGAGTGGCTTGTAGAAGCTTAGGAGAAATTTTTTTAGTTATTTAATTAAACATGGATACTATTTTGAATATTATAATTCTAGAAATTCAAGAGAGCTGAATGGTAACAAATTCTAGCTCTTAGACAGTTATGACAATCACCCCTTCCTTCCCTATGTAAAATGGAGAATCTTAGGAGGAATGGGGGTTCTTCGTTCTTGGTGTCTCGAGGTACAAAAATAAAGATATTTGTGGAATTGGCAGGATGCTGCCTGGGAGAAGCTGTTGAGTTGGACTTGAGCAAGTGAACTTCAGTACATACAAAGTCCAATGGGTACTAGGATGGACTATAGTCCTCATGCCTAGTATTTGACTCTAAAAAATTGTGCATGATGCTTTTGAGTGGAGGCTCAAGGGGAAGAATGATGAACCCTTAGCTAAATTGAGAGGGGGGGTGGTGAATCAGTTTAGTACATTCATGGTCATTTAAAACTCTTTTCTTTCAACTAAATTACACCTTCAATTCATAAGCAACTTAATACATAATGAATCAACAAAGTTAATATGTGGAAAACAAGTAATTAAGCAGATTAAAACATCACATGAACACATAATCATCAAGCACATAGATAGAAGATATAAGTGGAATTCCATAATGGATAAAACCACATATTATTATTGTTGTGATGCAAAGGCAAGCTCCAACTCCCTCTCACCACTAATTTTCTATAGGCTCCAACCTACAGGAGGCTACTATCTCAAATCCTGCAAGCTACAAATTGCAATGAAGCTCCAACTCCCATCTATTTTATGCAGGCTACAACCCACAGGAGGCTCCTACCTTGACAAGCTCCAACTGGAAATATATCAAGCTAAACATTAAAATGGAAGCACCAAATCCCATGTATTTTCTACAAGCTACAACCCACAGGAGACTCCTACCTCAACCAGCTCCAACTGGACATCTATCAAGATACAACCTGAAATAGAAGCACCAACTCCAATGTATTTTCTGTAGACTACAACCCATAGGAGGCTTCTACCTCACCCTACTCCAACTGGAAATTTATGAAGCTACAACTTGAAAGGAGACTACAATACCCTCACTCAACATGAGAATAAGATGTTGATTTACCTGGATATCAGCTATGTTATAATCCTTCTCCATTGATGCCTTGTTAGCCTTCATATCTGCTTCATATCAGTTCGTGATGTGCACAACATTTCTCTCAGCCTGTTCGAAAATTAAATATTACAGAGAAATGCAACACATAAAATATGCGTAAAATAAAAGCACACAAAACACATAAAACTAGAGAGACACAGATATACGTGGTTCACCCAGTTTGGGCTATGTCCACCCCGAACAGCCAATCCTTCCTTTCTATTATCCAGCAAAAATGAAGAGACAAAACCTACAGCAGTTCCGCTGTAATATCCTCTGTTCTCTCTCACGGTCTCCCTCTCTGTTTCTCACTCCGAGAATACACACAAAATGCATAGCCGCAATACAATGCCCTCATAAAAGCGAGGGGTTTCCTTCTAGGGAAAAAAACTGTAATCTAAACATAACTTCTACCATCAGATCATTTGCCTAATTAACGGCCCAGATTTACTAGAAATTACTATACTCTTACAAGGAAATTTTACATCTGTTTTTAGCTTCGGGGGCGCTTCCCCCAAAAACCCCCGCCAGGGGGGGGCTCCGAAAAGCACTGCCGCCCCCCCCTGGACCCCCCACGGCAACGATTAATTACGGGCGAAGTTGCCGCCCCTTTTAAGGTATAGGGGTCCAATGTTGTGATACAAAGTAAACAAGATAATCAGGCTCCACACCCAACAATATCCCACTTGGAGACTGATTGTAGCAACTCCACCGCTGCTTCATTTGCTAGACAATGACTCCTCTTTGGACCTGGCTGTTCCTCATATTCATCATCATCCTTGAAGACCAATTTAAACTAAGCATGTTCTTAGTTTCTCCCTGGTTACAACTTTTGTTAGCATATCTGCAGGATTCTAGGTAGTGTGTATCTTTTCCATCTTCAACTCTCCATCTTCCAATACTGACCGTATGAAATGGTACTTGAGATGTATGTGTTTAGTCCTGGAATGAAATGCTGAGTTCTTTGCAAGATGAATAGCACTTTGACTTTCATTGTATAGTGTGCCCATATCATGCTTCTTACCCAATTCACCCATAAACCTTTGTAACCAAATCATTTCTTTACTAGCCTCTGTAGCAGCAACATACTCTGCTTCTGTTGTTGAAAGTGAAACAACACTTTGGATGTTTGAAACCCAACTGACAGTTGTTCCACCTACGGTAAATACATATCATGTAGTGCTCCTCCTGTTATCTCTGTCACCTACCATATCTGCCTCAACATATCCCTGTAGAGCAATGTTTGAACCACCAAAGCATAATGCTTGATTTGTGGTAACTCTCAAATATCTAAGAATCCATTTTACTGCCATCCAATGTTCTTTTCCTGGATTATTCATGTACTTGCTTACAACTCCCACTGCATGTGCAATATCAAGCCTTGTGCAGACCATTGCATACATTAAGCTTCCAACTGCTAATGCATATGGAACTTTAGACATATAATCCATGTCTTCTTGGGTCTTTGGGCACATCTCCTTACTAAGTTTGAAATGGATAGAAAAAGGTGTACTAACTGGTTTTGCATTCTGCATATTAAATATTTTCAACACCTTTTCTATGTACTCATTCTGAGACAGTGTTAATTTGCGATTTTTCTTGTCTCTAGTTATCCTCATACCAAGGATTTGTTTTGCAGCTCCCAAATCCTTCATTGCAAATGAATTTGCCAATTTTCTTTTGAGCACATTTATTTCCTGCATGTTAGACCCTACAACAAGCATGTCATCTACATACAATAACAATATAATATAGATGCCATCATTTTGCTTTTTCATATAAACACAATGATCAGAGTGACATCTAGTATAACCTTGTTCAGACATAAACCTGTCAAATTTTAGATACCACTGCCTTGGAGCTTGTTTTAAGCCATATAAGCTCTTCTTTAACCTGCACACCAATTTTTCTTTCCCTTTTACCTCATATCCTTCTGGTTGCTGCATGTATATCTCTTCCTCCAAATCTCCATGGAGAAATGTTGTCTTTACATCTAAATTTTCAAGATGTAAATCTTCCGCTGCTACAAGACTTAAGATAGTTCTGATTGAATTCATCTTAACAACAAGAGAAAATATTTCATCAAAATCAATACCTTTCTTCTGTGCAAACCCCTTCACCACAAGTCTAGCTTTGTGCCTCTGTTTTCCTCCATCTTCTTCCTTCAGCCTGTAAACCCTTTTATTCTGCAATGTAGTTTTACCTGCAGGCAACCTGACTAAGTCCTAAGTATGGTTATGCATTAAGGAGTCCATATCTTCTTCCATGGATAGCTCCCACTTCTTCCTGCTTTCAACCTGCATTGTTTCTTCATAACATTCAGGTTCACCAGAATCAGTCAACAATAAATAATATAATGAAGGAGAGTATCGTTCAGGGGGTCTACTTATCCTGGTAGATATTCTAACACCACTTTCAGGTGTTTGAGGTGCCTGCTGCTATTGTGGTGGTTGTTGCTGTTGTGGTTGTTGATTATTATTATTTTCAGGCACCTTTACTTTTTCAGATATCTCATCAAGAACCGCGTATTCCTTGCTTTCTTTTTCTTGTTTCTT
This sequence comes from Pinus albicaulis, assembly GCA_034641835.2. Lineage (NCBI taxonomy): Eukaryota > Viridiplantae > Streptophyta > Pinopsida > Pinales > Pinaceae > Pinus > Pinus albicaulis. Next base: position 427,075,015 of record CM076574.1, read on the forward strand.
TTCCTACAGCTGATTCTTATACAAGACCTTTTCATTGAATATTACATCTCTGCTCCTAATGATTTTGTGATTTTCATAATCATATAAGCGATAACCAAAATCATTAGCACCATATCCGATAAAGGTACATTTCTTTGATTTTGCCTCAAGCTTTGTTCTGTTTTCTTTATTAATATGGACAAAGGCCTCACAACCAAAAGGCTTTAAAAAAGAGTAGTTTACCTTTTTACTTGTCCATGCTTCCTCTGGAATACCACCATCCAAGGAACTTGAAGGCCCTCTGTTTATTAGATAAACAACAGTATCTACAGCATCTGCCCAAAATTTTAAAGGCAATCCTGCATGCAATCTCATGCACCTTGCACGCTCCATGATTGTTCTGTTCATCCTTTCTGACACACCATTTTCTTGTGGTGTTCTTGGAACTGTCTTCTCTCTACGAATTCCATGCTCTGAACAGTACCTATCAAACTCTTTGCTGCAATATTCACCTCCATTGTCTGATCTGAGAAACTTCAACTTCTTTCCTGTCTCAATCTCAACCAAAGCTTTCCATTTCTTGAAAGTATCAAATACATCAGATTTATTCTGAATACAATAAATCTATGTTTTTCTAGTTGCATCATCAATAAAAGTAACATAATAATGAGAGCCACCGAGAGATGATACCTGAGCAGGTCCCCATACATCTGTATGCACAAGCTCCAATTTTTCGCTCTTCTTTTCTTTCCCAACTCTGAGAAATTTGACTCTCTTTTGTTTTCCATAAATGCAATTCTCACATAAATCTAAATCAACATTCTTCAAACCTGGCAACAAATTTCTTGAGTGAAGAATCTTCATTCCCTTCTCACTCATGTGTCCGAGCCTATGATGCCATAATGCTGCATTTGCTCCTTTGGAAGTTAAAGCATTAACAGAGTTAGAAATACCATTTCATAAATACAATGTACCAACCTTTTCGCCTTTTGCTATTACCAGGGCTCCTTTGGTGACCTTCCAGGTTTTATCTGTGAAAGTTGTCACACAACCTTCACCGCCTAACTACCCTGTTGAAATCAGATTTTTCTTCAGATCTGGAACATGCCTTACCTTCTTTAGTAGCCATTGGTTTCCATTCTGTTGTTTTACAAGAACTTTACCCATTCCAACAATTTTACAGGGTTTATCATCACCCAAACGAACTTGTCCAAAATGTCCTTGAACATAGTCATGAAAATATTTCTTATCAGGTGTGGCATGGAATGAAGCCCCTGAATCTACAACCCAAGAATCAGTAAAATTTTCGAAAGAAAGAATCAAAGCATCTTGTAACACATCACCTGTCACATTTACTTCATGATTGTTTTCATGCTGTGTGTCTCCTTCTTTTCCCTTTTCAGATCTACAGTCTTTCTTTAGGTGTCCTTTCTTTCCGCAATTCCAGCACACTATCCCTGATCTGGACTTGGATCTGCCTTTCCTTGATTTACTGCGAGATCCCAAGCTCTTTCCTCTTTCCATTCTTCTTCCCCTAGACTCTGCACTCAAAGCATTACCTGATGTCTCACTAGAGCTTTTCCGTCGCATTTCCTGGCTAAGGATAGCATCAACAACATCATCAAACTTTAAAGTACTAGATCCAGAGACAGAGTTATTAATGGCCATTACTAAACCATTCCAACTCTCTGGCAATGAGCACAAGAATAACAGAGCTCTAACTTCATCATCAAATTTTACCCCTACAGAACTTAACTGACTGGTAACTATATTAAATTCATTTAAATGGTTTGCAACAGATCCACCTTCTGACATCTTCATATTAAATAGTTGTTTCATAAGAAATACCTTGTTTGAGGCCGAGGGTTTTTCATATAGTTTCACCAACGTTTGCATCAAACCCTTTGTTGTTGTTTCCTTCGAAATATTGAAGGCGACTGATGCCGCAAGACACAACCATACTATTCCGAGTGCCTTTCTATCGAGAATGTTCCATTCCGCGTCTGATATGGTCGCCGGCTTCTTTGTTTTTCCGCTCAATGGTAGGTACAGATCTTTCTGATACATATAATCTTCCATCTGCATCTTCCACAGCGGGAAGTTTTGGCTGTTAAATTTCTTGACCCTAAACTTACCATCTTCCACCATTGCTCCCACTCGAACCAAGAACCCTTCTTTCCTGCGAGTTTATCAACCAAATATTCCTTCGGCTCTGATACCAGTTGTTAGAAAATTAAATATTACAGAGCAATGCAACACATAAAATATGTGGAAAATAAAAGCACACAAAACACATAAAACTAGAGAGACATAGATATACGTGGTTCACCCAGTTTGGGCTACGTCCACCCCGAACAACCAGTCCTTCCTTTCTATTATCCAGCAAAAATGAAGAGACAAAACCTACAACAGATTCATTGTAATATCCTTTGTTCTCTCTCACAATCTCCCTCTCTCTTTCTTGCTCCGAGAATACATACACAATGCACAGCCGCAATACAATGCCCCCATAAAAGCGAGGGGTTGCCTTCTAGGGAAAAAAACCCTAATCTAAACATAACTTCTACCGTCAGATCATTTTCCTAATGAACGACCTGGATTGACTAGAAATTACTATACTTTTACAAGGCAATTTTACATCTATTTTTAGCTTCGGGGGCGCTGCCCCCAAAAACCCCCGCTAGGGGGGGGAGCTCAGCGGCGCCCCCTCCCCTGGACCCCCCACGGCAGCGATTAATTATGGGCGGCGTTGCCCCCCCTTTTAAGGTACAGGGGTCCAATGTTGTGATACAAAGTAAACAAGATAATCAGGCTCCACACCCAACACAGTTGTCTTTGATTCTTCCACTCTCCAACCTTCTGAAGCTCTCTTACATTATTCCACTCACATCCATTCTGTAGCTATCTAACCCTTTTTTTTCACACTGATATTAAATTTCTTATATAGATAACTCCTAAATTTTTCCATTCAACAGGGAATACGAAGTGAACATACATGTCTCTCTGCCTTCCACCCATTCGATTGCTCGCACATCAGTTCAGGTTATTACATTAGAAATAATCATTAAAACAATCAAGGAGTTTTTCCTATGGCTATGGAGACTTGCCTTTGCATCACATACAATAAAAATAATCAATACATTTACAGTTACAACAGATATTTCATTCAACCCTTTCAGCTCTTTTCTCACTATGCATTTGTCTTTTCTGCTTCTATCATTGCCTTTTTTATTCCTGCTGTTACATTTTCACCTATGCAACATGATCGTCTTCTGCCCGACTAGACCCATGCCTTTATGTTTTACATAGCCTCTACCTATTGCATATCTTACCCGCATCGTTCTATGCTCTTCTCTCTGTGTTGGGTCACTTATACACCCGAGTACTTCCTTCACATTCAAACTTTTGTTTCAATAGGCGCATTACCATTTTCACTACAGTTGGGTCACTTGCCAAGTCTTTTCTCTTGCATTCAACCGTTCCTTATAACTCAGAACTGCAACCGTATAACACTATTATGCACAAGTGATGGGTTGGTTTTCCTCAAGGAAGGTATGACCTCATATATATATATATATATATATATATATATATATATATATATCATTGAGCACTTAGATTTGGGTCCTACATGAGTCCTCTTTCTTGCATTCTAGTTTTTCCTTTATTACCTGAGTCAACTTCGCGTTCAGGCTTTTATTCTAAGAAATGGCGCAAACAAATTAAACCTTGGACCTTGATTATATTGCAATTAAACTTTGAAAAGCCTCACATCCGGTTTCTTATCACAATTCTGTGTTCCACTATGTTATATCTTATATACACCTTTCTTTCTCCTTATGCAATTTAATAACTCACTACACAAAGGCCCAGAATTTTAAATGTATTATCATTTACCTTTGGAATCTATCACATCTATTTTTCCATCGCAATTCGACACATTTTATTGTTATCTATTGTGCTCTAGTCCTTCTGAACTCCCGCTCTGTGATATGTGAAGGGGTCCCACCTGTCTTATCACAATTTTCCATCGCAGTTTCCTCATCGCAGATTATTATTGCAATTTCGCTCCTATATTTGGTTATAACCTCTTGCAACATGTGATGTGCGATAAAAGGTTCGGGTCCCACCAGGGTGCGACATCACTACCACATCGTCTATCATGTCACTTTCCATGTCGTTTGCCATTTCACCTGCCATGTCATCAATATGTATTTGCGATTTGTGGGGTCAGTTCCACGTTGTTTGCCACGTCAGCAACCATGTCACTTTCCACGTCATCTGCCACATCATCTCCCACACTTCCCAAGTTTAATAATTTCACAATATTTGTGATTTTTTTATTTCCCAACCCACGAAGAAAACCTTATTTCATGTCGCACCTTTTATCATTTACCATAATGGGCTTTCCTTATTTTCTGTGGTATGCAATATACTTCTCATTGCAACTTAAAACATATATCTTGTGCTGACTTAGAAATAAAAATAAAAATCACTGATTACAATGTGTGGTATGCCAACACTATTCTGAATGTGTATTTGCATGAATTGAACTGCTCATTCACTCCTTCACACCTTTGCTACTTTGGTTGCACCCATTCATTTCTTCTTTTCTACACTTAGTACACCTAACTCATTCACAATCTTCTGAATGTAGAACCAATGTTCTGTGTACATTCTGCAACTAGCCTGACTTGGCCCGCTCGCTCATTGGTTTTCTTTTTTGTATGCATACGCCCAATTTTTCCTTTTCTTTCTATATTGAACGTGAATAGCCCGACTTGACCATGACCTATGCACTGTTCTGAACGTAAATAGGATGACTCTTCCCTTGACCTGTGCACTATTCTGAACGTAAAATAGCACGACTCGACTCACCCTTCATAATTGTTCTTCATTGTTGCACGTGTTTATTACTTTACTTATGCACATTCATGATTCTACCCACTCGTGCACGACTTTACCCAACACGCTCACGACTCTACTCAAACTTTCTCCCTTTGCTGTGTTTTCTCCTTGATAAATATTCTAATTTTTCTCCTCTCTGCTCCTTTGCTTTAGATTATGATCTAATGTTGCTCCTTTCCCCTCTGCTGCTCCTCTGCCTCTCTTTTATTCTTTCTCACTAAATCATTGACTGATCTTCTCCTTTGCCTTATTGTTGTTGCTTCTTTTTTACTCTTCCATCAATGATGATTGCGGTGTTACTCCTTTCTGTTCGTTTTCCATCAATGAAAAAATTTCCAACAGTATCCCCCTTTGGAATTGATGGAAACACTTCCTCCAGGACTTCCCGCCCCCTTCATTACGAGCACAAACTTTCTTCTTTTGTTCACTTTTACTCCCCATTTGACATTAATGGAAAAGGGTTACACATTTTCCAATGTTGTTTCCATCATTGCATTACTTCTCTCTGAGTTGTGTATTAGCATTCTTCATTTTGTTCTTTTGATATGAAATTAATATATAAACTCCATCTATTCATTACACGCTTGATGAATCCTTTTGTATTTGAATGAATAGACCTAATTTACCATAGTATTATTGTTTTCTGATCTTCTGCATACACAGTGGGTGTTGCTTTATGCTACACATAATAATTTCTTTATGTGCAGTTCAACATTTCAAGAGTGTAGTAAATAATCGTTGTGACTGCATTACAGAGTTCATAAAATATATGATCATTGTTTAGGTAACACTTTGAAAATAATAGAGATTACATGAATATTTTTCAAATTGATTCTATCCCAAACTCATGAGAATGTTGTAAGGCATGTCACCATAGAATTTTTTGTACTTTTGTCCCTTACTACTTGATAGTGGTGATACATGCTAGACTTTTGAAGATATAATCACTACCTCCCAAAATCCCTTGATGTTGATGTGAATAGTGAGTCCAAACAGAGCTTACAACTTATTGTAAGAGTAGAAAATATATTTCAATTTAGAAAGGATCCAACGCCTTTACTACTGTACAGAGCATATTCAAAACAAACCCTTGAGGCTAGATACATTCAACGCATTGGAAAAAATTCACTACCAAATATGCAATTTCATTTTTGACATAGGGAGGTATTTGTGTCAATGACCAGACTCTCTTAAGTGGTGAAATATCAACAATTCCCTTCTGCTAAAGTAAGCTTCAGATGAATCAATAATAGACTCTTTGAACTTCAATAGTAAGATTAGCATAGCTAGCCCATCATGTTGCAGATACTTCAATTGTTCTATCATAATGATCTTCAACAAAACATCTTCAATTTGTTTAATTGAAATCTCAGCAAACAGACTTCAACAACTTTATGAATGATATTAAGAAAGAGGCCTTGAAGATATATTCATACTGGATTGAGGAAGGCATGCAATTATATCCAAGAATAGATACTTCTTCAATGCTCAATATAACACTTGAAATTTAAACAAGAAAATGATCCTTTGGCACTTTTAATGACCTTTCCATGCTTTAATAATGAAACTTGACGTTCTCCAGCATTTACAATCAAAATATACTTTGCAATAATCAAAGCAACTAGAGCTTAATCCACATATACTATAATGTTGATAAAGCTGGGAATTCTTCCTTGACGTGTTTCTACCATACCACAACCATGACACATACCATAACACTCTAATCCTGAGGATCTGTATCATACCACTCCTCCAATAATAACACTTGGGATAACAATTTTCTTATTCATCCCTCTTGAAAGAATTTTGTTTTATTATCAGCATTTGTAGTGCAACACACAGTGTAATCATCCTCTTAGTTTCGAGTTTCATGAATGATGATCCCTTTGTCACCATGGTTTCTTGCTACTTTATCTTCTTCCATTAATCTGTCAGCTATCTCAAATTAGCATTGAATGCTTCAGGTGTCATTCTTCCTCTATAGTTCTCTACCAGAGGAATTTTCCTTTCCCATCCTGAACTTTTCGAAGTTCCTACTCCAAGCAGATCTTATTTGACAATTCTTATGGGGACTTTTTATGAACTAATCCCCCCCTTGGATGTTTCTTCTTGTCTATCAATGACTGGATATCTGTGTTGATTCCTAGAGTAGCTCCCCCTAAGACTATGACGGATTCAAAATGTCATAAAAGTAACAGGCTCCCCCTTTTTCTTCTTCTTCCATACTTTTTTGGGGTTCCTCATAATGTCTGCATTTCTTTTTTATTCACAGTTTGGTCTGATTTGGTTTGGTTCCATCATCTGTCTAGAGTCCTTTAATGTATATGGTAGTCCTTTAATGTATATGGCAGCCTTCAATCATTTTCTTAGTGCCAAAGCTTGTGGCATACATAACATCTTATTTTTCCTAGGTATGTTTTAGTCGATGTATAGAATTTTGTTGTCCCTTTTTAACATAGTTTATATTCAACATATTTATGTCCAAATTCATTGCATGAATAAAAATAACCTTGGAAATGATGTACGTACCTGGTGAAAGGTTGTCCTCTTCATTTTGTTGTTTAAGGTAGTATTTTCATTTGCTGCATCTTTTGCTGATTAAACTTGAGTTTCCTTGTCTTACATTGAGCTGCAATATGTCCCAGTTTGTCGGAGGCAAAACAAGTGATACTTCTCACAGGAGGAAGGAACCTCGTTTGACATCTTCCGAATTTGTTCAATTCATCTTCCAGAAAAATTGAGCTTTTCGAAACTACTTTCTTCTTCCTCCCATTCTTTATCTCTTGATGTTGCTGCTTGTTTCTGTTTGTTTCTTTACACATCAATTTCTTGCTGGCTTCTGCTTCTGTGGATCCTTTTTGATCTACTTCATCATCCCTTTCAGTTTCTTCCTTCTTTGATTTCTCCAAGGAGTCAATCTCATATTTTAGCTGCTTACACAACCTAATCCTCCCTTCTATCAGTATTCTAGCTGAAATAATTTCAGATGTATGAGAGTTATCATTTTCCTTTATTACAACTTTCACAAAGGTAATATCTTTCTTATATTTTTCCTTTGAATTACTGGATTCTCCTTCATATCCTATCCCAGCCTTTATAAGAGGAGATCCTTGTGCATTCAATATTTTTTCCAACTGTTAAGAGCTTTTCATTCATGGAATATTCATAGTTAATTCCCTTTGGGACTTTTCTGATTTCTTCCTTAGGCTTACCACTTCTTCTTCTAGTTTTTCATGCTCCTAGTTTTTCTCCTTTGTTTCACTTTTCAGAATATCCTCTATTTTCCTTGATTCTTCTAGTTCAACTTTCAATTTAATAAGGCCTTTTGAATCTGGTTCTATCTTTGCATATTTCAGAAGCATTTCTTTTTGTTTTCTTCTATTGAGTTTAAGTCTATCTATTTCCTTCAGGGCACTAATTAAATCCCCCTCAAGATCAACCTCACCTTCTTCTTCATCTTCCAAAAGGCACCCTTCAAGCTCTTCCTTGGCCATCAAAATAAATTTAGAGGTTCCTTCTTCATTGGAGGATTCATCTAAGCTTTCAGATGCACTGCTATCTTGCTAAGAATAAAATGATTTTCTATTAAATCTCTTCCCTTTCTGCTAGTTATTTATTTTGTTTTTCTCTGTCTCTTGTGGTTGATTCTTTGCTCTCTTATGGGGACAATTTTAAACATAGTGCCTCACTCTTCCACAATTAAAGCACATAAATGGAAGTTTACCTTTGTACTTACCGGTGCCTCTATCCAATCTTCTAACAAATTTGGCTTCTTCTTCATCAGAGCATGAGCATGGAGCTTCCTTCTATTCTATGCACTTATGTACCTTGAAGGTAACCTCCCTTATGTTTGACTTCCCTTTAGGAAGTCTCGTCTCATATGTTGTTAGGTTTCCAAGTAGTTGGTTCTCGGTCAAGGTTTCCCAGTTTGCTATTTATTCTATGGTAGACACCTTAGGATTAAACCTGGGTGGTAGAGATCTCAATAATTTTTGCACTGCCACACTTTCTTTAATTTCTTCTCCCAGGCCTATCATGATATTCACAACTTCTGCAACCCTTAAGAAGAATGAAACTATATCTTCATGTTCATTCATTTATAAGTTTTCAAACTGATTTCTATGTGCTTGTAGTTTGGCCATATTCACCTTTGTATCTCCCTCATGAATGTTTCCTAAGGTATCTCAGATATCTTTTGCAGTCTTATTGTGCATTACTTTGATAAATTGTGACTCACTTAGACTGCTCAAGAGTGCATTCATTGTTTTTTCATTAGCTCTAAAATTTTGTCTGGCTTCTTCCTTAGTGTCTATGTCCTTTGGTGCATATTTTTCTTCCACAACAGCCCAAAATTCTATTCATAGAGACATTAAGTATGTCCTCATTCTTATTTTCCAAAAAGCATAGTTTGTGCCAGTAAACAATGGGGCTTTATTTGTTGAGAATCCTTCTAAGCTAGACATCTTGGGGGACCTAGGACCTACTTCCAGTTTCTAAAATGATACAGAAGGAATCGACTCTGATACCAATTGATGAACCCTTAGCTAAACTGAGAGGGGGGAGGGGGTGAATCAGTTTAGTACATTCATGGTCATTTAAAACTCTTTTAATTCAACTTAATACATAATAAATAAACAAACTTAATGTGTGGACAACAAGTAATTAAGTGGATTAAAACATCACATCAACACATAATCATCAAGCACATAGACATCAGATATAAATGGAAACCCATAAGGGATAATAAACACATCTTATTAATGTTGTGATGAAAAGGAAAGCTCCAACTCCCTCTCATCACTGATTTTTTTTGTAGGCTCCAACCTATAGGAGGCTACTATCTAAAATTCTACAAGCTAAAACTTGCAAGGAAGCTCCAACTCCCATCTATTTTCTGCAGGCTACAACCCAGAGGAGGCTCCTACCTCAACCAGCTTCAATTGGAAATATGTCAAGCTATAGCTTGAAATGGAAGCACCAACTCCCATGTATTTTCTATAGGCTACAACCCACAGGAGGCTCCTACCTCAACCAGCTCCAACTGGACATCTATCAAGCTACAACTTGAAACGGAAGCACCAAATCCCATGTATTTTATGCAGCCTACAACCCCCAGGAGGCTCCTACCTCACCCAGCTCCAGCTGGAAATATATCAAGCTACAACTTGAAAGGATACTACAATCCCCTCACTCAACATGAAACTAAAATGTTGATTTACCTGGATATTAGCTCTCTTATACTCCTCCATTGCTGCCTCTTCAATCTTCATATCTGCTTCATATCAGTTCCTGATGTGCACATCATATCTATCAGTTCTCTCTGATTCTTCCACTCTCCAACCTTTTTTGGATCTCTTACATTCTTCCGCTCAAATCCATTCTGCAATTATCTAACCCTTTTCCTACACACTGATATTACATCTCTTATACAGATAACTCCTGATTGTTCTCATTCTATAGAGAATACAAAGTGAATAGGCCTATCTTTCTTCCTTCCACCCATTCGATTCCTTACACTTCAGTCCAAGTTATTACATTAGAAATAATCATTACACCACTCATGGAGTTTTTCCTATTCCTACGGAGAATTTACTTTACATCACATATAATAAAAATAATAAATACATTTACAATTATGATAAATATTTCATTCAGCCCTTTCAGCTCTTTTCTCATTATGCATTTGTTGTTTCTGTTTTTTTCATTTCCTTTTATGTTCCTATTGTTGTCATTGCCTTTTCTCTTCTTGTTGTTACATTTCCACTTGTGTAGCATGATCGTATTTTCTCTGACTTGACCCAAGCCTTTACATTTTACACAGCATCTATCTATTGCATATCTTACCTACAGTGTTCTATGCTCTTCTCTCTGTGTTGGGTCACTTATACACCCGAGTACTTCCTTCGCATTTAGACTTTTTTTTGTAATAGGCACACTACCATTTTCACTACAATCGGGTCACTTTCCTGAGTCTTTTCTTTTGGGTTCAACGTTTTCTTTTAACTCACTGCCGCAACCACATAACACTGTTATGCACAAGCGTCGGGTCCTTTTTCCTTATGGAAGGTATAAACTTACACACTCACACAAATATATATATATATATATATATATATATATATATATATATGTATATCGTTGAGCACTTAGAGTCGAGTCTTACATGAGTCCTCTTTCTTGCGTTCTAGCTTTTCCTTTATTACCCGAGTCAACTTTGCATTCATGATTTTCTTATAAGAAATGGTGCAATCACATTAAACCTTGGACCTTGATTATATTGCAATCAAACTTTGAAAAGCCTCGCATTCAGTTTCTTATTTCAATTCCGTGTTCTGCTATGTTATATGTTATATATGTCTTTCTTTCTCCTGATGTGATTTCATAACTCAATACACATACACCCAGAATTTTAAATGTATTATCATTTACCTATAGAAGATATCACGTCTGGTCTCTCATCACAGTTTGTAACTTTTCATTGTTATCCGTTGTGCTCTAGTCATTTTGAACTCCCGATCTTCGATATGCAAGGGGGTCCCACCAATCTTCTCGTAATTTTCCATTGCAGTTTCCCATTGCATTTTCCTCATACCAGATCCTTATCACAGTTTTTCTCTGATCTTTGGTTATAACTTCTTGTGACATGTGATTTGTGATAAAAATTTCGGGTCCCACAGGGGTGCCACATCACTACCACATCATCTACCACGTCACCTGCCATGTCATCTATGATGTCACCTACCACATCATCAACATGTATTTGCAATTTTTGTGGTCAAGTCAATGTCGTCTACCACATCAGCAGCAATGTCACTTACTGCGTCAGCTGCCACGTCATCTCCCGCAGTTCTCAAGTTTATAATTTCACAACATTTGCGATTTCATGATTTCACAACCCGCAGCGGAAACCTTATCGCAGGTCACACATTTTAGAATTTACCATAATGGGTTTTCTTTATTTTGTGCGGTATGCGATATACTTCTCATCGCAATTTAAAACATAGAGGTTGCAATTACTTAGAAATAAACATAACAAATCACTGATTGCGATGTGCAGTATGAAAACACTATTCTGAATGTGTATTTTCACGACGTGACCCACTCGTTCACTCCTTCATGCCTTTGCTTCTTTGGTTGTGCACGTTCATTTCTTCTTTGCTGCACGTATAACACCCAACACGTTTAGGACCTTCTGAATATAGAACCATTGTTCTGCACGCATTTTACAACCAGCTCGACTTGTCTTGCTCATTCATTTATTTTCTTTGTTGTACGCATTCTGTATGCATACACCTGAATTTTCCTTTGCTTTATGTATTGAACGTGAATAACCCGAATTCACCATGATCTGTGCACCATTTTGAACGTAAATAAGCACGACTATGCCCTTGACCTACGCACTGTTCTGAACGAAAATAACATGACTCGACCCACTCTTCACAATTGTTCTTCATTGTTGCACGCATTCATTACTTTACTTAGGAGAATTCATGACTATGCCCACTCATGCATGACTTGACCCAACACGTTCACAACTCTTCCCAGTACGTTCATAACTCGACCCAAACTTGCTACCTTAGCTACATTTTCTTCTTGATAAAGATTCTAATGTTTCTCCTCTCTGCTCCTTTGCCTTAGATAATGATATAATGCTTCTCCTTGCCTCTCTGCCGCTCCGCTGCCCCTCTTTTATGCTTTCTCACTACATCATTGCATGATCTTCTCCTTTGCCTTATTGTTGCTACTTCTCTACTCCTTTTCCATCAATGATAATTTTGGCATTACTCCTTTCTGTTCCTTTTCCATGAATGACAATATTTCCAAAAAATAAGAGGACGTAATTTCCCTTCTCGCAGTTAGGAAGATCAATTCAACTTTGTGGAATTTATGGAAAGAATGTGGAGCAAATAAGTGACTATGACTTAATTTGAATGTTTCTTAATTTTTATTTATCTTACTTCATAATTTTGTTGTATTGTAATTCCTTTTTTCTTCTATGTAATTTCAATGTTAATTATATGAAACCTTAGTGAGTTGTAGCATAGGAAGGGTCATATTAGGTTTAGAAAAAACTCAGTAATCCATTTATACAATGAATTATATAACCTTTCTAGCACATAAAATAAGGAATAATGGTATAGTGCAAAGAAGAATAAAATTATATAACAATGTTGAAATTGGGGTGATACCCTATGGGGATCGGGTTTATGTACTCCCTAAAAATAAATATGTATAATGCTATGGTCGAGAAGGGGAAACCGGGAAATCAAGGGGGTTGAGACTAGGCCATATGAAAAGATCTTGTAACAGCTCTAGTCTCCCTCTGAAACTGGATTAAAATACACATAACATAGAATAACATAATAATAAATTGTGAAATGAACATACACCTCCATACAAACCAATATACATATATACATTCTTCTCTTAACAATAATGGAAATCGATAGACCTGGAAATCCAAAAACCAACAACATTGAAGAAAAGAACAATATGATAATTAAAAATAGTTGTGCATTAAAAATAGACAATTTGTTTTCCATACCTAACTATATGATTCAGTAAAAACTTATAGCTCTAAAGGAAGCATATGCATATATGATTCAGTGAAACCTTATAGCTGTAAATAAAACATATCCATATACAATTCAGTAAACCCTTATAAATATAAATAAAACATATACATATTTGATTCAATAAACCCTTATAGCTATAGAGAAAATATATGCATGCACTTGGTGGTGAGATGAAACCCTAATAGGTAAGAAACCCAAACCCTCATATAATATTAACCAAAATAATTTGAAGTATCAAAGAAAAGAAAAACATGTAATAAGTATATAACATGTCGAGACGTCATGGCCGGAAGGGGGCATGACTTAACCAGCCTCAAATTTCATCGAGTTTACACATAAATTAAATCCCTATAGGTAAAAGAAATTAAACTATAATAATTTTAGAATTCAAAAACACTTATAAATTAAGTAGTGGAAGGGAATGACTCTAAACCATTCAAGACTATAAACGGTGTAACCCTAACACTTTATCCTTAGGATATTGAGGTCGTAGCTCACTAGCAAGTATTTTTATAAAACAACAGTCATAAATTCGTGTGATAAAGAAAAAAGGAAAAATCGGGCAGGGTTCTCCAAAAAAATTGTAACTAGAGCTTTAGAAGGGTGATGGAGTGTGTTGGAGAGGAAAATCCCCTTTGTGGACAGATGTGATCCCTACTAGCCCTGATTGGGTCTAGCAACAATTAGGTCACGTAGTGACACAGGTTCCTAGTTACAAAACGAAAAAAAACATAACGAATTTCTTACCTCAAATCCTATGCACTAGTCATTGAAGAAAGGATGACGCTTCCCGTCCCTCGCTTGGCAGATCACGATCCTTCCGCTCGATGGGTATGAACACCTGCACACATGCAAAGGATACAACGACATACAGCATAAAATATAAAGCCTGTAACCATACATCAGTCGGAGAGGATGTAATTCACTGCGTCAAGAAATAGACACATGAATGAAACCATAATCAAAGTCGCTTATCATTAAAATAAAAAACGAAAGATACAACCCAAATCTTTGACACTTGATCTTCCTTTGGTGGGGATGATAGTTGAGCACGTCTCAACAAAGCTTTTCGGAAACGAGATGAAGCTCTCTCTCTTCGGCTTAGCTCTCAAAATCTGTCTAGCTATTGTCTCCTTGCTACAAGTTCAGCTAGCTTGCTGAGGGAGAAGGAAAGATTTTATAGATGGGGAAGAGGAGTTGAGTTCCCTATAATCATGGGATTGGCCCTATCTCTAAGGAAGCTTCCCTGATAGGTGGAAAATTACTTCCCATACATGGAGATCCAGAGCCAAACCACCCAATTCCTTTTAGTGACTTGCTCAGGAGTTTGTTGGAATCAAACTTCCGCCATTTATTTAAAAAAAAAACATCCCTTATTAAGCTTGGTGTGAGCAAGACACAGGGACAGAGTGCTAGTTGGCGCACCCTCTATGGTAAATTTCCCCCATTGGCACAAGGGTTGAACTTACTAGTCGCGCCAAGGCAAAAAGATCTGTTTTTAGGGTTTTTCAGAGGAAACTTTCTTCAAGGGAATGCTTGTGCTTATGAAAGGGGATGCCATGAAAGTGGTTTCAGGTCATGTCACTACTCACAGGTCACAGAAAAAATCCCTCCAGTGTGTGGGATGGGGAATTGCAGGGACGATGACAAAATGCTGTGTAAAAGATGCCCCCTAAGGTATGACGCCTGAGAGAGAGGGAGGGGTGAAATGCTTTATGAGAATGTGCCCAACTGAAAACACTCCAGTCGAAAGACCCGCATTCAAGTACAACTGATATCTCTGACACATGATATGTGGTATAGGCGTAACCATCCATAATAGAGTATACAATAATCAAGATCCAAGGTGTGGATGCAGCCATCTAGAAAGGATCAACAAGTAGACTCAGGTATGGTCACAGTCATCCAATGAAATGAGTCATGTAACTAATCATGATAATCCACAAAATCCGCAGCCTGGATTTCATCAGAAAAAACCCAGGGTTTTGCGCCCCATCTCGACCCGAACAGAGTACAAGTCCCAGCATGTGAATAAGTGAGCTGAAGTCGAACATGCAAGAACATCGTCTGGTTACCAGCCCATAATGGAAGCCATTAATAGACGCGAGAGGTACCACCAATAAGGAGGATGGCCCTCAAGGTACTATAGGTATAATTCGTGGAATGTGAATAGTGAGCTGGCATCAAACACCCACAGAATCACTCGATCGAAGGCCAATGATGAAAACCTTGCGTCGAATGCGAAGAACCTGCCATTAAGGCATGCAAGCTCCAAGTTACCGGAAGGGAGTCTCTAGATCAGCTTCCTGGATAATGAGCTGAAGTCGACAGGAAGTGACCTTGATCGAAGGTGGGCCATATTTTTTCCCACATCATCGATGCGAGACAGAGGAACATGATGTTTGTGAATAAAGATCAGTGGAGAATAAGAGGGAGGTTGAAAACTGCAGAGGCCAACTTCTCTTGAACATATCGGCGACACGACACTGGATTTGGTATTATTTTACATCAAAGGATCTAAGGTCAGGATGACGTGGAAAATAGTAGATGACCGGTCAAAAAGGGATTACCCAAACCCAGGGAGGTAAGCAGATAACGAGATGAGATGTCCCCAGCCCAACACAAATGCAAAAAAGTGCCATGTTCAAGAGAAACATACTACCGACACAACTATAATATTGGTTCCATTTCCCCCCACCACTTCTGGTGAGTACCTCTATATTTTTACACAAGCTTGAAGAGGATACCATATGCTTGTCATATAAGTTTTTCCTTCAGAAAAATATAACCTAGTACATTCAACAAGCCTTAGGAAGGAGGAACTCGAGTAACGTCATTACGACGGAGTCCGATGTCATTAGGTTTTAACGAGTCTGAAAAAGGAAGAACTCTACGTCTTTTCATGTTTAGAGAGTTTGAAAAGACAGCGGAAAATAAAAATCCAACAGTCCCTTTTCATAGATAGTTTTACATATCCCAAAAGGTAGAAAAATATGTCTGGGAGAACCTCCTAGTCACGATAGGCTAGGGTATTCCTTTTTCATAAATAATCCATCCCAGCCCAAAAAAGGGGTAAACGTATACTGGGTAGATTTCGTTTCCCAGCCAATTTAACAAGATCAAAACGAAAAGTGACTTGGTAATCTTTTCAATTTTTAAGAGTTAGAAAGGAGCTGAAAGTTGACTCCTCCTGGAGGAACAAGTGGTATAAAGGGTAGCTACTGGTTCTGTTAATGGTGGAACTACTCAAAACAAGGTAAAGGTCAAGATGCTGGCTAACAAGACCACTCATCATAGCGGTTCCTCGGGAATGGGTAAAACAACCAAGTGAAGGCATATGATTTGCCAATCAGATAGTGACGATGGAGTGAGAAAACCAAGGCTCATCTGGCAAAAACAGGCTGATAAAATGGCAATCACGAGAGGTAAAATGGGAATGGTTTAATTTTTACACAAGCTTGAAATCAGGAAACTCTGCTTGAAGTTGGTTTCATTTTTACACAAGCTTGAAACAAGGATAAACTATGCTTGAAACTGGTTTCATTTTTACACAAGCTTGAAATGGAAACAAACTATGCTTGAAAAAAATAAGCATGCCCCTATCATGGTGACTAAATTCGAGGTACATGCCCCTCAAGCTTCAGTCCATATGAACAGAAGATGGAGTGAAGGTTCAAGCTACGAGATCAAGAGAAAGACTCAACTGGGATTTTACGAGATCTTATCAAAGACTCGAATTGAACAGGAAAGAGTTTCATTGTTTTAACGAGGTTGACACATTAAAAGAACTATCCTTAGATGACCTTGTTTCATTTTTTAACGAGCTTGACATAAGAAAACAAAATATGCTCCGACGAGCTTGTTTCATTTTTTAAGGAGCTTGACACAAGAAAACGAACTATGCTCCAACAAGCTTGTTTCATTTTTTAAGAAGCTTGAAACAAGAAAACGAACTATGCTCCGATAGACTTCATCATAATGAATAAGAAGTCATAGCTTCCAAGATTTTCCCATCGGATGGAAGGAAAAATTCTTGGAAGTCTGGACCCAATGCCCCCAACACACGATTCACTACGGTACTATCACTAAATACATGCACAGGACAGGTAGCCACATAATTGACATGCGGCGGGGATGACATAACCAATGGATAAAGATCCGGTATGGATGATGGTGGAATAGCTGCCGTATTAGGAGCAAATAACGCAAGTTGATCGATGGTGACGATCCCACCTTGGTGCGGAAAACACATCACACGAAAGAGGGAGGAGACAAGTGCTCCCATGGCATAAGTATAATCACGACCTAGGAGTAAATTAAAGTCCAAGGGGCCAGGTACAACCATGTTGCACTAAAAATTGTCACCTTGACATTCGGCTGACTGTATGAGCTCATTGACACTCATAATTACCTCCTCTTCAAGTCTTACAACCTTTACTCCTCATGTCAAGTCTTAAAATAGGAGAAAAAACCCTAAAAACTCAAAAACCCTAGGGTACGCAGGTAATGTGAGGCTTACCTGCATTCCTAGCTAGGGTACGCAGGCAATGTGAAGAGGAACTGCATTTTGGAACACAGTTTTCTAGTGTTATGCCTGCGCACCCCCTCCAATGTCAAAAAAGCAAGAAACAAAAGTTAAAAAGTTGATTTGAGGTCAATTCTAGAAGCTTCTAGATGAGAATTTTTGGGGATGAGTACGCTTTAATAAGGTGCATGTATCCCACACCTTAAGGAGCTAATCCCTTGATGTGAGGAGCCTATCCCTTTGAAGGAGGATTCTATCCCTTAAAAGGTGGAACCCTAACCTCCTTATTTTCTCTATAAAAAGAGGCATTGGGTAGCCTCAAAGGGAGTTCAAGCTTTATGTGTGATTGAGTTGAAGTGCTGTTGAGATTTAGACTTCTTTTTGCTGAGCTTTTGAGAGGAAAGATCACATACCTTTATGTGCTCCTGGAGGAAGAGTGAAAGACTTATCAAAGTAGAGGAGACTCCTGCTTTGGACCCTAGGAAGGCTTGTTCAACATCAAGGCTAAGGTTGTAAGGTTATTCTGTTATTTTAAGATTAATACAATCAAGTTTTGTTTTTCCCAATAAATTGTCATTTGATTGTTTATTTCAATAAGTTGTTGTTTGATTGTTTATTTCATAGATTCCTTGATCACTATGATAGCTATGTTTTATAATTATTTGTTATACATGTGCTATTTAATATTTTCTTGTTTTTTATTGCAGATCGACAAAAGACAACACTTTGTTACGACAAAAGATGACACTTTGTTGTGACGAAATAACTCTTGTTGCGACGGAAGGATTATTGTTGCGACGAAAGAACTCTTGTTGCGACAAAAGATGACACTTTGTTGCGACGAAAGAACTCTTGTTGCGACGGAAGGATTATTGTTGTGATGAAAGAACTCTTGTTGCGACGGAAGGATTATTGTTGCGACGAAAGAAATCTTGTTGCAATGGAAGGATTATTGATGCGACGAAAGCACTACGACCACAAATAAGCATTTGGATCTAAGGTAGGATCGACACCTTCATAGAATTTATTTGTAAAACAAATATATTTAGAGAAAGAAAAACTTAGTTGTTCATTTGTTGTTATATTTTCTTCTGACACTAGGGAGATCGATCTTGTCCGCAAGATCGATTTATCTGGCCAACAAATTGGCGACTCCACTGGGGAAAGAACTTGTTTTGATTTTCCTTTTTTTTATTTGAAGAAATGATTTTTTCTGATTTTTGATTGATTTGTATGGTATTGGGTAACTTAGATTTAATTTGCTTTGAAAAATCAATTGTATATTTAGATCAGTTTTCTTTGATTTTAATTTAGATGTTTTTATGCTTATTTTAAAAACACAAAAATAAAAAAAAATTTCGGAATTGATTTGCATT
Organism: Pinus albicaulis; assembly: GCA_034641835.2. Lineage (NCBI taxonomy): Eukaryota > Viridiplantae > Streptophyta > Pinopsida > Pinales > Pinaceae > Pinus > Pinus albicaulis. The sequence continues at coordinate 427,094,379 of CM076574.1, forward strand.
AGTTTTTCTTGATGAAATTAGTGCAGTAGAGAATTTGTTATATTTTCTCTTAGTGATCAATTTTTTTCATTGTTGGAAGTGAATCGAAACTCTCTCCTTACTTTAGTTAGGATTCATCGAATTGAAAAGATTACATTATCATATTTGATTGCATTCGGTTTTGGGTCAGGTCATAACAGCATTGGTTTCATATCCATTTACCATTTTGAGTAATAACAGCCTAAATAACATAGCACTTAATTAAAATTCATCTAGTAATTTTTACATTTTTAGGGCTCTTTCCACCAATATACCTTAGGATTAGTGCTTTGGAATAGGTTGTACTTAACTTTCCAAACAAACTAAAACAAACAAGTAGATAAATCTTGCGGTAGGAAATAAATCCAATTGTAATTGATACAATCTGGGAAGCTTCTCTTAAAGGAGTTAATCACGAGATCATATCTGAACCTTTGAGACAATCAATTATGTTTCATTGGGAAAGATAGAATATCTGCGCGCATTACAAACAGTAAACCTCAGATTAACCATTGTTGAGGAGCCTGGGGTCACTTGTTGGTAAACCTCAGATTGAACATGTTGAGGAGCCTTCAAGGGGATTGAGCTTTGTTACTCTACCCTTGTGCGTGGAATCAGATCGTAGAATGTTCCCCCAGTTGTATTTGTTACTGTTGGTATCCTTAGAGTCCATAAACTTAAGATTATTTCCTAAGGTGATGGTGAAGGAAAGATTTCACTGTACCTGGAACAGACATCGAATAGACTCACTTGGACTCTCTAGGGGGTTCTCTTCACTCGAGATGGTTTTGTGAAGAAAATTGTGCCAGTCTGTTTCATTAAGCAGGTTGTCAGGGTAACTATTCTAACCGCCATTTCAGCATTAAAATTCTACGATGTTGGATTTGATCACCAACTAGTGTTTTTAGTGCAGGAATCTATTGTTTGTGTGTGGTTTGACTCCTAGATTTGATAGCACGTGTTAATTTGTTTGTTTTTAATTTTAGAGACCATAGGTGTGAATTGTGAATTTTAATTGTTAGGTGTGAATTTTGAATTGTTAATTTTAGTTTCAAATTGTTAATAAAAATCACTGAAGTTGAATATAATGGCAACTGTTCCAGAATTTACCAACCAAGGAACCCCTCTTAACGAGAATCCTAGTTCTTTTCCTTGCTTTGTAAATGTTGGTCCTCCTTATATGGCTACTTTATCATTACCTGGATTTACAATAGGTTTACCAATATGGTTATTTTCAACTTCGTTGGCCCCGAATACTCCAATTGTTCCACCTCAACCGGATGCTTCACCTCAACAGAGTTCACCATCTCAACATCACCTACCTTCTATTGACCCCTTACCTTCTTGCCTAATATTTATTCCTCCATTTCTTCCTCTTTTCTTGGTAAAATCCTTGACACTAGTAACTAGGTGGCTAAGAAGAAGAATAAAGGGAAGAAGAAGAAGAAGAAGAAGAAGAAAGATAAGAAAGAAGTCAACCAACCAACCATGGCTGTAAATGTTAGTAGTGTTGAGGAAACCTCCAACATGCATCGTAAACCCAAATACCCTTGCAGGCTTTGTAAGGGTGACCACTTCCTTATGAATTTTCCCAGTATTCCAAAGGTCTTGGAAGTATGGTTAGAAAAATCTGATCAACTTTCCATTGATCCATCAACTAGTGATAGTCAGGTTCCTAGGAAAAAGGGTAAAGTTAGGTTTCCTTGTAAGTTATGTAAAGGGAGTCATAAAACTCACATTTTCCCTCACATGGATGAAGCCTCAAAATTATTGGAAAACCTTACTGTTCCACAACAAGAATTTCCAACTGGTTACCGTAAAATTTCTCCCAACCTATCGTCAAATGACAGAGTGATTGATCTAATTTCAAGTACAATCGATCCCGCTCTTCCATTGGAGAGTGAAATTCATATCACTCAGGTCGATGATCCATTATTTGATCAAGTGGTCGATTCGATTTCACATTCGGTCAATCCCATTCTCCCTGTAGAGAGTGAACTTCAGACCACTCAGGTTCTTCTTGTTACATCAGATTCTTCTATGCTAAGGGGCATTTCACCTATTTCTACAAAACCCCCTCCAAGTACTGAGGAATTTTCCTTTGATTGTGAATTTTGGTGGTAGGGACATACACCGCACATAGGTATATGAAGGTGCTTCTGTTAGTATTTTATCCTCAACTACTTGGAAAGCTTTGGATTCCCCTCAACTTGTGCCTATTACGCAGAATCTAAAAGCTTTTAACAGAACCATTAGTGAACCTTTAGGGATCCTTCCTAAGTTTTCTATTACTCTGGATGGTGAAACTATCTGTATTAATCTTATGGTAGTTTGAGGCCCCTTCGATTTCAATTTACTCCTTGGGTGAGACTATGTCTATGCAATGAAAGCTATAGTATCGACACTCTTTCGTGTGATGTATTTCCCTCACAATGGAAATATTGTGACTGTAGACCAGATTTCATTCCCTAGTCTTATTTCTACTACCATTAATATGACACCCCTAAATTTTCCTGATTCTAAAGTGGTATCTACCCTGCCACGGGTTAATTATGTGGCAACTAGTCCCATGTTTTCAATTACCGATGTAAGTGAGCCTCTCACTGTTTTCTCGTCTTCCTTTGACTTAGATCCGGTAACTGACATGGAAAAATCTATGGGATTACTTGAACGTGATGTTCTTATCCCTTTTGAGTCCCTTGACATGTGTTCCTTCCAACGAATTGTTCTTCCATCTGATGAAGACATCTTGGAAGCCATGATCAAGGTGTGTCTATTGACATGTGTTTCTTCCAGTTGGAAGCCATGATCAAGTCACTGCGAGGATAGTTCCTTTTCCTGTGCCAAACTGATTAAAAAATGAAGCAGGTTTCCACAAGGAATTTTTTTTTTACTGTGTCAACCTCGTTAAAAAATGAATCAGTGAGTATGAGGATAGTTCTTTTCCTATGTCAACCTCGTTAAAAAATGAATCAGTTGGTACGAGGAAAGTTGTTTTTACTAAGTCAACCTCGTTTAAAAATGAATTAGGTATGAGGACAATTCTTTTCCTATGTCAACCTCACTAAAAAATGAATCAGTAGGTAGATTGTAGAGAGTAGATTAATAGATTAGAAATAAGTAGTTTTTGAGGATGGTTCCTGTTACTGAGTCAACCTCGTAAAAAAATGAATCAGGTATGAGGAAATTTCCTTTTACTGTGTCAACCTCGTTAGAAATGAATCAGTGTATCAAGAGGAAAGTTCCTTTTACTATGTCAACCTCGTTACAAAATGAAACACGTTGCCATGAGCATAGTTCTTTTCCTATGTTAAGCTCGTTAAAAAATGAAACAAATCCTCTCCTAATTGAGTCGAGTATTTGACTAGATCTCGTAAATGTTAAGTGATATATTTAGGTTAGTTATTTCAGTTTTTGCATAATTTTCTTACAGTTTTTGGTCGGGTCTTTCATATGATCTCGTAAGTGAACCTTCATTCCATCCAGCTATTAATTACCAGTAGTGTACTTAGTTGAATGAAATGAAGTTGTGGGGGCATGCGCTCTAGTAGTTATGCTTAGGGGGGCATCAAGCACAATTTTCTATCTGTTTCAAGCTTGTGTAAAAATGAAACCACTCTAAAGCATAGTTTTTCTCTATTTCAAGCTTTTGTAAAAATGAAACCTATCTTGAGTCAATTTCGGTTATTTTCAAGACTCGTTAAACTCATGAAAATCTCGAGATTATTTTTCTATCTTTCATTCTCGTAAAACACATGAAAATGCTGAGTTCTTTCCATCTTTTCCTGCTCGTAAATTAAATTGAAAGTCGACCACATGAGTACATTTTTATCCCTTTCTCTAGCTCGTTAAAAATTACGAAAAGGAGAAAACCTGGAGTCTTCTTTTAAGCCCTTTTCATACTCTCTAAACATGAAAATATTGTCGAGCACTTGATTATTCGAACTTGTTAAAGTAAATGAATGATCGTCATTTTAGTATAAGTTTACCCCTTTTACAGACTAAAATGGAATATTTACGAAAAAGGCATACATTGACTAAATATGGTCAATAGAGTTCTCTCTCGCATTATTTTATCCTTTTTAAGGCCTGAGAGACTAAATTTACGAAAAATAACACCCATGGAGTTTTCTTAAGTTTTTTCTTCTGACTTCCTAAAATTGAAAAGCACCGAGTTTCTCCTATACTGGACTCGTTAAAATGTAACAGTAAAGGACCTGTTAAATTTTAAACAGGAACGAACCAATCCTTCTTAGGGTTCGAATATTAAACTAATTTGGACTCATTCGAAGGATGAGCTTATAAACAAGCAAATGTTATCCTCCTCAAGCTTGTCAAAAATAAAGAGGTACTTGCCAGAAATGGTGGGGGAAAAGAGAGAAAATCAAACATGTTTGTTACATTTTGATTATTCGGAAAACCGGTAACCACTCTTGAACACGACATTTTTCTTCACTTGGGTTGGGAAAATCCTTTACCTAATAGTTAATAAAACCATATTGAAAGTCTTCAGTCGGTTTCTGGGTATAAGCTTTGGGTCAATTGTCACCAAACCATCTGCAGTGTCGTTATGTGTTCAAGAGGATAGTTTAAACAAACCATACATTTGCGAAATATTTGTCTTCCATTTTGACCATCCCTGAGTTAGTCCTTGCCAATATATTTCTTAAAAACTTGATCTATGATTTCGTGTTGTGGGCTTGCCAACGACAGATCAATTTCTATCGACGACAACTCATTATCTAGGAAGTTGATCCAGAAATCATCAATACCTTGAAATCTGCATGCCTCAATGGTAGGTTTCTCGCCTTCAACGACAGGTTGCATCATTGACCTTCGATCGAATGATTCCGTGACATGTTCGACTTCAACTCATTTATTCACATTTCATGGATTGTACTAATTACTTTGAGAGCCATTGACATTACTGGTGGTTACTCTCACACTTGTTAACAATTTACATTATTGACTAGTAATAAAGTTGTTTCTACCATGTTCGACTTCAACACATTTATTCACATGGATAGAATCGTACTGGTTCGAGAAACAGAAATCAAAACCCTGGATCTAGTTTCTAACATCCATGCTGCGAGGAATTTTGTGATTCATTATACAGTGGACTATTCATAAACAGATGGCTGCGTCCATGCTGTGTCTACACATGTCTATACTATTTATGTATTGAAAATCATTCCTATATCAGAATATTTTAAATCAGTTTTCTAGTTAGTTTTGATCTGAGGATGGGAATGCCTACCTCAGTGATGATATGATTACATATATATATTTTGCATTAAATTTTTTTACAGGTTCTGACCTGGGTGTCCACAGGATGATACTTGAAATGATAAAGTACTTCAATCTTCATATATGACAGACTTCATCTTCATCTATTCCAGACTTCGCACTTTAGGGGGCAATTTGTTGCACTAAAAATTGTCACCTTGACATTCTGCTGACTGTATGAGCTCATTGACACTCATACTGTTGAGAAAAATACTGAGAGGGGGGTGTGAATCAGTATTTACTGCATATTCAACACTTTTTACTTTTTCACTCTCTAAAACCCATACGCTACTTTCCTTTGGTAAACTCGCGTATACACGCGGATATCCTTCATACAACTCGCGTATTAGCAGAGATCTAAATATGCAGATAATTATTAACTTAGTTCTTTGCAATATTCATTCATCTGATGTTAAGTTAACAATAAACATGTGTAGTAGCAACAGAATAAACCATCACACAAAGCATCACACATGAACACCAGGATTTTTTTAGGTGGAAACCCAAGTCGGGAGAAAACCACCGCTGTAGTTGCTCAGCCTTCAATATTTTATTATAGAGAAAACATCTTACAACATATGTGTCGGTGCAGACTAGGTACTCCTATCAAAGACGCAAGAGTCCCCGCGCCGTTTAACGTACCTCTCCCCGGAAGGAGCTACGACCCCCGCTTCTCAAGCACAAACCCTCACCCGGAAGGGAGCTACGACCCCCTGATCTCGTTTACCAGCCTCACCTAGAAGGGAGCTTCAACCCCCTGACTGAAGGCTACAACCCTCAACACCTCTATGGACCACGTTTCATCAATTTTCACACTGGATCCAAAGCTTCCTTTCGGACACAACTTGCAGGCCACGTTTCATCATATTTTCAGACTGGACCCTTTCCATACTTTTAAGCACAGTCAACCATGAAACAGATACATATAACTCACCGACGATACTCGCAAACCAACGAACAGATCAGACATTTCATACCCCATACTTCAGCAAACCCTAGTTTGCATATGCGCTTTCCTTTCTCTGATATCGCGTATATACGCGCCTTTCACCATACAAACCCGCGTATACTTCTCAACAAATTATAGAATTAATCTTTCTGCCCATACGCACTTTTTCTTCAGTAAACTCGCGTATATACGCGCTTCCGCTGCGGCGAAATAGCGTATGGATCTTCAGACATATAGATCATTGCAATTCTTCAGAACAGATACATCACACAGATTTTACCCTTTGCTTTAGACAGATGTTCGCCTCATCTCAGATCTAATCACTCCATAAACAAATCTAGCAAGTACAAATACATTTTAGATCTAGATACCCTTCTTCATCATTGGTGCATCATACATTCAGATCTGTCATTCAACTGTAACCCTTTCCATTCAGATATCCTTCAGAGAGAAGTATTCATTCAAGCTCAGACATCTTGCACCCACACTCATGATTTGCACAATGAATTTCTTCTCTTTATATAGGTTTACCTTTTATCAATACCATGAGCCAAAACCACATTACTTCCGATGGTATTCTTGGACGGGGTCATTTAGACGAATCATTACCCAATACAATGGGTCAATACCATGGTGGTTACCCCTGGTTTTGCACTTTATGAGCGCTTTTGCCCATACGTGACTTGGCACGTTGTTTCCCGCGTGCATACGCGACTTCTCCTAGACAGATCCGCGTATGCCTTGAGACATACTCTTTTCACCATAGATTTAGCACATGCTGAATTCCTTTCTTCATTGCCTTCTGTACTCACTGTAGATACATCAGATTTAGTTCATCGAGACATATTCTATCAAGCACAACTTCATCATGGTTTGCCATCAAGGACAACACATGCCAACAATCTCATGTCTTCATCTTCATTTAGTGGGTTTCCATCAAGGACAACACTCTGCATCATATTTCCAACAATCTCCCCTTTGGACTTGATGGCAACCATGATGGTGTTTGGTTACCACCACAGATAGGTACATTAAGAATCACAAGGACACCATGTCACTCTCTCCAATTTTGACACCATTCTTCATTCAAACACCATGTCACTCTCCCCCTTTGACACTGGCAGGCAAGTGATCAAAACCAACACACTCTCCCTTTTCTCCTCACAGAAGAAGGCTCGCGTATCCCTCGATGATACCATCAACAAGCTCCCCCTGAGTTCATGCTGAATCTTTAAACATATTTTTCAATAAAGTACATGACTCTTCCTATCACCAAAGACTCATACTTACATCAAATATCCAACCTACATCAAAGATCCATCCAAGTGAATTTACATATGAGACTCAAGTACCCAACCAAGTGGGTTTACACATTTCAACTCAGCTACCCAACCAAGTGGGTTTACAAAATTGACAAGTCCTTTACATGACTGAAAATTACAATTTTACATCATGGGTCTTAACAAGACCTTTTCACCAAATTACAAAAATGACCATTTAAGACCAACACCTAGAAATTCCTCAAGAAAGAGAAAATTTTTCAGAATCAACATAATGCCAACAATGCATTATACTTAGCAACGCTAATGCTCCCCCTGAATCTGTGCATCCAAGCATCCTTTTCATATGACTAAGGCTCCCCCTTAGTTTGTGCATCCTGAACACTTTCACCAACAAATCATCAAGGCATATTTATCAAAACATTAGAAATAGAATTATGAGAACTGGAACACCACCAGAGATACCAAACAATATCAGAGATACCAAACAGCACTGCAGCTGTGCTGAAGAGAGCTGACTCCAAACAGAAAATTGTCAGCAATCAGACATACGCGGTTTTATGTGCATGAACTCGCGTATATACGCGACTGTGTTTCAGGAAATCCGCGTATCCAATGCCATCTTCTAAATTTATGCAGATTTGTTCTTTTGACTGGCAGAGAACACTCCCAGCTTCTATCTTAGATACTCGAACGCTTCCCTGGGCAGAGGTTTGGTAAAGATATCAGCAACTTGTTCTTTGGAGGGAACATACTCCAACTTCACCTTTTTCTCAAGCACTTGTTCACGTAAGAAGTGATACTTGATGGGAATGTGCTTGGTCTTCGAATGCATAACAAGATTCTTTGAAATACTGATGGCACTTGTATTGTCACACTTAATGGGGACAGGAGGTGTACATTTGATTTGAAAATCTTGTAAAGTTTGCATCATCCAAAGGAGTTGAGTGCAACAAGATGCGGCAGCCACATATTATGCTTCTGCTGTAGATAAGGAAATAGAATTTTGCTTCTTGCTGAACCAAGATACTAACCAGGGTCCCATATAGAATGCACCATCACTAGTGCTTTTCCAATCATCAACACTTCTAGCCCAATCTGCATCAGTGTAAGCATGAAGAGTAAGATCAGCATTCTTTGGATACCATAGACCAAAGTCTTGAGTTCCTTGTAGATATTTGAATATTCTTTTAACAGCCTGAAGGTGAGACTCTTTTGGATTAGCTTGGAATCGTCCAAAAATCCCAACTGCATGCATAATGTCTGGTCTAGTCCCAGTGAGATAAAGTAGACTTCCTATCATTGATCTATATTCTGGTTGATTCACCGGGGGAGAATCATCATGAGAACTGAGATTGCATCCGGTTATCATTGGTGTACTTACAGGTTTGCATTCTTCCATGCCATACTTCTTCAGAATTTGCTTAAGATATTTTTTTTGTGATAGGAATATACCATCTGCAGTTTGATGCACTTGTAAGCCAAGAAAGAATGTTAGTTCCCCAAGTAAGGACATTTCAAATTCTTGCTGCATGACAGAAGCAAAATTTTGACTCATAGATTCTTCGTTACTCCCAAAAATGATATCATCAAAATATACAACCACAATCAAAAGTTTATCATTTTCAATTTTTGTGTATAAGTTGCTATCAGCAGACCCCTTTGAAAATCCTTGTTGATGAAGATATTTGTCAAGACGATAATACCATGCCCTTGGAGCTTGTTTGAGACCATATAGATCCTTTTTAAGTCTACAAACAAGATTTTCATCATTTCCCAAAATGAATCCTTCTGGTTGTTCTATATAAACTTCTTCTTCTAGATCACCATTGAGAAATGCAGATTTAACATCCATTTGATAAACTTTGATTTGTTGAAAACTTGAAAAAGTAAGAAACATTCTTATGGCTTCAAGTCTAGCTACAGGAGCAAAAGTTTCTTCAAAGTCTATACCTTCTTGTTGAGTATACCCTTTGCAAACCAGTCTAGCTTTGTTTCTTACAACATCCCCATTCTCATTTAAATTGTTCTTGAAAATCCATTTAGTTCCAATGACATTTTTATCATGTGGTCTTGGTACCAATTCCCAAGTGTCATTATTTTCAATTTGATCAAGCTCTTCATCCATGGCTTGCTTCCAACATTCATCTTTGCTAGCTTGATTGACATTGTGTGGTTCAATTGTGGATAGAAGTGCCAGATGACTAGAAGATCCCACCAAAGTTCTCCTTGTTCGTACACCTGATTCCTTGTCTCCCAAAATTTGAGACTCAGGATGATTCTTTTGAACATATCTGGATGGAGCTTTTTCAGATAGATCATTTTCAGGTTCTTCATTGGATCCACTGTCTATATCATTTCTATTTTATGTAGAAGGACATAAGTCACCATCATCTTCTTTTGTTGTTTGTTTTTCTTCTTTAGGAGCTGCAGAAGACTCATCAATAACAACATCAATACATTCAACAATCTTTCAAAGCCTTTTATTGTAACATGTGTAAGCTTTGCTTGAAGATGAGTAACCAAGAAATATCCCTTCATCCGATCTAGGTTCAAACTTGCCAAGCTTTTCATCATTATTTTTGATAAAGCATTTACTTCCAAAAACTCTAAAATGCTTCAGAGAGGGAGAATTACCATACCAGAGTTCATATGGAGTTTTGTCACTATTTACCCAAACATGAGCCTTGTTGAGAATGTTAGCCAGTTGTGTGTGTCGCCTCACCCCGTAACATGTCGTGAGTTCTTAATCATCAAGCATAGCTCTAGCCATTTCGTTGAATTGTTCTATTCATTCTTCTCGCTACGCCATGATGTTGTGGAGTGCCTCGTTGCCGAGAACTGCCTTTATGCCATGTTGTTCACAAAATTCAAAGAATTATTCTGATGTATATTCCCTCCTCTCGATCGATCTAAGACACTTGGATTTTTAGATCTAATTCATTTTCTACCACCTCCTTTTGAAGATTCAAAATTTTTTCAAATGCTTCATCTTTGTGTTTAATGAACCCGATCCAACACATTCTAGAGTAGTCATCAATAATAAGATAAGGGTATCTTTCCCCACGTAGTGACTTTTTCCTCATAGGTCCACAGATGTCGGTATGAATGCGTTCAAGAGGCTTACTTGAAGATCCTTCTTTGGCATTAAATCATACTCTGGTCTGCTTACCGAATTGACAAGATTTGCATATGATACTTTCTGGTAGATTAATATTGGGAAGATCACGAACAGCTTGAAGTATGCTTGCTTTGTTGATTAGAGAGAAGCTTAGATGCCCCAGCCTTCGATGCCATAGCCAATTTTCTGAAGTCTTGCTCAAGTAACATTGATCTTTGCAGTTCAGTACATACAGGTTGCTTGGATTTCTTTTCCCTTTATAATAATTTTACATGTATCAAGATCACGAACCACACATTCTTTTGAACTAAAGACAACTTCAGTTCCTTGATCACACATTTGACTTACACTCAACAGATTATGCCTTAATCCATCCACATACATGACATCCTTAGCCTTCACCTTTTCTTTTAGAAACATGGACCCTTTTCCTTTAATTACAGCAGGAGAATCATTTCCAAAAGTTACTTTCTTTTCTTTTTCTAGAGCATTATATGCAAGAAGTTTTCTTTTGTCACCTGTCATGTGTCTTGAGCATCCACTATCAATGTACCATTGATTTTCTTTACCTTCTGCAAATAATGCTATCCCACAATTTTCAACCTGTAATTCCTTCTTTTTCCATACTTTGGAACTTGAGGGAAAGTGTCGTTTTGGCTGGACTTTGCTCCTGCATTCATATTCTTCATGGCCAAAGTTATTGCAATAAGCACATTCAACTTCATTTTGAAGAGGAGAAAAGTTGTTATAGGTATTCTTCTTTGGTTCAGTATCCAACCTTTTCTTTCTTGCTTCTCTTGTCATGATGGTTTTGTAAGCAACACATTGAGCAACTTTGTGACCAAAATTGTGACATGTAAAACATTGTCCATTGAAATAGACATTTTTGTAATCACGAAATCTTCTATTTGGATTTACCTGCTGGTTGGAGCTCCTTTGAAATTTATTCCTTTCAGTGTTCCTTGAAGTGCGATGATCCTGCTTTACCTGTAAAGAATCCTTGCTTCCTTGTTGAGAGGCAGAATATTGTAAACCAGTAGTTGTTGCCTTTAGATAGTTTGGTGCTGAAGCCTGAGAGGATTCTCCAATATATCCAAGACCTGTTTTTATGAGAGGAGAACGTTGAGCATTGATAATTTCATCTAAGGTTTCTAAACCTTGAGCAAATCTAAGATTGAGAGTTTTTTCTTTCTCATTATCTTTCCTTAGACTTACTACTTCACACTCCAATTCCTCAATGCGTTTTTCCTTTGCTTCAAGCTGATTTTCAAGAGTCTCTATGATTATGTTCTTTTCTTCTAGGCTTACTTTGAGTTGATTGTTTTCTTCAAGAAAATCAATGTCTTCAAGAGCATCCACAAAAGTATCCTTTTCTTCTCTTTGTTCAAATGCCATGAGAAGTCTAAGATCTTCTTCACATTATTCCTCACTATCAGATGACCCATCACTATCTTCATTAGTATAGTAACTTTTCTTAGAGCTAGATCGGTTCTTATTCCTTCTTGCTACTTATTTTCCATTAGCAGATGTTTCTTCATAAGGACATTTTGCAGCATAATGACCAACTTTTCCACACTCAAAACATTTGAAGGGAAGCTTACCTTTGAATCTTCCAGTACCTAGTTGGAGCTTCCTCACAAAATTCGCTTCTTCTTCTTCGGATATATAGCTGGATTCTTTGAAAACTTCCTTTTCTTTTCCTCTTGCAGATACCTTAAAAGCAGCTTCTTTGATTTGAGACGGACCTCCTTGTCTCATTTCAAAAGCAGTCAGAATACCATGTAATTGAACAATAGTAAGAGTTTGCCAAAAGCAGTCAGAATACCATGTAATTGAACAATAGTAAGAGTTTGCGGATCTTGCCTTTCTTCAATAGCTAAAACTTTAGAGTCAAATTTTGAAGTCAAGGATCTTGGGCTTTCCACCATGTATATGGTCTGGTTCCCCAGATTTCTGTTCGATTTTGTATATCAGACGTAGGAAAATGGTAATATATATGCTGTATCTTCAATTTCTTATTGGTCTAGAGTTTGGAGTTTTGCTTTTACCTTTGTCTCTTCAAAGCTTAGAACAATTTTATCCATACTAACATTTGAATATGGCACTCCTTTGAAAATTCCAGCTGAACATGGCTTCCTAATAAGACATTTGCTGGCATGTTCATACTTCTTCCTTTCTGCTGCATCAGTAGGAATACTTGCCGGGGATTGATAACCTTCTTCCACGATTGCCCATACATCTGCACCAAGACTTTGCAGATATGCTTTTGTTCGTACCTTCCAGAATATCAGATTGCTTACATTGAATAGAGGTGGATTTATAGACATCACTCCTTCTTCACTTCCCATTGCGACAGATCTCCTTCAAGCGATCAAGCTTCTGCAGAAGAACCTGCTCTGATACCAATTGTTGGGAAAAATACTGAGAAGGGGGGGGGGGGGTGGGGGTGAATCAGTATTTACTGCATATTCAACACTTTTTACTTTTTCACTCTCTAAAACCCATACGCTACTTTCCTTTAGTAAACTCGCGTATACACGCGGATATCCTTCATACAACTCGTGTATTAGCAGAGACCTAAATATGCAGATAATTATTAACTTAGTTCTTTGAAATATTCATTCATCTGATGTTAAGTTAACAGTAAACATGTGTAGTAGCAACAGAATAAACCATCACACAAAGCATCACACATGAACACCAGGATTTTTTTAGGTGGAAACCCAAGTCGGGAGAAAACCACCACTGCAGTTGCTCAGCCTTCAATATTTTATTATAGAGAAAACATCTTACAACATATGTTCTGGTGCAGACTCCTACCAGCATGTAGGTACCCACCTGCACTTGTTTACCAGCCTCTCCTGGAAGGGAGCTACGACTCCCTGCTCTCGTTTACCAGCCTCACCTGGAAGGGAGCTACGACCCCCTACTCTCGTTTACCAGCCTCACCTGGAAGGGAGCTTCAACCCCCTGACTGAAGGCTACAACCCTCAACACCTCTATGGACCACGTTTCATCAATGTTCACACTGGATCCAAAGCTTCCTTTAGGACACAACTTGTAGGCCACGTTTCATCATATTTTCAGACTGGACCCACTCCATACTTTTAAGCACAGTCAAACATGAAACTGATACATATAACTCACTGATAGATATCAGTAAACCAGCAGAACAGATCATACATTTCTTACCACAGACTTCAGCAAACCCTAGTTTGCATACGCGCTTTCCTTTCACTGATGTCGCGTATATACGCGCTTCCGTTCACATAAACCAGCGTATACCTCTGTACATATTACAGATGCGATTTCACACTTGCGCATACGCGCTTTTTCTTAATTTAAGCCACGTATATACGCGCTTCCTCTGGAAAAGCACAAGCGTATGGTTCTTGAACATTTAGGTCATTGCAATTCTTGAACATATACATCACCTGATTTTTACCCTTTACTTGATAGATGTTCGCCTCATCTAGAGCTCTAATCATTCCATAAACGAGATCTAGCAAATACAAGTACATTTCAGATCTAGATCCCCTTCTTCATCATTGGTGCATCATACATTCAGATACGTCATTCAAGCATACAACCCTTTCCATTCGGATATCCTTGAGGAGAGAAGTATTCATTCAAGCTCGGACATCTTGCACCCACACTCATGATTTGCACAATGAATTTCTTCTCTTTATATAGGTTTACCCTTTTTCAATACCATGAGCCAAAACCACATTACTTCCGATGGTATTCCTGGACGGGGTCATTTAGATGAATCATTACCCAATACAATGGGTCAATATCATGGTGGTTACCCCTGCTTTTGCACTTTATGAGCGCTTTTGACCATACGCGACTTGGCACGTTGTTTCCCGCGTGCATACACGACTTCTCCTAGACAGATCCACGTATGCCTTGAGACATACTCTTTTCACCATAGATTTAGCACATGTTGAATTCATTTCTTCATTGCCTTCTGTACTCACTGTAGATACATCAGATTTAGTTCATCAAGACATATTCTATCAAGCACAACTTCATCAAGTGGTTTGCCATCAAGGACAACACATGTCAACAGTCTCATGTCTTCATCTTCATTCAGTGGGTTGCCATCAAGGACAACACTCTGCATCATATTTCCAACACATAATTACCTCCTTTGCAAGTATTACAACCTTTACTCCTAATTTCAAGTCTTAAAACAGGAGAAAAAACCCTAGGTTATGCAGGTAATGTGAGACTTACCTACGTTCCTAGCTAGGGTACACAAGTAATGTGAAGAGGAACTATGTTCTGGAACACATTTTTCCAGTGTTATTCTTGCGTACCCCCTCCAAAGTCAGAAAAGTGAGAAACAAAAGTTAAAAAGCTTATTTTAGGTCAATTATAGAAGCTTCTAGATGAAAATTTTTGGGGATGAGTACGCTTTAATAAGGTGCATGTATCCCGCACCTTAAGGAGATAATCCCTTTATGTGAGGAGCCTATCCTTTTGAAGGAAGTTTCTATCCCTTCAAAGGTGGAACCCTAACCTCCTTATTTGCTCTATAAAAAGAGGCATTGGGTAGCCTCAAAGGGAGTTCAAGCTTTTTGTGTGATTGAGTTGAAGTGTTGTTGAGATTTAGATTTCTTTCTGCTGAGCTTTTGAGAGGAAAGATCACAGACCTCTATGTGCTACTGGAGGAAGAGTGCAAGACTTATCAAAGTAGAGAAGACTCCTGCTTCGGACCCTGGGAAGGCCTTTTCAACATCAAGGCTAAGGTTTTAAGGTTCTTCTGTTATTTTAAGATTAATACAATCAAGTTTTGTTTTTCTCAATAAATTGTCGTTCGATTGTTTATTTCAATAAGATTTCGTTTGATCGTTTATTTCATAGATTCCCTGATCACTATGATAGGTATGTTTTATAATTGTTTGTTATACAGGTGCTATTTAATATTTTCTTTTTTGTGATTGCAGATCGACAAAATACGACACTTTGTTGCGACAAAAGACGACACTTTGTTGCGACGAAAGACAACACTTTCTTGTGATGAAAGAACTCTTGTTGCGACAAAAGGATTATTGTTGCGACGATATAAATCTTGTTGTGACAGAAGGATTATTGTTGTGACGAAAGAACTCTTGTTGCGACGGAAGGATTATTGATGCGACGGAAGCAATATGACCGCAAATAAGAATTTGGATCTATGGTAGGATCGACACCTTCATAGCATTTATTTGTAAAAAAAAAATATTTAGAGAAAGACAAACTTAGTTGTTCGTTTGTTGCTAGATTGTCTTCTGACACTAGGGAGATCAATTTTGTCTGTAAGATCGATTTATCCGGCCAAAAAATCATCACATCCATATGGACAGTTTTCCCTCCCAAAGTAACATGCAACTTCAGAAGGATTCCTAACGGTTGACTAGTTCCTCTGTTAAATGCCAACAGATTCTGCATAACAAGCACAAATGGTGGCGAACCAAAAGATTGCCAAGTAGTGGAGGAAAAAATACTAACAGACATTCCTTCATCTATAATAGTGCTGGCTACAACTAGATGGGAGGCCTATACCGTGATCTCAAAGGGCACATAAGAATGAAGGCGATAACCTGCGAATCGACCCCAATCAAAGGAATCGACCAAAATAATTGGAGGGGTTACCATCGAACCGAGATGGTCTACCCCTGGTGTTACGGGATAAGAAGGAGCATCCTCCACAACCTCCATCACGGTGTCAGGAGGGGTATCCTTCGGGACCTCCATCAGGGGAGGCGGAGCAGCATCTTCTTGAGGTATGGGGACAGGAGAATATTTCTCCAAGTCCAACGAATCTGAAGAAACAAAAAGAACTTGAAGGATGTGAGATCCACTCTCGATGGAAAATACCTGGTGCACCACATATAGGGCCAGCTTAACCAATCCCACGACCAATGGTTGATTAGGGATGGATTCATGATGGTGAATTTATGAGGGAGCGGGCTCAAGCAAGGATGAATTTTGACTGATCGTTGAATCAATTGGTGAAGGACTTAAAGAAAGTTGTTGGTAGCCAGCTGGAAGGCACGGTGCAGAAACAATCGGGTTGTCCAAAACTCTCTTGGCTTCATCCATATATGGAAAAATTTGAATGGAATGATGCCCCCCACACAACTTACAGGGATTGGTGAGTCTACCCTGCTTCTTAGGAGATTTACCAGCACTAGCTGAAGATGTGCCCCCAACCTGACTCCCGGAAGCCAAAGGCAACGACAGACGACCGTTGACCATACTTCGAGCACCTTCAGAATACCAGGGCAATCTCGAAGAAGATGGTTTCCCTGGCACAGTATTCAAGGGAAATTAACTTTTCATGCAGGGTTGGAAGGTTTATCAAGAGCGGGTGTTTTGGAAGCAACAGCTGCAGAATTAGCCTCTCACTTATCTGACTTCTTCTTTTTTGTCTTCTTCTTCTTCTTCTTAGCCACATGGTTACTCGAATCCAAAATTTCACCTGGCAAAGTAGAAGAGGAGGGCGCAGAAACCGGTGAAGAAGGGGAGAGGTCCACCTTGGAATGAACATGGTGTTGTTCAGGTGGAGGAGTTGATGGTACGACAGTTGGAACACTCGGGACCACAGAGGCTAAAAATAACCGAACAGGCAACCCAACAGTTAACCCAGGGAGGGACAACGTTGCCATATAAGGAGCACCAACATTCCCAAAAGGAGGAAAAGGACTAGGATTCCCATCGTAGGAGATTCTTTGGTTGGTGAACTCCGGAAAAGTTGTCATCAGAAATGACCTTGAAATAAAACACTAAGGACAAAAAATTATAACCAGTAATATTTTGTGGGCGATTAATTTTATGAAATTGAAACTAGAAATTCACTGTTTCATGTTTTAAGAGTCGAGAAACGAGTAAAATATGACTCTATCACTTTCAGTTTGGAAACAAGCGTGAAAGGAGAAGCACTTGACGATATTTTCGAATTTAGGGAGTCAGTAAAGATCAAACTGACTTCTCTGGTAATCTAGGCAGATGGGTGTACTAGATATCCATGAACTTCCATATACACCTTGGTTAAAAATGAAAGAGAAATCAACCAAGGACTTGACGTACATGCATGTAATCTCCCCGAATGTTGTGTCTAGTGTATCATGGGTAAAAGGTGGCAGACTCGGCTTCCTACGGATAAAGGATTGCAGCCTAATGGGATCTCCCTTTATATACACGACGGTACGGGGAGCACAAGTCCATACTAGCGTTGTCTAATGCCAAAAGGCGAACGATAGCATCTAGGTTTAACGACGTCGGAACACGTCACTAGCCTAGACTTATAGATATTCCGTTAATGTTTCAATGTTGCCTTAGGTTACTTGAATAAATTTTATAGTTGATCTTTAAATTATGTTTCAATTTTAGGCCCTACCGAGTTTTGTATCTCAAAAATCCTCTAAATGCACATTACATGCCACAATATATCACTTTGTTCGATGAAGAGCTAACTATGAGAAGGTTGAAAGCTTTTCAAATAACAAGAAAATGATCACAAAACATCCACTACTGTCTCTAATGCACGCTAATGAAACAAAAAACCTTTCTTTTAGAGTTATATAACACTAATAATGCAGAAAAGATTTCAATTTTCACTAACTAATTAAAAATCAAAGAGATTTTTTTTTTGTATTTTTCAATGTTTTAGAGAAAATGCACCAAACGAAATGAAAAACTAATGAAGAAACCAATTTGAGAAGTGACAGTGAAAGATTTGAAATGAAAAAACTGACTCAATGCAAAAGCAGACAATCAGAGCTCAAACTGATGGAGAAATCCCTCAAATCAAAGAAGAATCTCAAAAAAACTCACACAAATCGTGTGATCTAGGCTTCGAATGAGACGAACCGAAACTTGAATGAAAAAGAGAGCAATCAATCAACTAACGCAATGATACAATGGAATTCAACAAAATGAATGCAAAGAAGTGGAAATGAAGTTGACTGGAAAAGCGAGAACCAAAAACTCCCACGGGAGGCTCGGCACACTATAGCACCTAGAAACCCTAGGGATAGAATGAAAAAATGATGGTAAAGGGTAAAAAACCGGAGGACAAGGGTCCAACACAGTCAACAAGGACTTTAAGGCACTCAATCACTCATAAAAATAACACCAGGACCAAAAATTAAACTTAGAGGACTCAAAAACAAGCAAACCCTAACACCAAATAGGGTTGGCGCGACTGTTTAGTTGTATTCTGCGCCAAAAAAGTGTTGGCGCGGGGGCCTAACTATCAACAAGCACCAGTTGGCATGAATTTCAAGCTATAAACCACACCAGTCGAGTTTACTATGGTAAGAAGTGAAAAAAGAGCTAACAGAGACTAAGTCAGGTCTTCTAGGGGCTGCACAGGGGTTTTACGCCAAAAGGAGACGAACCAGAAGAGTAAATCAATCAATAAAAAGCCAAAAACAACCAAAATAGAAAAGACTCACTCCAACTAAGTTCCTAGCAGAGTCGCCAGTTTGTTGGAGAGGTAAATCCCCTCTACAGAGAGAGGCTATCCCTACTAGCCTAGGTTAGGTCTAGCAACAATCAGGTCAAGCAGTGACGCAGGTTCCTAGTTACAAAATGATAAAAATCATAATGAATTTCCTACCTAAAATCCTACGCAGTGGTCGTTTAATAAAGGATGACGCTTCCCATCCCTCGCTTGGAAGATCATGATCCTTCCGCTCAATACATCCGAACACTTGCACACATGCAAAGGATACAACGACAGACAATGTAAAATATAAATCCTGTAACCATACATCAGTCAGAGAGGATGTAATTCATTGCATCAAGAAATAGACACATGAATGAAACCATAATCAAAGTCTCTTATCATTAAAAGAACAAAGGAAATATACAACCCAAAGCTTTGACGCTTGATCTTCCTTCAACGGGGCTGACAACGGAGCATGTCTCAACAAAGCTTGTCAGAAATGGGACAAAGCTCTCTCTCTTCGGGTTGGCTCTCAAAAGTTGTCTCGCTATAGTCTCCTTGCTACAAGTTCAGCTATTTTTCTAAGGGAGAAGGAAAGATTTTATAGATGGGGGAAGAGGAGTTGGGATCCCTATAATCATGGGATTGTCCCTATCTCTAAGGAAGCTTCCATGATAGGTGGAAAACTACTTCCCATACATGGAGATCCAAAGCCAAACCACCCAACTCCTTTTGGTGATTCATTCAGGAGTTTGTTGGAATAAAAATTTTGCCATTTATTTTTAAAAAACATCCCTTATTAAGCTTGTCGCAAGTAAGACACAGGGATAGAGCACCAGTTGCAGTGCCCTCTATGGTGGATTTACCCCATTGGTGCGAGGGCTGAACTGGCTAGTCGCACCAAGGCAAAAAGATTTGTTTTTAAGGTTTTTCAGAGGGAAATTTCTTCAAGGGAATGCTTGTGCTTATGAAAGGGGATGCCATGAAAGTGGTTTCAGGTCATGTCACTACTCACAGGTCACGGGAAAGAGCCCTCCAATGTGTGGGATGGGGAATTGCAACGATGGTGACAAAATGTTGTGTGATAGAGTGCCTATCTTGAAACCTTTGCTGGAATTTAATTCCAACTGCCATGCAGAGCAGAACGACGATGAACTTAAATTGTGATGGGAGTTTAAAGGATGATTGCAACAGCAAATCCTCAACTCAGATTTTCACTCCACGCAACCTCACCTTCACTTATCAACAACACCTAACAGCCTTCAATTCTCCACTAGCCATATTAAATGCACAACAAGCAACATTCTGGGGGGAATCCAACCTTCGGCTGTAAAGGTGAAGGCAACCCACTGGAGGAGGTAACGTCACCTTCCTCTGGACCAATGAAAATAGTTCCAGGTGGGTAAGGAAACGGGCGTTGGCAAAGTATTATAACCCCACGGAATAAGGAACGTGTGAAGTTGCAATGTTTTGGTTTATTTTTTATTTGCTGCATTATGTTTTAAAGTTTCAACTTTGGGTTAATTTTTATTTACCGCGGTACATTTTGTTTTATTAGCTTGGATTATATATATTTCATAATATATATTGTAAATATTTTATATTTACAATATATATGAATATTATAATGTTTCTATATATATTTCGTGAACTCATTGTAAATACTATTGTAGTGTGTAATCTCCTTCCTAAAGGTAGAGAAGAAAAATAGAGAGACAAAGAATATACAGAACTGCATTTGCAATAGTCAAGAAGTGAAATTTTTTGTGTAATCCTGAACTGAAGATTCAGAAGAAGATCTATCATTTTGTAACAACCTTTTATGATTAATGAAATTGTTGTTTTATGAATATTTGTTTACATCTATTTGAGTTAAATCTTTGTGTTGAGTTGAGGAATTTTATTTCCTCTGTGTGTTTGGAATTGTTCAGAAATTCCAACATGGTATCAGAGCTAGTCTAGGCACTCAAAGAACGAAGAAGAGATCACTCTTCACTGCAAAATCTATAAGAAGGTTGTTGAAGTAGATTTCTCTAGTAGAGAGAAAGCTTTTGTTTGTTTAGACAATCAAAGAGTTTGATTTTTTTGTTTTTTTTACACAGTCAAGAAAATTGTCTGGTTTGCACAGTTATGATGATAGAAACATGCACTAGTCTGATGAATTCCCAACTTCCACAGTTTAACAGGAAGAACCATGAGTACTGGTAAATCACGATGAGAGCCCTATTTGCTTCACATGACATATGGGAGCTAGTTGAGAATGGTTACCCAAAACCAGCAAACGTAGGAGCGCTGGTTGTTTTGAAAACAACAGAAAGAGACTTGTTAAGAGATAATAGGAAGAAGGACTCCAAATACCTCTTCTATCTCTTTCAATCAGTGCACGAGAGTATTTTCCCAAGGATTTCAACATAAACATAGTCTAATGAGGCATGGGATATTCTCAAAAAATCCTATCAAGGCATGGAGAAGGTGAAGATAGCAAAGTTTCAAATGCTGAGGAGAGATTTTGAAACTCTCTATATGAAAGAGTCTGACACTATAGACTCATTCTTCACTCATGTTATTGGGTTGGTTACCTAAATAAGGTCTCATGAAGAGAAACTTAAAGAAAGAAGAACAGTGGAGAAAAACTTGAGAAGTCTACCCTCAAGATTTGATGCCATAGTAGTGGTAATAGAAGAGACAAAGGATCTCTCACTATTTACAGTGGATGAGATTAGTGCATCCTTGATGTCTCATGAACACAGACTAAACAGAGGAACAGATACCTCATTGGAACAATATTTCAAGACTCAAATGTCTTTTGGCCGAGGCAGAGGTCAAGGAAGAGAAAACAACAGAGGAAGAAACAACCCTGCAAGTTCGAGTGGAAGGGGCAGCAATTAGAACCAGAATTAAGGCTCAAGCCAACATAAAGCTCATGGAAAAAGGTATGATAAAGCCCAAGTCCAATGCCATTATTGCAAGAAATATGGACACTATCCCAATGAATGTAGGAAATAGAAAAATGACATCAATAATAGGCAGAACGCTAATTTTACAAAAGAAGAAAAGAACCAGAAGAATGTGTTGTTAACATGTAATGTAGCATAGGATAGACAAGATGATGTATGGTTATTAGACTCAGGTTGTAGTAACCACATGACTGGAAACATAGCATTGTTTTCCAATCTATATGAAAATGTTAAATCTGATGTAACAACAGGGACTGATAGTAAGGTATCTGTCATGGGAAATGGAAGAGTATCAATACTCACAAGAAAAGGAGAATAGAGGTTTGTGCCAGATGTATATCCTGGCTTGAAATGTAATCTTTTGAGCATTGGACAACTCGTAAACAAGGGCTAAAATGTATTCTTTAAAAATGATGTGTGCACAATCATGGACATACCTCCGAGCAAGAAAGTCATTGCAGAGGTGCATATGACAAGAAATAGGATGTTTCCTCTCAAGCTCAGAACAAAATTGAAGGAAAGAAGAAATGTAGAAGCTGTAACACAAGAGGTCTTTCAAGAGGAAGTGAAAGATGATAACTGGTTATGGCACTTAAGATTTGGACATCTCAATTTTGGAGGCCTGAACTTGTTACACAGAAAGGGAATGGTAAAAGGATTACCACTGATTGAGACACCGGATAGCGTTTGTGAAGGCTACATCTTGGGCAAACAACACAGAGAAAGCTTTCCAGCAAGGAAGAGTATAAGGGAAAAGACAGCCTTAGAGATTGTCCACTCAGATTCGTGTGGACCAATGTAAACGCCATCTTTAGGTGGTAGCAAATATGTGTTGACATTCATAGATGATTACACCAGAAAGACATGGATGTATTTCTTGAAACAAAAGAGTGAAGTGTTTGAACAGTTCTGCCACTTCAAATCTCATGTTGAGAAGAAGAGTGGGCACTACATCAAAGTGCTAAGAACTGATAGAGGTGGAGAATACATCTCCAAATATTTCCTATGTTTCTGTAGGGAGAATGGCATACATAAGCAGTTTACCACAGGGTACACACCTCAGCAAAATGGTGTTGCAGAAAGGAAGAATAAGACCATCATGGACATGGTTAGAAGTATGTTAAATGCAAAACATTTTCCAAATGAGTATTGGGCTAAAGCTATCAATTTTGCAGCGTATATCTTGAATAGATGCCCAACCAAAGTTGTCATGAACAGAATTCTGGTAGAAGCATGGAGTGGAACAAAGAAGTTTGTCACTCACATGAAATTTTTTGGATGTGTGGCTTATGCACATGTCCCAGATCAATTGATAAAGAAGCTTAATAGTAAGGGGGAGAAGTGTATCTTTGTTGGATACAGTGATGAGTCCAAGGCATACAAACTCTATAATCCATCCATCAAGAAGGTAATAATAAGCAGAGATGTGTAGTTTATTGAAGAAGAAGTTTGGGATGGGAGCTTAGAGAAATTAGTGAATGTGAAGACACGTGTGTTTCATGAAGAAGAAGAGGAAGGGACAGCAACAATTAATCCCTCCTTGGTGGCTCCTCCTCCACCACCACAAGCTTAACAAGCGATTCCATAAGATGGAAATATAACAGCCTTGAGAAATCAAGGAATTTCTTCTCCAAGCACAGCACAGGGAACTAAAACTCCCTGAGTTCAAGTGGAACTCCAAGTACACCAAGAAGACCAAGATTCAAAAATCTGAGTGAGATTTATGAGTAAGGAGAGGTAAATGATAATGCTAGTCTGAACTCTTTATTTTCTTTGTATTGTCATCTTGATGACCCAATTCATTTTGAAGAAGCCGTAAAATAAGAAAAATGGATTGAAGCAATGAACGAAGAGATTGGTGCAATAGAAAAGAGTAATACATGGGAGTTAGTGGACCTCCCTAAAGGTAAAGAAGTCATTGGAGTAAAATGGGTTTATAAAACCAAGAGTAATGTTGAAGGCAAGATTGAAAGGCACAAAGCAAGACTTGTTATCAAAGGATACAAGCAGCAACAAGGAAGAGATTATGAAGAAACCTTTGCACCAGTTGCAAGGATGGAAATAATGAGAAAAATTCTATCCATAGCAGCACAACAAAAATGGAAGGTTTATCAAATGGATGTGAAATCTTCATTTCTGAATGGAGTGTTGAAAGAAGAGGTATATGTTCAACAACCTCCAGGCTATGAGATTGAAGGCCAGGAGCACAAAGTATGCAAGTTGAAGAAAGCTCTTTATGAGTTGAAGAAAGCACCAAGAGCATGGTACAGTAGGATAGATGCTTACCTGACTAAAAATGGATTTGAGAAATGTGATGGAGAACCCACACTCTACATAAAATATAATTGTGGTAAGATTCTTATTTTTTTTTATATGTAGATGATTTAATATTTGCTGGCAATGAAGTTTCTCTCATTGTTGATTTTAAAGCAGTTATGAAGAGTGAATTTGAAATGACTGATTTGGGTTTTTTGAGATATTTTCTTGGAATAGAAATAGAGAAAAATGAAAATGGAATTTTTATTTCCCAGGAAAAATATGTTGAATAAGTGTTGAAAATATTCAACATGCAGAACAACAAGGCAGCTGTAACTCCAACTATCATGGGGTTAAAATTTAGTAAAGAAGGTCACAATAAGAATCTCGATCGGACATTGTACAAGAGCATAGTTGGTAGCCTTATGTATTTGACTGCAAATAGGACAGATATTATGCACGCTGTAAGTTTAATTTCTATATTCATGGAAACACCAAAAGAGACTCATTGGCAGGAATCCAAGAGGATTCTAACGTATGTGAATGGAACGAAGGGGTATGGTGTTTTATACTCCTCATCTGAAAATTTTAAATTGATTGGTTACACTGACAGTGATTGGGCTTGAAGCGTAGATGATAGGAAGAGCACATCTGGATATGTGTTTCATTTGTGATCGGGAGCCATTTCATGGGCTTCCAAGAAGCAACCAATAGTTGCTTTATCAACAGCAGAGGCATAATATGTGGCAGCAATAGCAGCAGCATGCCAAGCAGTATGGATGAGAAGAATGCTTAGAGATCTATGTCATGAACAGGGAAAAGGAACAACAATTCATTGTGATAATAGCTCAGCGATAGCTTTATCAAATAATTCTGTCTTCCATAAGAGAACAAAGCATATCGATGAAAATTTTCATTTTATACGAGAACTAGTTAATAATGGTGAGATTGTTTTGCAGCACTGCAAGATAAAGGAGCAATTTGCTGATATTTTAACAAAACTATTAACGCAGAAAATTTTTAACTATCTCAGGAAATTCCTGGGTATGCAAGAAAGCAATAGTTGTAACTAAGGGGAAGTGTTGGAATTTAATTCCAAATGCCACACAGAGCAGAAGGACGACAAACTTAAATTGTGATGGGATTTTGAAGGACGATTGCTCTAGCAAATCATTAGCTCAGATTGGTACTCCACACAACATTGCCTCCACTTATCAGTAGAACCTACCGGCCTTCAATTCTCTGCCAATCACATTAAATGCACAACCAACAACATTCTAGGGGTAATCCAACCTTGGGCTGCAAAGGTGAAGGCAACCCACCACAGGAGGTAACGTCACCTTCCTCTGGACCAATGAAATGAGTTCTTGGGGGGTGGGTAAGGAAACAAGCGTTAAAAAGGTATAATAACCCCACGGAATAAGGAACGTGTGAAGTTGCAATGTTTTGGTTTAGTTTTTATTTCTCGCATTATGTTTTAAAGTTTAAACCTTGGGTTAATTTTTATTTACCAAGGTACATTTCATTTTAACTTGGATTATATATATTTCATAATAATATTGTAAATATTTTATATTTACAATATATATGAATATTGCAATGCTTATATTGTAGTGTGTAATTTTTTTCCCGAACGTAGAGAAGAAAAATAGAGAGACAGAGAATATACAACACTGCATTTACAGCAGTCAAGAAGTGAAATGTTTTGTGTAATCTTGAACTGAATATTCAAAAGAACATCTATCATTTTGTAACAACCTTTTATGCTTAATGAAATTGTTGTTTTATGCATCTCTGTCTACACCTGCTTGAGTTAAATCTCTATGTTGAGTTGAGGAATTTTATTTCCGTTCGGAATTGTTCAGAAATTCCAAAAACCCTTTAGGATCATAATGCATGCCAAATAACCTATCAATAACCCTTTGGAGCCCGATAGTGACCTGTACATGAAATGTAAGAATAAATGAGATTACTAGAAAAAACCCTGCCCAAACACATGAAGAAATTATAAAAACAATATCTGGATAAGAAATTAGCTGTAGTCGGTTTTTGTGATGATCCAGTACCATAATTCCATATAAAACCTTGAATGGTGGAGAAACATGGCATGGTATAAACATATTCAGAGCCACGTGCAATGTTGGCAACACTACATACTGGGTGATGAAATTAACTGAGCTCGGTGCGGAGCGATGTGGTGAAAATGGAGTAAGCCAAGTTTTATTGATGGGAAAACACCTGTTAAGAGCTTGAGGTTTCGTGGATCCTTGATACCAAAGCCAAAGCCTCCCCAGATTGCAAATTTGTACTGCGAGGGTGCTGGGTAAGAAAGATCAGGTTGCATGGATTTGGGGTAGGGGTTAGTTACCCTAACTCCCAGTGAGTAACTCACCACCATCAGATCAAGGTGCATGCCATCAACGATCAAGATTTACACACCGATGACCTATTTTATCAAAAACTATGGGTGAGAAATGCTTCAAGAAGTTTCTTTGCAGTAGTTTGAACCATATATGATATCTGGTTAATTGTCAGGTCCTGTAGACCCAGGTAACCATGACTTAGTTCTTGAATCATTTAATTTTTGGAATAAATGTGCGCCTCCACCTTAGATTTAAGGATAAAGCCTTTTAACATATGAATTACCACAATGATAATAACTTTATTACTTATCACTGGTAGTTCAACATTACAATTCAGTGGTGTGTACCAGACTCTTGGTATGGCTATGTGATTCTTAAATTATATTTTTTTTATAGTGTTATTAAATATTCTATCCTCGTTAATAATGTGTTAATGTGCTTAGTACATGTGAGAACTTACAATATCTTCCATATTCCAGGTGTATTTGGATACATTTTGATTCAATTACACATCTCATCATCAAGTAACTTAGAAATTGAGGCATATTTAAAATAAATATTATCTGGAATGTAAACTATATATTTTTTGTTTTTAATATAATCTCACAAAAAATCTAATATTTCACATTCTATCAAGACTCTGAATGTAAAGTATATATTTGTAATTGTTCATATAATCTCTGCCAGAAAAATATAACATTCCAATATATATGTGTGTTATATGCTCTAGTCTTCATTAGTATTTGATATGCAAGAAAATTTTCTAATGAGAAATCCTATGATTCAAAAAGCAGAGAACCTAGAAGAAATGTTCAACATGCATGCTCTCAGTTTAATGAATAAGAACAACCATACTCTAACTTCAACATGCATGTTCTCAGTTTAATGAATAAGAACAACCATACTCTAACTTGCAGTTATTCACATGCAGTTAGGTCAGTTATGGGCAGTTATTCCCATGTAGTTAGGTAACTTATGGGATATCTAGTAGAACATGCCAATGCATTAGATGGCCAGGTTAGTCCCTTCCATTTAAGTGGCAATTATGCTTTCATAAAAATTGCAAATTGATATATGAAATGATAAAATTAATTTCCAATTAAGGGGCAAGGAATTTGCTAAATTTTGGTGGGTATTAACCACTAGTAAGTCTGTAGTTTTACAATTTTAATCCTACTTAATAGAGTGCTAAAGAACACCTAAATAATGGTGTGCAACAACTCTTGTTAAGTGTATATATTATTTACATCTTGTTACTATCCATTTTTTATGCAAATAGTTCATTAAGTTTTCATAGTTTTTAATTTTAGTTAAGTTAAAGGTCCAATCAAATGTTGAAAAAATAATTCTTGTAATACTATTAAAAAATAAATATTTGTTTCTCAGAGATAAACATTATAAGTTGTATTGGTAAATTCTAAACTAATAGTCGTCAACATGAATTGTTAGTGAGACTAATAAGAATTTAATTTTTCAATTATTTTATATAATATAAATCATATTATTATTATTATTATTATTATTATTATATATAAAAGGCAAGTTGTTAGCTTTGAAATAATTATCTAAATAATTTCGTTAACATGAAAATTCAGATATTTAATTTATGATTAGGTTGTCCACATTAATTTTTTTTTCCTTTTTAGCTATTAATATATTTTTAAATACATTTCAATATTAATTAATTTTATATATTGAAATATTTTAATTATGAAGCACATTAAATATTTTCATTACTATTAATATTTTTTAAATGTCATATATTACTTTTATATTAAGAATTGAATTAATTATGCATATTATTGTTATAATGAATGAATTGATTCGTTTTACCTTTAGTCACTTTTTCTTTTTGCACATTGAAATATATAAACATATACGTTTCATACACCAATTCGATGTCTAGAAGTGACCTTAAAATTAGATAATAATAATAATAATAATAATATATTTTTATGTTTTTTCTAAAATTAATATTAAAATAAATTATTTAACATGATATTAAAATTATTTATTTAAGTATCCAATTGAAATATGAAAATATATGTAATATCAATTTTATTTGCTTTATGTTTATTAGTTTAAATGAATTTTAAAATTTGATATAAATTTATCTTACTCATATGGACAAGGAAATATTTTATTTATAACTTAGAGTAAGATTGAAATATTTTTATGACATGTCCTTTTTGTTATAGTGTCAAGAGCAAATAAGATCCAGAAAAATTAGAGTTTGACTATATTTTGTATTATCTTTAATTAAAACTAACCAAATAAATATACGTGTTTTTATTTTGATTATAAACTAAATTATTTTTTAATTTAAACAATATTTTGTTATTATTTTAAAAGAGATATATGCCAACTATCAACATACAGACTATAAACCTCTCAAATCGAAAATGGCCTTACCTAGCTAAATTTAATTGTTATATTTTGTATTATTTTTTTTATATTATATATATATTTTTTGGACTTGTTTGTAATTTCGAAAGAATGAAAAACTGAAAAAATAATCACACTTAATATGAAAATATTTCTAAAATATTTTGAAATAAAATTATAACTTGTAGCAAAAATATTAGCTCAAGTGATAGCTAAGTTGATCAAGTTCTTCAAAACTAGGGCTTAGAAAATTAATCTATCTAAATTTTCCCACAAAAAAAACTTAGACTATAAATATTTCTAAAATTTTGTACCTACATTTGTATCTTAGGTTCCATGTTAGCATAGCGGTTTAAGTAGCCTTTTTTGTAAATTGTAATCTATAATTGGTCATGTCTCCACGGTACCTTTCCAACTCCCTCATTGGGTCTTCACCGCTTTCACTTGGTGTACTAAATGACATCATCTTTTTTCTTTCCTCTTATAAAACTTTCTATATAGTCGCTTTACTTTTGGCATAGTGATTCTAAAATTTATTTCATTCAAAATTCTTGGGATATTCAAGATCCCTTGCTTTCACTAAAGTTCTGATGTAATTGTAAATGGTGAGTTGTTTAAAGTTTTAAGATGATGTAATTTGTTTAAATATTTTTTTTTGGGTTCAATAGACTAAAGATTAGTGGACATTAACCACCACTACCATCATCATCATCATCATGAATTATAAACTATGATTTGCTTAAAAATATGGATATTTAATTATATTTTCTCAATAATTTGCTTTATTATAAAATGTTTCTACCTCTAATTAAATCTTCCACAGAATATATCTTCATATATATTTTCCCGATAACTTGCTTTACCATCAAATGTTTCCACCTCTAATTAAATCTTCCACAGAATATATAGTGAATTTTTGAATAGTTATTAATCTCAATTGACTTAAAACGTCAGGTAGGTTATTAGTTATATTGCACTTATTTAATATATCATAGTTAATGAAATCTAATTTTTTTTATCCTTTTAAATTCAGAAATACAAATTTTGTGATTATAAAATTTTACTACTTGAAAGAAGTTTTTGAAATTCAAATTACAGAGCTCAATTCTACCGTTCCAAAAAAAATTCCATGGTAAAAGAAACAAAAACATCTAACTACGCCCACTTACTGTGCTACTTGTTAACATGTAACTGCGAGTACGATATGCTTCAATGCATGCCAATGAATACTCAAGTATGTGCGAACCTCTGAAGTGCACAATCTTCAAAAAGGGACCTTTCAGGTATGTAACCTCCTAATATCTTTCATCCGACAGAGAACTGTTTCTCTTTCGTACATTTTTCTCTGCACAAATGTTATTATGTTTGTCACGGGCATATATATTGCATTCCATTTCTTGCTGACGTGGAAAAAATTTGAGTGTTGGATCTAACATTTTTTTGCAAATTTCCCACAGTTTTACTTACGCCACGAAATTTCCTTATTTTCCTGCAATTTTGGAATTCTGTCATCTATCATACCGTTGGTACGACTTCATGGATTCACAAGATGGTTTAATGTGTTGCGAAGTTTTTCTTGTCAGCGTGACAAACTATCTCAATGTTATAAATTAATGGAGATTAGGTATTTGGTTACTTAGTTGTGATTTGGTATTTTATTAGATATTCAGTACCTATCATTTAGGAATCTACCTAATGTATCTATTTAATCATTGGAGTTTAATGAGAAACCTTAAGCAGGTGCATTTGCTTGTAGGAGATCCTCGTGATCTGCACCTGTGAGCTCTTATGTTGTTTGCCAAATTTCATGTCGTCAATCTACAACGATTGACATGGTATCAGAGCTCAAGGGCGCTGTGAAGATCTTGTGGTTGCTTGTTGAAGCGAAGTGCGTGGAGATTAATCTCTAAGCCTTGCTGTGAGGATTTGTGAGAAAAACCTGCGTGGATGCCATTGCTTGTATGCGTGGGTAGCTTCGAGGGACACAGTCCCGGATTTGCAATTTGAATTCACGTCTAGAGACGGAGACGGTGGGCGTCCATAATGCGTGCAAGCGTGGAGAGCTAGGTCACTAATTGAATCTGGAATTGTGCTACGGTGAGTGGCTGGTGCGTGAGGCAGGCCAAGAGTTCGAGTGGAGGCCGTGAAGGGGAATCAGAGCTCAGTAAAGCGGATTCCTTTTATTGATAAGCACCGTGGACAATTTGCATGGACGCCAGGCAGAGAAGAGTTGTGGTCCATCGTCGATTTGAAGCACCGTGGTCGATTTCCAAAGCTGTTCGCTCTTTCTCCTGCGTGAAAGAGCGAAAATCGATTTTTTTTTCCGGTTGCTAGAGTACGTGTTGGCGGACGTGAGGATCGAAACTGGCTGATTTGTTTAGACGCAGACACCATGCTGTGTTATTGCAGTGAGACAATTTCATTTCATGATTGCAGTGATTGCCTTCGAACTGTTGACAGTTGATGCTACCGGGTCAGTGAAAGAAGTGGCATGGGATCGAATACGGGTCGAATTATTTATAACAAAGTGAATGCCAATGATAGAGTTTAGGTGGATGAATGTGCAAGCACTGTCGATCCAACCTGATCCAACCAAGTTAACCAGATTTGCATTTGTGAATTGTCGAGAGGGTAGATCCAATCATCCATTACCTAATTGCAGATGAGGTGATCTTTTTATATTTTTTTAGTAGAGGCTTAAAAAAAACCAACAACAAATCTTACAACAAAATGGAATGAGATGAATTGAAGGGATTACGTTTTTTTTTCCTCTGGTGTCATTTTCGAGCTTATAAAGTTTTTCCTATCAGTCTAGCTCCATTTCTTTAAGGTTTTGCAAGCTATCGACATTTCAACAGTGGAGAAAATCAACTTTCAAGCATTTACAGCTCCTCTGGCCAGCAACAGATTCATTGTCTTGCATCTGTTGATGTTGTGGGTGCAGCGGGGGATGTTGTATGTGTTCCTTTGCTTGGCATCACAAATTTGAGAAACCCAACCAGCCATTAAGTCAACGTATAATTTCATTGCTGTAAAAACGTATTTCTGCTTGATTCAATTTGTATTCACAATTGTCGTTCCTTTTCTTTTAAGTCGCTAGAGTAGTCTTTTTTTTTTTCCAAAGATGAATGCTCAGATGGCAGATTACTTAAATGAAAGCAGCAAGTTGGATGGTTCCAATTACACAAATTGGAAATTTAAGCTTTAGACTTTGCTTGAGGGACAAAATTCTTATAGCATTGTCATTGACCATGAAGTTAAGCTGACTATTGCAAATGGTGGAACGAATGCAAAAATTCAAGAGTGGGAGAAAAGGGAGATGAAGGCAAAAGTGCTACTCAAATTGTCAGTGAAATATTGCATCATCCCTCATATTCAAGATTGCAAGATAGCGAATGGCATCTGGACAACTCTAAAAGATATGTATGAAATCAAGAACACCAATCGAACCTTGTTCGTCAGGAAGAAGATCCTCTCAATAAAGATGGAGGATAATGAGTCTGTTTCGTCATTCTTATCCCTGATAAAGGAAGTTAAAGATAAACTATCTAATATCGGTCAAACTGTGGAAAATGATGATTTGGTGACAATTACCATAAACGGCATGATGGATGACTATCAGATGTTTATAACCAGATTGAATGCAAGAGAAAATCCTCCATGTTTTGAAGAGCTTATTGGGATTTTGCTACAGAAAGAGGAAAGGAGGTTGTCTCTCAAACCTCAAGATCCAGACCTTGCATTAATAACAAAGTTCAAGCCAAAAGGGAGAGCAATGGCTGATCACAAGAGGGGTAACACATCAAAAAGGACACCACAAGGTATGACCTCACATAAAAATGACTCTGATATTAAATGCTTTTATTGTGGTAAGATAGGCCATATTGCTAAATTTTGTCATAAGAAGAAGGCAAATCAGGAGAGGTACAAGCAGAGAAGACATGCAGGTCATTTGGCGGATGTAGATGAAGATGCAGATACAAATCAAAATCTGGATTTTAGATTGTTTAGGGCTGAGGCTGACATTACCTTAGCTACTGAGGAGGATGAATCAGATATTTGGTTCGTAGATTTTGGAGCCTCCTCGCATATGTCAAGTAAAAAGCAATGGTTCATAAATTTTAGAGAATCCAACATTGGAGTTAAAGTATACCTTGGAGATAATAGAGGGTATGAGATCAAGAGACATGGAGATGTCCTTGTTACTCAGCCTAATGGTAAGATCAGGAATATATCTGATGTTTGGTATGTTCCTGGCATTAAGAAGAACCTAATTTCTGTGTCAAAGATTACAGATCAGGACCTCCAAGTAGAATTTCTCATATCTCATTGCATTATTAAATATTTGTTGGATCAGATGAAGCCCATTTCTACAGCTATTCGCATAGGAGGACTGTACAAACTGGATGTGAAGAGTATACCACAGCAAGCCTTGATGTCATCGGATAAGTCTGCTGAAAATTTGTGGCATCAGTGACTTGGGCATATCAATTTCAGTGATCTCCTTCTTTTGCAGAACAAAGGTATGGTAGATGGTCTTCCTGTTTTGAAAACGTTGCATATTGATTGTGAAGCATGTGCGTTCGGTAAACAACATAGAGATGAATTTTCTGCCATTAAAGATAGAAAACAAAGGGATATACTCGAACTTGTACACACTAACTTATGTGGCCAGACGCAGAGAAGATCGTTAGGTGGGGCCTATTATTTTTTAATCTTTGTTGATGAATGTACAAGATTCACATGGGTATATTTTCTTAAACAGAAAAGTCATAGTTTTGACTATTTCAAGCAATTCAAAAACATGATTGAGAAGCAAATAGGAAATTTCATCAGGATTCTTTGATTAGATCAAGGGGGAGAATTCAAGAAAGGAGTTTTCATCAAATACTACAACAAGCATGGGATACAGTAGCAATTTACAACACCTTACACTCCTCAGAAGAATGGAGTTGCTGAGAGGAAAAACAGAACACTAGTGGAGTGTGCTCGTAGTATGTTGAAAGGTAAGAATCTAACCAACGGTTTTTGGGTAGAAGCTGTTAATACTGCAGTGTATTTAAAGAATAGGAGTCCTACTCAAATTCTTGAGTATAAAACTCCTTTTGAAGCATTGTTTGGCTTGAAGCGTGCAATAAGTCATCTTAGAGTATTTTGCTGTAAAGCTTTTACACATGTTCCCAAAGAGAACAGGAAGAATTTAGTTTCAAAGGCCATTAAATGCACTTTCATTGGATACTACAATGAGTATAAGGCTTATAAATTGTTTGACCCTTCTACTC
This sequence comes from Pinus albicaulis, assembly GCA_034641835.2. Lineage (NCBI taxonomy): Eukaryota > Viridiplantae > Streptophyta > Pinopsida > Pinales > Pinaceae > Pinus > Pinus albicaulis. Next base: position 427,128,716 of record CM076574.1, read on the forward strand.
ACAAGGTGTTTGTCAGTAGAGATGTATTATTCCATGAATACATTAATGATGGAAATCCTGTCCAAAACAATGAAGAATGGCATGTACCCTTACGTTTAGAAGAGGATAGTGAAATAGGAATCAGTCAGCAACAAGAACAATAGTAGGAACAACAACAGAAGGATAATGTGGAGTTCAGTCCAGAAAGAGAAGAAAGAAGCAGAATAATTGAACCCCCACCACTCAGAAGATCAAGAAGGTCAAAATAGTTACCAGCTCGATATAGGGATTGTGCGCTTATGACTGGTATGTTAAACATTTCAGAACCTTCTAATTTTTTTGAAGCTAGTAAAAGTCTTGAATAAAAGAAAGCAATGAATGAGGAATATGAATCAATCATTAAGAACAATACTTGGGATCTAGTAAAGCTTCCTAATGATAAACAACCCATAGGTTGCAAATGGTTATTTAAGTTGAAATTTAGAGCAGATGGGTCTATTGATAAGCATAAAGCAAGGTTGGTGGCAAAGGGATATTCCCAGATAGAAGGTATTGATTTTGAAGAAACATTTTCTCCTGTTGCAAAATTAAATACCATCAGAATGATTATTACTTTAGCCACTAAGAATCATTGGAAAATACATCAATTAGATGTTAAATCTGCTTTCTTAAATGGTGATTTAAAAGAAGTAGAATATTTAGTATAGGCTGAAGGATTTGTTAAGAAGGGAGAAGAACACTTAGTATGTATATTAAAGAAAGCTTTATATGGTTTAAAGCAGACACCTAGATCCTAGTACGAAAAAATTGATTCTTTTTTCCTCATGCATGGTTATGAAAGGAGCAAAAATGATCCCAATTTATATATCGTGTTTAATAATGAAGGACAGATAATGTTGATTTCTTTATATGTATATGATCTGATAATAACAAGAAGTTCAGATAATATCATTGAAGAAATCAAACAACAATTATCACAGAAATTTGAGATGAAGGACCTTGGAGAAATGCAATACTATTTGGGTCTAGAAGTTTGGAGAGATTGAAGCCAAACATTCTTGTCCCAGGGTAAGTATGCAAAGAGTCTGTTGTCCAGGTTCAAAATGGATGAGTGTAAGGCTGCATTTGTACCTTTACAACATAATAGAAAACTTCAAATGAATGATGTTTCGAAATATGAAAATGCAACATTGTACAGACAATTGGTTGGTAGTCTTATTTATTTGACTACAACAAGACTAGATTTAATTTATGCAGTGATTGTTTTGAGTCAGTTTATGACTCAACCCCATGACAGTCATTGGAGTGCAGCGAGAGGAGTGTTAAGGTATCTGCAAGGAACATCAAATTTTGGTATTTTGTATTATGACTCATTTGATGTTAAGTTGACAGGTTATACAAACTCTGATTGGGCAGGAAATATAGATGATAGAAGATCAATTACAGGTTATGCCTTCAACATTGGTTCCGGGGTCATCTCTTGGTGCAGCAAGAAGTAGCATAATGTTGTTTTATCCTCAACAGAAGCAAAATATCAAGCCATGTGTGCAGCGACATGTGAGGCAGTTTGGTTGTGTAGACTTCTCCAAGATGCAGGGGAAGAACAGGAAGAAGCTACGATCATCAATTGCAACAATCATAGTTCCATCGAACTGGCTTACAATCACGTGTTTCATAAAAACACTAAGCACATCGACACTCAATTTCATTTTGTTAGGGAGAAACTGCAGTCCAAAGAGATTTCTGTAGAGTATTGTAATTCTTGTGATAATATGGCTCATATAATCACTAAGCCTCTAGGAAGACTGAAGTTTGGTTTGTTTAGGGATACATTAGGTGTGTTTAAAAATCTCTTTCCCCATTAAGGGGGAGTGTTAGAAATTAATGGATATTAGGTATTTGGTTATGTAGTTGTGATTTTTTTATTTATTAGATATTCAGTTCCTATCATTTAGGAATCTGTTCTACCTAATGTATCTATTTAATCATTGGATTTTAATGAGAAACCTTAAGCGAGTGCATTTGATTGTAGGAGCTCCTGGTGATCTGCACTTGTGAGCTCTGGTGTTGTTTGCCAAATTTTATGTCTTCAATCTGCAACTGTTGACAATGATGGGAATTAATTTGAGAGTTGATATAACATTTTTGCAAGTTTTCCAAAGTTTTAAATTATGCAGCAAATTTCCTCATTTTCCTGAAATTTTGAAATTGAGTCACCGACCATACCATTGGTGTGACGGTTTCGAACTCCTCTTCCGAAACAGCCACTAAATGAAGAGAACATTGATGGGATTTACAACATGGTTTAATTTTTCATGAAATGTAATAAAAAATACAATTTAAATTTGAAATCTCAAGGTCTCTGTGCTTTTCTTCAGCTCACTTTCAAACTTCCCACTTGATTCATTTAAGACATAACCACTTCAAACCATGGTTGATGTAGGCCTATTGACTACCCAGAAAAATAGTCTCTATACAGAATTTCTCTATGAACATACTACCATCTGTGAAAAATGCAGTGAACTACAATTTTGATTGTTATATTCCTAAGGTGTATGGATACTAAGTGTTTTCAGCCGTCAATTATACAACTGACCTTTCTAATCTCATAAAAAACAATGCTTAATTGATGCTCTTGAAGCCAGAAATAAAACAAGACCCACCAAATATAACAAATTCTCATAAATAAGTCTTTATCTAGACACCAAACAAAGTAAAAAAACATTAATTTGAACATGCTTTTATGTTTATTAAGCCTTTCATATAATTAAAATAAAGTCCCAATAAGTTTACATATGAAACCCTAAAATAGAGACCCCAATTAAACACTAAAACATTTATCCCTATAGAAGACATCAAGTGGCACAACTTGGACACAATATCAAAGAACTTGAAACTGCCGGGACAAAATCCAAAAACGAATCAAAACTATAAGGTTGACTGAGAAATCTTTGTGATTTCGCAACAACACATACTTCCACGACCACAAGATCTTTGTGAGATGCGGTATTCAATTTACGCTTGTCCAAATGAAATGGCAGAAGAGGTTCTCTCATAATCAACTGCAATAACATTTCTTACCAGCAAAAGAAGAATTAAATTGTCCACACAACAATTTGTCCACAAACACGACAATCAATAATTTGTCCACAACGTCGTCTATTGGCAACAATTCCCATTCCTCTTTGGCATGATGACAACGACGTTGGCAGACATATCCCTCAGGAATAAATTGAGGGAGAGTAATTTCCTGAAGCTCTTACTCGTTGTTGTCATTATATATCAGTTGCAAAATCAGTGTGGAGTGGGATTGGTGAGCAGGAGTTGAATTCCAACCAAATTGGTCACCCAGCGTCGTGTTCGGCCACACGGATCGATCACACAACATGACGATGTGTTGTTGTGCATTCCTGAAGCAGAATCACTCTGCAGGAAGATCTACACCGCTGCTAGACACAACACCCAGTTTCCTCATGCAAGAGGAACATTGGATCGGCTGCTAGCCTTTTTATGCACTAGATTTTTTGTTGCGGGCAGATTTTTCTAGGCTGAGGATAGGAAAAATCACTGTATACAAATTCACCAAAAGGAAACTAATAGATTTACAAATCAACAAAACACCTACAACACTTTACACGCTTTATCCAAATCTATTTACAAAGTAATAAAACGCAGAGCTCTCACATATTCTAGGCCTTCTAGTGAGGAATCGAACAAAAACTAATGAAAGAAATTGAGAGATGAGTAGAAAGTTAGATTGTGTACAACACAAACACAAATCACACATTGTATTTTATTTATTCTAATGATTATATATATAGAATAATAAATAATGATTATATAGAATAATAAATAACTCTTCTAAATCTTCAGAAAGTGGAAAATGGGAAATAACTACTTCTAAATTGACACCTAGAGACTCACAAGAACCTAAAACACATCGAAATATTAATTCCAATCCTTAATAAAGTAACTAGAAGTATTATAAAATCATTGGGTTGGATTTAAAAATTAAGAATAAAAGTCGTTCTACTGGTTACATTGTGTGAACTGACTTGCAACTCGATCATGGGTAATAAATCCACCGTTTAAGCTCATATATGCCAATATCATCTCTTCTCAAGCAGAAAAGAACTGATATGGGAAATATTTCCAATTTTCTGGACAAGGGATTTCTTTTATAAAAGCTCTTTAATGCTTCTGTTTGAACTCTAGATGGACCACGCTATTCATAGTAAGTTGTCGCATGCCTGACTCTAGTCCTTTTTCAAGGTATGGCATCCAACTAGAGGGATGAGATGTCAATGATAAGTGTGTGTAATATAACAAGAGTGGAGGGGCTTGGACAAAGTCCCATTCTCTTAACCGAACTTCCTAAAGGTAGTTTTAGCTCGTAACTTGAAACATTTCTAGGACAATAGCAAGGAAAAAACTGAGGATTAGAAATAAAACTACTTAACCCGATAATCCCAACATCCCGAAGCCCAAAAGGACCACCTGACTCTATGGGGCCTCGCTTGGAGGATAATGCTATGGTGACTGATGTTGGTGCGAGGTATGTTATACTACTTTAACGAATAGATGTTTGACTTTGAATGCCTAAAAAACCATAATTCCAAGGAGGAAAATGCCAACTTGGCAAAAGAAGAGGAAAGAGTTTTTTTTTTACACATGGTGAATTGGTAATTCTTTAAAATAATCTAGGGGAGATCCATGATCAATCCTCATGGTCACCAATATAACACGAGGATATATCCAACAGCCTGCAAGTCAGATATACCAGATCTTATGATTGAGCAAGAGCCGAGACCCCTCGGGAAAGGGGGAGCCACATACTCAATGAGATTTGAACTGCGGTCTCTTGGATTCACCCCAAACAACTTTCCATCAAACCACACATCACTGTATAAAAAAAGAGGAAAGAGTTTTGCTAGGCCATATTTTCCTCCCTATATGACGAGATTGTAGGGTGACTAATCTAGTGGAAACACAATAGAATCTGATATAGAATAGGGCATCTGCACTGAGTTACAACATGTCAATGGGGAAGGGAAGCTCGACCTAAGAATGTTGGACTTGAAAAAATAGGGAGGAAACCCATTGTGGATGCTCTCCACACCTATTTCTCGAATGAAAATCCTTGTGCAATGTGTAAAATCTTGATGGGATAAGCAGTTATGGAAGATCATTAAATGCTATATAGTTAACAAGATTTTGCATATCTTTAAAATCCATGACAATTGTATGGTCAACAATATAAAATCTCTCCAAATCTCTTGAAATTCCCTTTCTCATAGATACTATATGCATTTTATTAAATGATATTTGGGGTTTTTGTGGCTATAGTGAGTTGTGGTGGCCTTTTATTAAATGATAGTCGGCTTTTGGGATGGTGGGGTTTGTGGGTTTTTTTTTTTTTCATTTTTTTTTACTCTATTTCCATAATATGTCTAGATACATCACCTCGATCGGGGAAGGGAATTGACCCTGTGATGAGTGCTATAACAGCCCGCCTTATCACTATTTAACCAAGACCTCAAAGACACATCCATAGTTACTTCCAACCTTTACATGTGAATTTGTTGTGATTTTACCTACAAACTTGTATATCTACTGATGCTTACCTATCTACACCAAATATGTTATTTCCATTTTTCCATAATATTAGTTTATATATAAGTTTTGATAGATTCAAAAATTCCTTGAGTGTGAAATATTTGATTTAATTTTGCATGCTTATTTTTTAATATTAAGCAATATGTAGAAGATTATGTCTTACAAGATGATTTTCAATATATAACATTGTTGATTCATGTTTTTAATATATAACATTGTTGATTCATTACTCATAGACTTAGGGGTTTTATTTCATGCTACATGTTGTAAGGAATAATTTCAAAGGTGATGCTCAAGTTGATTTTTTGGATAGGTTTATTTAGGTGATGGTGAAGCATATATAACTGTTGAAACAATAAGTTATGGATAAAATTATAGAATGAAAGTGAATGATTATTCAAAGTCATAAGGCATGTTCTTCATATAAAAATAAATTTAATTCCAGTAGGCTAGGTGGGAAGTGAATGTTGTATAATTTCTTTTACAGGAAATTTATAGAAACACCTAGAATAAAATATAAAATATATTATATGAACTATACATTTAAATAAAAGAAAACCTATTCATGGTCAATTCAAAAGATGTTCAAACAATTAAAAATTCATAATAAAAAACTCAAGTACAAATTTTTTACCACAAAATCATACAAAAAAAATTGTAAGTAAATATGAACAATAGAAAATTTTAATTACTAAAAATTAATAAAAAGAAAAAAAATTCAAAGCTATTTATAAAATATACATATAATATTCAAATGTTGGCATTGATGTCAAAGGTTAAAGTGATACCTTAACTTGAATAGTGTATTAGGGGAAGACCATATTTTCATGTTGGCATAGAAATAATATGATTGAAACAAATCATATTGATTCGACCTCATCAAGAGTGTGAATCAAGATGTATAGATAACACATATGGAAAGCACATTAGCACATGTATCAAAATTATGATAAGGAAATATGAGGTCAAAGAGAATAAGTGTGAGGAGCATGGAGGAAAAGAGAAAGAGAAGGTGTATTTGTATTTGTAAAATGAAGGGATAGTGGAAAGAGGATATATGAGTTATGATAAACATAGTACCAATGAGGGGTGAATAGTAGGCTCAAGACATTAAATAGGTACGAGGTGAACACTAAATATTTCTAAAGAAATTCAAATTTACTTCTAACGTGAAATTTTGTCTACGAACCCTTCAACATATCAACATTTATCCTAGTGATGCAAGAAAATTCAACTTTTTCTGGGAAATTACCTTCTATAGAACACACGAAAAATCACTTCATCAACAGGCCCTTAATTTGTTCTACAACAGTATTTCATATGAAAATCCTACTTCACTTACTGTGAATTCTAGAGCATGCACAAATTAGAACTATTATCAATCACATAGATACACTAGACAATTTGTGAACAAAATGAAAATTCCTTTCATTAATAAAGTCATGTCGATACAGTAAATAAGATTTCATTTATATCTTGGAATAATTTCACATTCATTTGGCCTTTTTTTTTCCCTTTTGGCTTACAATATTTATAATAACATATATAAAGAAAATAAATTTTCCTAGATCCATAAATCACTCATGCTTTTCAAGGTAGACTCACTTTTTCCTTAGTGATAAAATATTTCCTATCCATAGGTTTTCTAAATCCTAACGGAAACCAAAGGGATTGTCACAATAACAATTAAATTTGTAATAATTTAATAATATTACATTAAAAATTTCCATTGAGAGGGTCAAACTCTAAGATAACATTGTAGAGGTGTTCAACTTCTTTTGCATAGACTATGGATTATTAGCACATGCCTTTTAAGTATATTTATTTCCATATATATATGGCCATCTTTTTTAGTGTAACATTCCCTTTAGAAAGAAGGCTTATTTGATGAAATATTTGGTGCTAAGGGAGATGGTTCTTTTTCTATGTTCAATGACTTGATAAATATGGTGGGTTATGAAACTTATGATGTGTCTGCAACAAATAAAGAGATCCCTTGTAAGTGGATAAATATTGTGAGAAGAAAATAAATATTGAAGAAGTCTGATCTAGGTAAGATTTATTGGTTTTATACTCATTTTAGAAAGTGGATTGCCATTTTTGGACACTCATTTGGATGTTGAACCTCATCTATGTATTTTTGGTAAGCCCATCAAAGATACAACACCTTTGAATTTTAAAATTCCTCCATTTAACTTTGGATATTACAAACAATATTTTTTTTAGGGGTGGGAGGTAATGGAGTGGAGTGCTTTTGGAAATTTTATGTTGGGTACATGTAAATCTAATATTAGTGGTATTCTTGGTGTTGATGGTAAGGGTATCAGTCCTATAGAGTTCCATTCAAATTTCTCAATATTTTCTAGTAATACTAGTAATGAAAGTTAGGAGGGGAGGATATAACAAAAAAAGGTATTTCTTTTGGACAATGATAGATATAGTTTAAGATTTAGAAAGGTGACTTTAAATTATGTGTATGGGATTACTGAAGGGGGTTGGGAAGCATGTAAGGTAGATCTAGTTCATAATTAGCAATAACTAGAAACAATATCAAAGATCTTCAGGTCTGTATCTAGACCATTTGAGCTAACCCTTAAAGCACTCTCTCTCTATATAAACCTAACAAATTTATTAACACTAGTTTATATAAACCTATAATAATTATTTATTTATTTGCGTTTATCTATAAACCTAGTTTATGCTCACCCATAACAATTTGTTTTTAATTTTTTTAATTTCCTTCATTGATAAACCATTTTCCATTCTAAGAACAATACATAAGTACCTATCCTCTTTACCCATTCATCCAACCAATGAGATCATTATTTCACAACATATCATTTCATGGAAAATATAGAAAAGTAAAATGAAAAGTCACCTTTCAATGAGTTGAATCTACCTTGAATTGAATCCCTTTCTTCTATCTCCCTTTCATCGAATCCCTTTATTATGCAATGTGATGCTTCAATAAATAGAATTGGTGTTATTTTAATGTAAGAAGGAATATCAATTTTTGTTTAAAGTCATCCAATTAAGGGGAAGTATTTACAAAAAGTTATTTATGAGAAGGAAATGTTTGCAATACTACATGAACTAGAGAAATGGTGACCTTACCTAATGGGAAGACACTTCAAGGTAAAAATAGATCACGATAGTCTTAAATAATTTTTGGAAGAAATATTATTTTTAGAAAAGAAACAAATATGGGTCACCAAGATGTTGGCTTATTACTTTGAAATCATCTACAAAAAAGGGAAGAAAAATGTTGTTGCAGATACACTATCAATAATGGATGAGGATGTGGAAGCATTTCTATGTGCCATTTCTATTATCAAATCTGATTGGATAATTGAAGCAAGGGATGAATGGAAGAATTATGAAGAGGTGTGGACACTCATTTCTTAAATATCTCTGTAATAATTCCCAACTCAAACAAAAGATTATTCTGGAATTGAACACCTCCCCCTTAAGATTTTTTAAAAACTTACTACATGATCATGAAGGAATTTTTTAGGGATGGACTTAAATATGATATTCATAAATTTTTGGCAAAACGTTTGGTTTGCCAACAAAATAAAGTTGAGACAATTAAGACCCCGAGTCTATTAAAACTTTAGCCATTCCATGTTAACATTTGGGAGGAGGTATCAATGGATTTTATCATAGTTTTACCAAAGTATGAAGGAAAGAGTGTCATGATGGTGGTAGCTGATAGAATTACCAAGTATGCACAATTTGGTGCATTATCTCATTCATTTAAATCTAGTACAGTTGCTACTACGTTTATGGAAATAATTCTAAAGCTACATGGGAACCCAAAGATTATTGTAAGTGGCAGAGATCCCATTTTCACTGGAAATGTTTGGAAGAAATTATTTTCTTGTATTGGTAATCAATTAGCTCATATATCATCTTCACATCCTCAATTTGATGGGAAAACTGAGATAGGGAAAAAATATTTAGAAGAATATATTTTCTTATTTTTATCTTATAAAAAAACACAATGGGTCAAGCGGTTACCTGTAGCTGAATGGTGGTATAACACCTCCTTCCATACTGCAACAAAAATTACCCCATTTATGGCAGTTTATGGATATCGTCCACCATCAATCACATCATATTTAAGGGAAAATTCTAAGGTTCAAGCAATGGAATATCACATCGAGCATCAACAACAAGTTCTCCAACTCTTAAATGATAACATCACTTTGGTGCAAAATCGTATGAAACAACAAGTCGTTCAACATCACAATGAAAGAACCTTTGATGTATGTGACTGTATTTTTACGACTACAACCATAAAAACAAATTTCCCTCAAGCAAGCTAAGAAGGATAATAAATTATCACCCAATTACTATGGTCCTTACAAGGTGTTGCAACAACATTGTATTATGGCATACAAATTGGAGTTGCCTACATCTTCATGAGTACACCCAGTTTTACATGTTTCATGCTTAAAGAACGTTATCGATGAAAAGCTACCAATTCAAACAATATTTCCAGAACTTGACAAAGAAGGAAAAATCATATTGATTCCTAAATCAGTCATGGAAACAAGAACCTGACGGCTACAAAATCGATCAATTTGAAAGTATCTCATTAAGTGAAAGAACCTACCTGTTGAAGATTCCACATGGGAGGATGATAATTTTATACAGAAGAATCCATAACTACTCAAGCTTTAAGGACAACAATTTTACATAAGGAGAGGGGAATGTTAGTTCCTTATAATACTAGTGTAGCCCCTTGTTTTAATTTTTACGCCCATGTAACCCCCATACTATTATTTGTGTGTCCCATAGAATCCAACTATTGCTATTATTGTGCCCTTCAATTATTATTTTCAAGTAGGCTCTAATTATATTATGACCCCTTAGAATAATATATATACCAAGGAGGTATAGTCATTGTGATGTCAAGGAGGTTTCCCCCTCAAAGAAGCTAATTTTGAATATCTGGTTGCATAACAATGTTGCATGGTGGATTTTTTATTTTTCATTGAGTGTTTGTTTCTAGAATATTATTTTTAATACAATTAATATCTCATTTGTAATGAATATCATGTACAAGGTATTACGACAATAAAAATATGTTGCATTAATAAATCTCATAATTCTTAGATTTCACATCTTATGTGGTGTTCAGTTTAAAAATTCTAAATTTTATGTCTTCAATTTTATATTTTTATTGGTTTTGAATATTTTGATTTTATGGTATTTAAATTTTATTACATTTTTTCTAATTATATTATATATTTACTTAGTAAGTAAGAGTTTAGTAATTAATGATCACCTTAAAAATTTGACAATAAATATGCCCCCTCACATAAGGGTTAAACTAACTTTTTCATATCAAAATTTGTATTATTAAAAGTAATTTTTTTAATATTCATAATGTCTATGACCATATTCTTGTTTATGTAGAGTTGGATAATTTGTGTCAAAGTCTACTTCTCTAGGAACTATATCTCTACATTCACCCTCTCACACTACAAGGAAAAAACCCTCTAGCAGATGTTTTTGAGGAACGACAAAGAAAAATACCCCATACATCCATTTCTAGTGGAGGTTACTAGAGGAGGTTGGCAAGCAGAGGGTTTTGAGGATGTTTTCCTATCGGTGATCTTATCATTAAAACTCGCCCCGGTGCTCTAAAAAAAAATAAAGCACTGGTGCGGCTCAAATCATTGGCACACCAGACACTGTGGACTCCATACACACATGCCCGGTGCGTAATAATATAATAGAGCACCGGTGCATTATAAAACACAACTCAAACACCAAAACCACATGGTGCGGTAGAGAGAAATCGCACCGCTTGTAATATCCCATTTCGGGGATATCTCTAAAACACGACAAAACTCCAACCAGAGATAGACTGGGAGGGCATTTACCGGATATTTCGCCTCTAAAAAAAGGAAGAGAACCGGAGGCTACCTGGCCCTTTCCAGACTCTGTCTAAGAGTGAAAGATAAACGCAGCAAGTGGTATAGAACTAGAACGCTCGAAAACAATAATAAACATATAATAGAAAGAGAATACAACAACTACGGCAACAACGGCAGCTACAACACTCAACCAAAAAACATAGAGAGGAAATGCTGAGCCATTTTATTAATCTGAGAAATGTAATGAAGTACAAGAAGCGGTCTTGCCCAAAGCAAGTAAGAAAACACTCTCAGAAAAGACAGGAAATGGCTGCTCTATGAACTGCATCCCAGCTACTAGAAACTACCGTGTAGCTGGTACTGCTAGAATGGACTGAATATTAGGGGCTGATCCCTTTGCCGAAATGAGCTGAAAATCGGAAAACCTCCTCTCCTCAACAACCTGGACAAAATCCAAAACCATTCCAAGAATTGCCAACCTCGGAAATCGCCAGAAACTGCCTCCCCAGTGAATTATGCTGGCCTTCAAGGCTCTGCGTAGTGGCTAGGTGAAAACATTTGAAATACCGCCACAAAATCTGCCAAAAGTCTCCTAGGGGAAAAGGCTGACCCCCTGCTCAAAATCTCGGTGAAATATCCTGCATAAACCCCAAACCAAAACTCCTCCACAAGGGACTGTGTCCTCGCTCCCAGTGACTACGCAATCTCTATAAGCTCCAGCTCCGCAACAAACCCAAACAGCAAAAATACTCACAAAATACTGAATAAATAACCTTGCCCGAGTAGGCACTCGAAGTACCCCAGGGATAAGGGCGAGATCTCCGACCGGAGACACTCAATGCACTAAACAGTGCTGCAGACAGGCTAAATAGCCAGCGTGCTCAAGAAGACAAACGTCTCACTCAAAAACATCAACTCCAAAATAAATGAAATGAGGAGGCTCCTCCATCTTTTATATCATTGGTTTCCCTCCAAAACCCAACATAATCTCTCTCTCCTCCACATACTCATCCTTATCTGCGCAGAAGCTGGCAAAAAATTCTAGAGTGTACGTAGCCCCCCGTCCTCTATGTGGTGTTAGGCCCCCCTTCACTCCCACTTAAGTCGCAACGTTGTGCTACTAAGTGGATGTCTTATTTAACCTAAGTGAGTTAGACCCTCTTCACTCACTTTTTTTATTTATTTACAAACTATAGACAAAAAACTAACAAAATCAAATATTCCAATTAGTTGTCACTAATTAGGAATATTACAATCTCCCCCAGAAAAATGTTGCTTGTCCTCAAGCAACTGAAGTGATGGATGCTGCAAAATCTTCTTGCTCTCCCAAGTGGCATCCTCATCTGGTAAATTCTTCCACCTCACCAAGAATCCCCAGACCATCCTGCTCCGTAACCGCCTCTCCCTGGTATCAATAATGGCCTCTGGCTGCAACACCAAGTGCCCCTCATCATCCGTAGGTGGTAGCTCCTCTGTCACTATCACCTGATGCCCCAACGCCTTCTTCAGGCATGATACATGGAAAATTTTGTGGATCTTGCTGCCTTGGGGCAGCTCCAAATCATATGCAACCTACCCAATCCTGCGTATCACCCTGTATGGCCTGTAAAAGCGAGGCTTGAGCTTCTCAGCCCCCTTCTTCTTTAGTGATGACTGTCAGTATGGCTATAACTGTAGGTAGACCAAGTCCCCTACCTCAAACTTTCTCTCCACCCGACCTCTGTCGGCATACAACTTCTACTGGTTCTGTGTTGTAGCCATATTTTACTTGAGAGCTTGGAGGATGTCTTGACTCTCTTGGATCCAAATCTTGGCTCTAGGAGCTTTACTAGCACCGAACATCACATCGGAAAAAGATAAAGGATGGTACCCATACAAAGGATAAAATGGTGACATACCAATAGACATGTTATGTGTCGTGTTATAGCAATACTCCTCCAAATGCAACCATCTCAACCATGCTCACTGCTGCCCACTGACATAGTTACACAAGTAGCCCTCTAGCCACTTGTTAACTATCTCCGTCTGTCCATCCGTCTGTGGGTGGTAACTGGTACTCAGTGCCAACTGTGTCCTCGCTAGTCGAAAAAGCTCCTACCAAAATCCGCCCATGAAACGGCTGTCCCTGTCACTAACGATGGTCTTAGGAAGACCATGCAATCTGAAAACCTCTCTGAAGAACAGCTCGGCCACCTATGCTGCTATGTAATGCGCGGATATGGCGAAAAAGTGCACATACTTTGTCAGTCAATCAACGACGACAAAGATACAATCCTTGCCTCGCACCATGGGAAACCTTGTGATGAAGTCCATCGAAATGCTCTCCCATTTCCCCTCCAGAATGGGAAGAGGCTGCAACAGTCCTGTGGGATGGCTCATCTCCCCCTGATTCCTCTAACAAACATCGCACTCTCTGACGTGCTAGAGTACGTCCTCCTTGAGGCCCTTTCATGAGAACCTCTCCCTGATGGACCTGTAGGTTTCGGTAAACCCCTGATGGCCTGCCAATGGAGAATCGTGTGATGCCTAGAGTATCTTCTTCTTAAGCCAAGATCCCTCAGTCAAGAAGATCCTGTCCCTATAATAGATGATCTCATCAATCACCCTGTACCTGTCATCTGCCACCTGTCCATCCAGCACCTTACACGGAAATATGTCCTTGGAGTACTCAACCAAAAGTCGAGCCCTCCAATCCACATCGAATCTCATAAGAGATAATGTGGCTAGTCTATGTGAAAGGGAATCTACTACAATTTTATTCTTACCCTTGACATACTCGATGTCAAAGTCGTATGCTTGGATCTTACTGATCCACTTCTGTTGCTTCTCCTGTAGCTTTTTCTGCTCCAAAAATAACTTGAGGCTATTGTGATCAGTCCTCACCCTGAACCGGTTCCCTACCAAGTACTCCTGGAATTTGGCCAAAGCATGCATGATGGCCATCATCTCCTTGTTGTATATGGAATACATCCTCTCATGCGGAAGGAGCTTCTAGCTCCCAAAAGCTATAGGGTTTCCCCCCTGCATCAATACTGCGCCGATCCCCTCTCCCGACGCATCACACTCCAAGACAAATGGCTGCGTAAAATATGGCAATGCAAACACTGGGCAGCTACTCATCACCTCCTTGAACCTATCAAAGGCTCACTGCGTTGTATCTGACCAACTGAATGCCCCCTTCTTCGTCAGATCTGTAAGGGGTACAGCAAGCTGTGAGAATCCTCTGATGAACTTCTTATAATATGTACATATCCCAATGAACCCTCAAATTTTCGTCATGTTCTTTGGCTCCGACCAATCTCTGATGGCTCTAATCTTCTCCTCCTAGACCCTCACTCCATCCACTCCAATAATGTGGCCCAAATATAACATCTCTGTCATCACAAACTCACACTTGGAGAGCTTAGCATAGAACTGTTGCTCTTCCAAGATGCGTAGCACTACCTCTATATGCTGGAGATGCTCCTCCCAAGTCCTGCTATATATGATTATGTCATCGAAGAAAACCAGTACAAACTTCCCCAGATGACTGCGGAAGATATGGTTCATGCAAGACTGAAAGGTGGCTGGTGCATTGGTCAGCCCAAAAGGCATAACCAAACACTCAAAGTGCCCATAATGACACCTGAAGGCGGTCTTGGGAATATCTTGTTCCCTCATGCAAATCTGGTGGTACCCTGATCTCAAATGAATCTTTGAGAAGAACTTAGCTCCTCTTAGCTCATCCATCAGCTCATCGATCCTGGGTATAGGGTACTTGTTCTTCAAAGTCTTCTTGTTCAAGGCCCTGTAGTCAATGCACATCCTCATGGTGTCGTCCTTCTTCTTCACCAGCACTACAGAAGAAGCAAACGAACTCGTGCTCAGTCTGATGTGTCCAAGAGCCAACAACTCCTGGATGGCCCGCTCAATCTCATCCCGATAGGCTTTGGGATGCCTATAGGGTGTAGTGATCACTGCCTGAATACCCTGCTCAAGCTCGATGGTATGCTCAAACCCTATATCTAGTGGTCGTCTTGGTGGTATATCCCCAAACACTACCTCATGCCTGTCAAGGATGGCCTGTATATCTGGATGAACTGCTCGATCGGTGGTCTCTGCCTCTGATGCGCGCAACTCAACCGCCCACTCTATGTCTCCCTTCTGGAAGTCTACCTCCATCTGGTGAGCTGAAACTGTCTGAGGTGGGTAAGTATGCATCCCTCAAATCTTCTCATTCTTTCTGGTCTTCTTGTCATCCCACTCCATCTCTAAGGCCTCCCAATTCGTGGTGACCTTCCCCAAAGTAATCAGCCACTGAAAACCCAGTACCACATTGGTATTTGGTATGTTGACCATGAAAAAGTGATTAGTCACGGTGTAAGTACCCATCGTCACTGCTAACTCTGGAACATACCGGGCGCACTGCATCGTCTGGGCTCCTGGGACCAAGATTGAAAACCCGTCAAAACTCTCGATCGGTATACCTCTCTGCTCGACCATCTGCGCATCAATGAATTTGTGGGTTTCCCCACTGTCAACCAGGACTGATACTCATTGGCCACGTACTGTCCCTCGTATGCGCAGCGTCAAATACTTAGGAACTCCTCGCAAAGCTGTAAGGGCCCCTCCTGTGGGTGCAAAAGCTACACCTTTTGCCCCTGGAGGTGGATGCGGCAACTGATCTTGGGCCATCTGACTATCCCCTACCTCCTCCTCATCATCCTCCTCATCCTCTTCCCCACTATCATCAGAGAAGACCTCAATGAAGTGTGCTTTGCTAGCAGCACACCTATGCCCTGGTGCCCACAGCTCCTGACACGTAAAGCACAGTCGCTTCTTCCTCAAATCCCTCCTGGCATCATCATCTATCTGTGCCCGTCCCGGATTCCCCTTTGGAGGAGGAACCCTCACATCCTTCCCCTTAGGCTAGAGGCCCTGTATCTGGGGGTAAGGTGTCCACGTTGTGGGCAATGCATCCTGTAAGTCCCTGGTCCTGCTGATAGCATCCTGGAGTGTAGCTAGTCTAGTAGATCTGACTAGACCTCGAAGTGGCTCTGGAAATCCCTCCACAAACATATAGATCATCCATGTCGCGGATAGATCTGGCACCATCATCGAGACCCTCAAGAAATCTACGATGTATGTCTCTGGGCTCCCTGTCTGCTTGAGCTTCGTCAGCTCAACAAAATTTTGTTCCGGATCTCTCCGGTCAAAACGCTCCATCAACCTCCTGGTAAACTCGGCATATGTCATCACTGTAGAGTGTTCGAGTGTAACCATCCCATGGAACCACCTGTCCTGGGCCTCACCATCCAAATTTAGTGTCGCCACCTTGATGGCCTCCGTCTCTGACATCTGGTTAAGCTGGAAATAGATATCCAGCTTCCCCACCCAAGACTTTTTCGAACTGTTTGATGATCCATCAAACGTAGGAAAATGAAATCTACTAGAGGCACGGTGGGAATCTCCATCATGATAATTCCGATGCCCTCTATGATGGTCGTGGGATCTATTGTCCCGCTGGAGCTGCGCAAAATATATGAATGTGAGAGCATCCCTGAACTCCTTCCCGTAGGACTGATACTCTGCAAAATTCTCATCTAAGTGTCTAGGCTCTGCCTCCTGCTGGGCTCCTACCCCTATATCTGCTCCCAAGAAAGTGGGCATGGTAGAGCAGGTAGGTGCACAGGAAGCCATCGACTGAGGAATATCACAGTGAGTAGCACCCTTCTCCGGCAAATGGTGGGATGTACCTGATCCCTCTCCGACCTGGAAAACCTATGGAGTCTCATGCTGCCTAGCCTCCTCAGCTGTGAACCTTTGTCCCATCACCTCAATCTGTCTAGCTAAATCCTGCACAGACTTGAAGAGTGCCTCTCCAAACTGTTTGGCCTCTGTGTCATCTGCCATCGGCTCTTTCTCTCTTAAATCTACTACAAGCTCCACCCGATCTGTATCTGTCACAGGCTCTCTCTCCTGATCTGCGTCCTCTGCCCGGGCACAGTCTTCCTCTTTGTAGGTGGTCTCCAACCTATGCTCACGGTCTCTATACTTCTTGCCTCTGTATTGTCTCTTTTCTGATTTCATAGACCACAGGTTGAGCCATAACTATGCTCTGATACCACTGTAATATCTCGTTTCATGGATATCTCTAAAACACGGCAAAACTCCAACCAGAGATAGACTGGGAGGGCATTTACCGTATTTTTCTCCTCTAAAAATAGGACGAGAACCAGAGGCTACCTGGTCCTTTCCAGACTCTGTCTAAGATTGAAAGATAAATGCACCAAGTGGTATAGAACTAGAACGCTCAAAAACAATAATAGACATACAATAGAAAGAGAATATAGCAACTACGGCAACAAGGGCAAATACGACACTCAACCAGAAAAAATAGAGAGGAAATGCTGAGCCATTTTATTAATCTAAGAAATGTAATGAAGTACAAGAAGCGGTCTTTCCCAAAGAAAGTAAGAAAACACTCTCAGAAAAGACAGGAAATGGCTGCTCTATGAACTGCATCCCGGCTGTTGGAAACTACCATGTAGCTGCTACTGCTGGAATGGATTGAAGATTAGGGGTTGATCCCCTTGCCGGAATGAGCTGAAAATCGGAAAACCTCCTCTCCTCAACAACCCGGACAAAATCCAAAAACCATTCCAAGAATGTCCAACCCCGGAAATCTCCAGAAACTGCCTCCCCAATGAATTACGCTGGCCCCCAAGGCTTTGCGTAGTGACTAGGTGAAAACAGCTGAAATACCACCACAAACTCTGCCAAATGTCTCCTAGGGGTAAAGGCTGAACCCCTGCTCAAAATCCCAGCGAAATATCCTGCAAAAACCCAATCCGAAGCTCCTCCACAAGGGACTGTGTCCTCTCTCCCAGTGGCTGCGCAGTCTCTATAAGCTCCATCTCCGCAACAAACCCAAACAGCAAAACTACTCACAAAATACTGAAGAACTAACCTTGCCCGAGTAGGCACTCGAAGTCCCCCAGGGCTAAGGACGAGATCTCCGATCGGAGACACTCAATGCACTAAACAGTGCTACAGATAGGCTAAACAGCCAGCGTGCTCAAGAAGACAAATGTCTCACTCAAAAACATCAACTCTAGAATGAATGAAATGAGGAAGCTCCTCCATCTTTTAAAGTGTTGGTTTGCCTCCAAAACCCAACGTAGTCTCTCTCTCCTCCACATACTCATCCTTATCTGCGCAGAAGCTGACAGAAACTTCTAGAGTGTATGTAGCCCCCCCTCCTCTACGTGGTGTTAGGCCCCCCTTGACTCCCCTTAAGTCGCAACGTTGTGCTACTAGGTCGATGTCTTATTTCACCTAAGTGAGTTAGACCCTCTTCACTCACTTTTTTTATTTATTTACAAACTATAGACGGAAAACTAACAAAATCGAATATTCCAATTAGTTGTCACTAATTAGGAATATTACACTGCTGCGTCATAAAAAAAATGCCAAAACACAAACCGACCGGTGCGTTTGCAGTAAAGAGTATCGGTGCGCCTATAAATAATGCACACCAGTAAAGGGTTAAATTAAACGACAAAAAACTCGAATTTTTCAGTTTTCCAGTGCTCTTGAGCTATCAATTATCGGTACGCACGATACCATAGAATGCACCGGTATGGATTGAACATTGGCACACCAGACAGTGTGTGCGAAGTACACACCGCCGGGGCGTCCAATTACGATTATGCACTGGGGCGTCAATAATTTTTCGCGTCGGTGCATCATAAAACATCGCACCAAAACAGAAACGAACCGGTGTGTTCTTCTCTAAGAGCACCAGCGCACCAGAAACAACACGCACTGGAATAGCGTTATATAAAAAAAAAAATTAAGGCCAAAAAACCAGTGCTTTGCAACTATTACGCACTAATGCTTTACCATTACGCCACCCTGGTGCATCATAAAATTTTCGCGCCGAAACTGAAACATCCCGATGCACAGCTAGGGCAATGCCCTGGGGCATTATAAACAATGCACCAAAATTGATACCGCCCAGTGCGGTTTTCCTAACAGCAGCGGTGAAATTATAAAACCTCGCGCACCGGAACATGGTTAATAAAAAAAATTATGGCCATAAAACTTCATTATTCACTTTTCTTAGTGCTCTAGAGCTCTCAAGCCCTGGTGCTATTTTCTTATTTCTAAGCCGCCCTGCCATCGGTGCTCTCATTGCTCTAATTGCACGCACTGCTGCTCTGCATTTCCAACCAATCTGCAGCTTGATTTTTGAAAAAAAGTGGCCAAATTTTATTTTCCATATTTTACAGCAAATCTGCCTCCTCGACCATAAAATATACATGCATTTTTCTATTTTTTCTATAATTAAACTTTTTACTGGATTAGATATTGAAATAAACCTAAAAATAACCATTAAAAAAAATAAAATTGTCGCGCGGTGCGCTCGATCTGTTCGGCTTGCACCGATCGCGGTGCTACTTGTAAAATTTATAGGTAGCACTGCAGCCGGTGCTAACGGTAATCGCACCGTTTCCGGGGTAGTTCCAGAAGGCGCCCCGAATAATTTTAAATTAAAAATAAAAAAAATAAAAAGATGGTGTGCTCATTTTTCTAGGTGCACCACTGACCCCGACAATCACAGTGCGGTGCGTTGATTGCATTTGCCACCCCAGTTTATGTCAGCGCACTGCATTTTGCATTTCGAGAGGGTCAACGATTTGGCCGGGTAAAATACTGCACCGTCAACAATGTCATTGTCATGAACTCGGTGCGCTGACACGACTATACATGCCAGGGCATATATTTCAGTCAGCACACCGCTATTTTGAATTATAAACAGTTTGTAGTGCTTGAAAAATAGACATCGGCACAACAGCCGGTGCTGTCAGTTTCTTTAGTGGCCCTAAGTAAGGTGCGCTAAAATATTATAACGCACCGGCATCGGTGCGTGATTTTTTTTATGGAGCAATGATTTTTATGTGTGTTTTTTTTCAAAAAAAATTATATATGTATATTTATAAGTACACTTCTATTTTAATTAAAAAAAATTATTTAATATGGCAATGATTCAAAGAGAACAACAACAGCAACAAGCAGAACAATATGACATGATTCGCCAATGGGAGGCGAGAGAGAGGGAGAGAGATGGATGCCCTTGCCCTATTACTACAGATACCCAGGAGATCCTTAAGCAGGTAGGCCTCCTAAAGTTCTATGAGGAGGCTATTTCCAGCCTAAAGGTCCATAGTGTGGTTTTGAGACATCTTATCGACAAGTGGAATGCCCACCAACAGGCTTTTTAGGCTGGTCTTGACCAGTGGTACACACCCACTGAGGAGGACATTTATTTTACTACAGGACAATTGAGGAGAGAGTGGATTTTCCCTCATTCCCAGACGTGTTACCTGGTTGTGTAGCAGGGAGTTAGTTAGTTTACTCCCAGAGATACATTGGAGCACATGTACTGTCTCCTTCATAGTTTCAGGTACCTGGAGGTCAGTTATGTATAGGTGCTTTTGGTAGACAGGACATGCAGTGCCTCTATTATGGCTTCGATCATTTCACACAACAACAGTGATGGGCAATGCATTAGTTCCTCTCTTTTATATTACGTTGATTCTTTAGTACAACAACCACGACTTGTCACGTGGTCTGCCATTTTTTTGCTACAGTTTTGTATGGCCTTAGATAGATGTCATGCTCATGCATAAGGGAGGGTCAACTTCCCTTTTTCTTTAGAGCCGTTTTGTTTATTTTTTTAGAGGTTTCCAGAGATGAGACCGAGTTTTTTTCGAAAGCCTCGTACATCAATGTTACAGGCCTGGATGCGCATGTGGGGACAGATGATGCCCAAGAGGGGAGACACTATGTTTCCAACGAGGATATCACATGATTTGCTGGACTTACTAGCCAGCATTGGCGGGCTACATCCCTTCATTATGGTCCCATGTCCTTATGCCGAACTAGATTGGTGAGTGTGTCCCAACATCCTCTTCACTCCTAATGAGCCGCCAGATGATAGAGGTAATATTATTGTTTTATTTATATTTATTCTAACATGTTCTTTAACTTCTTTTTATTAAATTATGTAATGAAATTGTCTAATTATTGTTGTGTACTTGTATACATTTTGTAGACGTTGGGTCTTTTGATGGCGATGAGATGCTGGATCCACCACATGATCCAGGTTTCGATCTTCATAATTTCGATTAGGAGATGGCTGATGCGCCAAATTATTAGGATGATCCTCATGCACCTCATGGTGCACCGGTACTGCCGTTTGTTAGGCGTTTCGACCAGAGACCAAATACCGGATGGAGTTGGGCAGCCAACTCTGTGGACTGATTTTAGATGGAGGCATCAGGTCCACTCATTACAGAGATATACAGGGTGATGATAGATTGACACAGATGTGGAGAGGCATGCCGCATGACATGTACGTCCTGATGCGGCATGTTGTAGGAGCTACACAAATGTTACGCAATTGAGGAGGATTGTCCATAGCTATAGGCGTAGTCGAGCTGCGGCACATCATGGACAGTCTGCCAGCATCCACTCAGATGCATCTCATGATCATTCACCTCGCAGTGTGCCTGAAGATCACCATGAGGCTCCACTGCCAGCATCTGACACTAGTCATCATGGAGATGAGGCTGGACCATTGGCCACGTCCACTCAGTAGCCTGTAGCATCCACCATGAGTATTAGTCATGATCATCATGAGCAGGCTGGACCATCGATCGTCAAGGCTACAGTACTATTGAATAAGCAGGCCACCTCCACTAGTACTGCACCTCATATTGATCATGTCGTACTACCACCAGCGGATGCATCCATCAGTACTAGTGATCATCATGATCATGAGCAGGCTAGTCGACCATCGACTGTCGAGGCTACACCCAGCCTTACTGAGCAGGCCACATCCACTTCTACTAGTGTTATTCATGAAGTTGTTATACTACCACTAGAGATTGATCCATGACATGATTTATATTACAGTTGTGTATTTTTAACATTATTCAGATATATATATATATATATATATATATATATATATATATATATATATATATATATATATATATATATATATATATATATGGTCCATGTATTTTATGTTCATGTTGCCGTTGTACTTAATTTTCATGTTTAATGGATCACTGACGCGATATTGGCGGTCACGTTAGATATATGTTCACGCATCGTTTAGCTACAGGTATATATGAAGTGCTATGGAGGTATGATGAGTTATTTGACATTATATTGAGAGTATATTTGATGTTTTTGTTGTGATGATGTTAATATATAATGTTAATTTGATGTTAATTGAATGTGTTTATTAGTCATATGATGTTTGTACAATGGTTATTATGATCGTGATGATGTTTATTAATTAATTTAATATTATTAAATGACCATGATATTTATTAAGTATTATGTCGTGAATGTAATTGTAATTTAAATTTTAATTCTATGTAAAATTGTAAAATTGCATTTGTATTTGTACTAATTGTAATTTTAAGTGTAATTGTATGTAAAATATTTATTAATGTAACATTTTGATTGTAATAGTAATGTTTGATTTATTGTGAAATGATTGTAATTGTATATATGAAAAATTGTAAAATTGTAATTGTAATTCTAGTTGTATGTAAATTTCACAAATTGTAATTGTATGTAAATTTCACAAATTGTAATTTTAATTAGATTGTATATAAAATATTTGTAAAATTGTAATTGTAATTGTAAATATAATTCTATGTAAAATTGTAAATGTAATTGTATTTGTAACTGTAATTTTAATTGAATTGTCTTTAAAATATTTGTAAAATTGTAAATGTAATTGTATGTAAAATTAAAATTGTAATTGTAATTCATGCATGTGAAATTAATGTAAAATTGTAATTGTAATTGTAATTTTAATTAATGTAATTGTATATAAAATATTAATTTGTAAATTTCAATTCTATTAATGTGAAAATTTTAATTGTATTAATGTGAAATGATTTTATTAAAATATTTAAATTTGTAAATTTGCAAATAATTGCAAAATAACAAATCTAGAATAATATGAATTTTTGTAACATAAAATTTAGAAAAAAAATGAATATAAGTTCATGTAATTTATAATTATCATTATTTTATTATGATCTTACATATATAAAGTTTAGAAAATAATGAAAATAAATTCATGTACTTAATAATTATAATTATTTTTTATGATCTTACATACAAAAAAAAAAAAAAAAAAAAAAATTTAAAATCCGGTGTGCTTATTATCCTAACAGGCCCCGATGCATAGTATTAATAAAACGCACCAGTGCATCACATTTATGTGCACCAGAAATTAATAAACGCAAATAAAAAAATGGAACTCTATTTTGTTTAAGTTAAAAAAAAGCGGAAATTTGAAAAATGGGCAGCAAAATATTTTCAAAAATATAATTTGATAAAATAATTCTTTAAATACTAAAGACTTTTCATTATTTCACTATTTTTGCTAAAAAAAATTAGTCAGATTTTTGCAGGAGATAGACTTGGAGCAAGAGAGCACCAGGGCACTGTGGATGGTGAAATACGTTCCAAGATAAGTATTCAGACAATTAGAAACCAAAACTCTGATGATTCAAGTCCTCTATCATAGAATTTTAAACCATTTCATGATTAAATTTAATTTTTTTTACATTTTTCTGCAATTTTTTATTTTTTCCTGCAGTTTTATCCATTTTTACCCTGAACCCTTTATTTTTTTTTTTTTGCCCTTTCTTCTCCCTATTTATTTGATTTCAGAATTAGGGTTTTTCATTCTAGATTGATGTCAAACCCATGGGATGACTTGCATAGCCAGTTCCCAATCCATTCGGCAATTGTGTGAATTTTTGAAAAAATGGATTTTTCTTTATCAAAGTGCCCTGCGTACTCCACTGCACCGGTGCTCTGTATTATTAAAATTCACCACGCAAGTTTTGTGTCATAAAAAATTGAAAACAGTTTTTTTTTAAATCCGTGCGCCAAATCTGAAATAGGGCACCGGTGCTCTCTTTAACTAGGAAAGCACCGTACAGTGTACATCACCGTTTTTGTAGTGCATTTATAATACCCCATGCACCGCTAGGTGTATTACACTATTTTTGCGGTGCATTTATAATAAAGAATGCACCGTACGACGTATTATACTGTTTTGCGGTGTGCTGTTAATATATACATGCACCGGCAACGATGCGGGTTTCATGAAACGTGCACTGGTGTCTCGAGATTTATTTTCTAACTGAAAAGTTGACAATTTATTTATAAATATATTAATGAATGATATGCTACAGGTTTCATATTGATAAATAAATGACTGACAAGATATCAAGTAACAAAAATACTGCTAACACATCAACAAAAGCAAGAAAGGCAAGTTCTTTGTAAATTCTTTATAAAAAATATTATTTTTGAACTATATGTAACTTTAGCTAATATGTATTGTTTACTGTGTATCATGCAGAGCCACAAAATGATGAAGCTCGATATGATTATTTTTTATCTATGACCAGAAGAGCGTAAAAGTTTAACGGAAAAATTGCAAAAAGACGAATAAGGTGAACGAAACAATACTATCGATCCAATATGAGTTTCTTTTTCTAATTATCATTTATTATATATTTAAAATTATTAGATAACATGTGTCAAACACTCTACTAATTCACATTTGTTTAATGTTCTACAGGGACCAACAACTCAGAAAAGGAATGTTGTTCTAAGAAAAGAAAAGAAATAGAACATGCAAATGAAAATGAATTGCTCCTTGGCTCATCTGCAGTGGTGCTGGAAGTTAACGAAAGGGGGAAAACTTTTACAAAAGTTTGAGAGATCTAGTGGAACGAATAGAACAACGTGCTTCAAATATAATATGTAATCATTGAATTTTTCGATCATTAGGTACAATAAATAAACAATTTAGCATTAAATATTAATTTTCAAGAATTTTCTTGCAAAAAAGAAAAGAAAATGGAACCCATTCAGCACATAAAACAAGACGACAAGGAAGAAAATGGTTGATCTCTAAGTTTGTGAGTAATTATTTTTTGGATTATTCATAAACAAAATTATTGAGTTTAGCCAACTCAATGGGTGGTGATGTTGTTAGAATTGGCTACTCTAGAAAATCACACTTGTATGAATATGAAAATCCAATATAAATTATAATTGATGGACAATGACACTAAAGATGCGAAAAATAAATGAGGTAATGAAGCAGCAACAATTACTATGATGGAGATCAATCTAGTTTGTGTGAATTTTTTATGAGTTTCGTGGAATAGACTCAATAGCATGTTGTATAATGAGTCACTCAGTTGCATGGTAAGCAAGTCTAGGATGGTTTTGTAGTGGTCATTTTATGTACCTGGTAATTCCAAGATATGGAGTATGTAAGCCTTATAAAGGAATGTGTATCCCTATAAAAGTTTGTGGTCATCTCAAAACCACTTTGTAACTACAGGTTCATGGTCAGCGAGAAACCATTTTGCAGTGTCAGTTTGTGGTCAGCTAAAAACCACGTATAATAGTGAAGCAGACTGGAAATAGGTCTGTGTCAGTGTTTCCCACTGAAGGAAGAGCATGGTTACGGGTCATCCGATAAAACCCCAATGAAAAAAGAGCATGGTTATGGGTCATCCGATAAAACCCCGATGAAGGAAGCACATGGTTACGGGTCATCCGATAAAACCCACGTTGGAGGGGGATATGTAGATACCGGTACATGTATGCAGTGATAATGGTTGACAGAACCATGTATACGAAGGACATCCTACAAGACCAGCGGTTGCAGCGGTTGGTACCCATGCATTCCAGTGGATGGTTGCTCCTTTATATGGACGTCGACATATCCTTTTTTTTATGTTTGACCACAACTAAATTTTACAAAGTGATATCGAGACAAGTAGTCATTAAGGGGGTGTGTTGAAATGTGTAATTCCTACTTGTCCAGTTGTGACTCTCTATGAATAGAGTCTGTTCCTATTTCCTAGGTTAGCTAAAACTAGTTTCCTTATTTGGTGTGAGGTTGAGATATTCCCTCAACCGACTTATTGTACATCCAAGATAGATTTCCTATCTTGAGACTAATTCATGTATAAATGTGTGTAATCAATTTGATTAATATATAGTTTCGCATATTGACATTTTATTTTAACAACTTAACTAGATTTCATTTTTGTATTTTTTAAGTTGTTTTACAAAAAGCATCATTAAATGTCTTCAAACAGTTTCTAACATACAAAGAAGAATCATCAGACGAATTGATTGAAATTGGGTTAAATATGGGTTGTGAGTATATGTTGGCATATCAGAATTTAATTGTGGAATTTGTAAGCATCTATCAATCTTGTTTTAATTAGCTCCGTCTATAATTAATATAACAAAAGCATATTTTATATTAAATATATGATTTGTTATGGGGTATAAAACTTGCAGGAAACAAAGTATGGAATTGCGCCAACAAATGAAATTTTGAAAGATGGCATGGTACATAGTTTTGAAAGAATGTGTATAGTTTATGAGTCAATTGTTGCTATGGTACGTCATTTTTCTTTTCAATTTATGTTGATGTATATTATTTAATATTGGAATTTTCATTATTCTCACCAATGTATATACACCCATTTCAATTTATTTTTATGTTTGTAGATGGAAAATAAAGAAGAAGAAAACAATCAATGTCGTGAACACAACATTCCTAAAAATAACCCAAGTCATGGAAGTAGCTCTGGCAGTGACAACAGTTGAAGTGAAGAATGACGATCACTATGTAATTTGGATATCAAAGCAAGGCATTTTATTTTTTGAAATATGTCTATGAAATCAGACATTTTGTTTAATGTAATGGACATAGTGTCCCAATTGAAAGACAAAGGGATATGAATAATTGTCCCATTTTTTTATGATAAACACTGTCTTATATATATATATATATATATATAATATTTGCTTTAATTTATTCTATTTCATTCTCCATTATCTCTATTGCGTTCTCCATTATCATTCTCAAACGAACTAATAAAATTTTAATTCATATGAATATTGTTATAAGATGTTCCGAATTTTGATGAATAATGAATTTAAAACAATCACAATAATTGGACTGTGAGAGGTGGAAGTTTCTAAAAAAACAAAAATGAAACCTGATGCGTTTATGTGTCTATATGCACCGGTGCATTTATGATTCTATGGGCACCACACTAATACCAATTCCAATTATAAATATCGGTGCCTTTGTGTGATAATGCGCACCGGGGCGTTTATATATCTATAAGCACCGGTCCATTTGTAGATGCCATGTGCACCGCACAAATATTGATACCAATTATAAATATCAGTTCCTTTTTGAGATACGGAGCACCGGTGCCTCATAAAGATACATGCACCGGTGCACTTATACGACCTATGCACACTGCTCAAATCCCAAGACCAATTAAAATGGCCCCATGCGTTGTATCACCAAAACTAGGCCCGGTGCTGTTGTTTTCCTTAAATGCCTGATGCATTCTCCTTAGACCGCCCCGGTGCACTGTCTACCAATATGCACTGGTGCGTTCAAACCTGATAAGAGCACCAATGGAAAAACACCTGTAATAACCTCTGGCCACACATTTTTTTTTAGTTGTGTTCAATTTCTATTAAAAGCTCTACCAAAACCTCCGTTACCAGAAACAGATGTGGTAGCATATGTTTTTTTGACAATTTTGGCCAATTTTATAACACTAAAAACCTGCTTTGTAACCTCCGCTAGAGGGTCTTTTCCTTGTAGTGTCATTTCCTTAACAAGTCTATAAAAAATGTCAAGGGAAGAGAAAATAGAACATGACTATAAGGAAATTATAGTGAAATTATCATGGAGACTCCTTGTATTCTATAGGAATCATTACTATTAATTTTTAGCCAAAGATGAGTTGAGGCCAATGGATTGATTATATCCAAGATATAATAGTAAGCTAATTAGTTTTTATTTAATGTGTATTTCTTTATTTCCCCCAATTCATGGAATCTATTGCATGTATTCAATTGGATATCTATTAAAATGGATAATATGATTTATATTTATACATAAATCTAGTGGAGCTTTGGTAGGAGAGCATATTTTGTTCTTTAGCTGTCTTGTGTGTAGTATGCATGTGCAAGAGGTGGATGGAAGGTCTCCAGATGTTGGAGGAGGATTCTTAATCGCTACACTAATTATGATTAGCATAATAATTAACAATTGAATGGTATGCCAACATATTCTCCTCCCCCTCAATCTATTCAAGCGTGTTAGATGTTAACTATGGGAAAACTTACTCAATGATCCACCCATTAGTCTACACAAATCTTGGGAAAATATTTGAAGTTAAAATATTAACAACATGAGGATATTCTGGTTAACACCCATGACTTAGAGTTTCTTCATCAACTCTATATAAGCTTTTAAGACCCACCTTTAGTGCTAAAAACTCATATTTCCGCCCATATCCCTATTTTAAGATGAAGGATCCCCTTAAGAGGCCAAATATGATGGTTTTGAAACATCGTTCTTAGCCTTGGATGCATACAATCTTCTCTTAATTCAAATTTCATGTTTTTCCTCATGTTTCTATGCCAAAGGCCCCTAGACACATCATTATGATAAAAAAATACTAATGGTGTTGAAATCCATGCATGGAGACTAATAATATCACAAAGATAACATGTGTGGTGGTTTAATGCTTCTTTGTTTTCACTACATGCTTAGAAGTTTCCTTTAGGACCTAATATACTAGGAGGTTTCCCCCCTCAACCATGTCTATGGCCTTTATATCCACACCTACTGTTGAAATCTCCTATTCAACTTGATTTCTATCGAAAAAACTGCCAAAAAAATATAATAAAACCTATAAAAATTATTACAAACAAAATAATTAAATTTGGATTCAAATCACTTTTATCACGACCTTTATAATCTTAAGAAATAAAAAATCATCTATCCTTAATTAATTTCAATCATATATTTGTAGCAAATATTTATTGATTTGTTCGATGTGTTAATAATATACAGATTAAATAATTTAAATAGGACATTTAGAAACTAAATATTTATGTAATTAAGTGGTGATCATTTATTTGTTTGAGAAATATAAATATTAAAAAATGCAATTGAATTATTCTACAAAATAATTATTTGTAAATTTGTTTTATTTATTAAGGAAAGCATAATAATTTAATCCTACTTATACATGTAAATACAACAAAAAGGAGCTTCACATCACTTTATTATACTTGCCATCTATTTCCAATAAACTTAAAAAGTAGTACCACCACCACATAAGATATTAAATTCTCTCCAAATATATGATGCCCTACAACTTTTGAATAAAGTTAAAATATAGTACGACTATGTTGAGAAATATAGCACAAAGCAATAAAGTGATTTCTCTTCAATTAGTAACTTTTTGTGAGTGTTTTTTAATTATTTAGATTAGGATATTATTTTACTAAGGATATTAGTTTTCTTCTTCATCAAAAAAATACCAACGCATAAAAGAGAAAGAGACAAGAGACAAAATATAGGATATCAGCCAGGGCCAAAACCTCTCACTCCTTGAGAGGAAAACTGACACAAATTCTTCTTATAGATATTCCAATTGACGAATATGAATACCAATACCCTTGATCTATTTTCCAGATACTAGAGTGCATATCAGAGTTGGCATCAATGTAGATGGCACAAATGCAGAGTAAAAAACAATGCAGATTTTTCAGTAGATAGTGCAGTAACTAGGATCAGTAAGAGACTTTGGAGATAGATGCATCATACTAATTCAGTTTGGATGTTTTTTTAGTTTCAGAAGTTGCAATAGAAAACAACACTAGAGATGTGTTGCATGAAGAACATTCCAAATATACAAGATCATGATGGATTTTAATTCCTTTCTTGTTGAGAGGGAATGTTGAAAATGGCAACAAGAAATATTGAAAATGGCACCCATCAAGCTTCTAATTTAATTTTCCCTTAATTAAATTAGAATTAAATTGTAATTCCATCAAATGACAACTTATAAGTGTTAACTGAGTCAGGAGGACTTAGTTAGCTTAATCAATTTGAGTTTGAGGTCAAACTAGAGGCATGTAGGATGTTTCCTAGTTTTTAGGAGCCATGGTTGATTTATTTGTGACTTGTAATTAGTTAACTCAAGTATTTGAGTTAAAATCAATTTAAATACCTCTAACTCAGAGATGAGCTAGTGAGAGGTCCAGCGAATTAAATATGATTTAATTCGCATGCAGTGATTATTCAAATAACACATAATTCACTATAAATAGTTGTACAGTTCTAAGGAAGACCGAGTTGGGATTGGGGTTAAAGGGAAGATAACTATCAATTACATATAATTAAAAAATTGTATAGGTCATGCATGAGGTCATCAGGGAGCCCTAGAATTATTGTGAAATATATTGATGGGAATTTTCTAATTAATAGGGTCTCAATTAGCCTAGGAATTTGTAAGGATGGTTAGTCAGGCAGAGGCAAGAACGTGGTTAAATATTTGACCAAAATTTCTTAAATCAGTGTCAGGATTAGAGAAGGATCGAATTCAGACAGTCAAAAAAGTGCCAAGGTTCCCTAGGAAGAGAAATATTGTTGTATTGTTTCATGTTCTTAAGTTTATGCAATACACAGAGAGCATGGTTTTTAGCTGAGGCTTTCCTCAGATAAATATTTGTGTTGTGTGTTTGATATTCTTTCTCTTTCTTCATCATGTGATTGTGAGATCATAATTTGCTTCCGCAATTTGTTGAATTGATTCAGTATTTTGTTTTAGTATATTACAAGATCAATTGAATCTGTTTAGATATTTTTGCATGGTATCAAAGAAGGAATCTCTATAGAATACAAGAACCATAGTTTGTTTTGAACAGGTACATTGAATTTTCATATTTATTCTTCAGGACCAGCAACAGATCAAGATGTCTTTCTATGGATTGAGACTCAAACATTCCCTTGAGGGTAGTTTGAATTACATAGCATGGAAGGACATGATGGAGGCAGTGTTGGAGGACAACGTGTTGAAGGAATGCATAGACAATGATATTCCCAAGCCCACAACAAGAGATGCTCAAAATATTGATGCATGGAAGAAGAATGTAGCAAAGGTGAGTAGGATTATGTTAGAAGGAGTTTGAGATTATATTGTCTTGAACCTTCATTGAAAGGAAACTTCAAATTCTATGTTAAATGCCTTAACAAATATGTTTCGGAATAGCAGCAACCACAGGAAGCTACACTGCTGTAAAATATCACAAATATCAAAATGGAGGAGGGTGAGACAATACCAAAATACTTGACGAGGTTCACTCAATATCGAGATGGGCTTGGAATTGTTTTTGTTACCATTCCTAAGGATGATTTGGTGAGCCTATCACTTCTAGGCCTTCCCAAGAGATGGCACAACTACCAGGATTTGGTAAATGGGAGGAAGAAGTTACTAGAGTGGGAGCGATTGTGATCCAACTTGGTACAAGAAGAGATAAGGCGAAGCACCAGATACAGGACCTATTCCAAAGTCAAAGAATAAGATTTTGCATTAGTGAGAAATTAAAATAAATCCAAGGGAAAGAATTCCCAAGGCGAAGATGGCAAGAGAGATTCGTCCAAGATCAAATGTTTTTACATTCATGAGTACGGGCACTATGTCATGAAATGTCCATAGAATGCAAGAAAGAAGGATTATGAAGTTGCAGCAGCAGGTGAAGCTCTAGCTGCATAGTTCAAGCTTGAGTTTACTCTCATTGCATGCATGGACATCACTATAATTGGATGCATGTGGTATCTCGACAGCAGCGCCTCGTTCCATATAATGGGGAATAGAGATATCTTCAGGGGCTTGGAGGAGAAGGACCTCTAGCAAAACATAGATTTTGTACATAATGAAAGGTATAGTGCAACTGACATAGGTACAATTACCTTTCAGAGGGAGTATACCTCCCCTCTCAAACTAATTGATGTTTTGTTTCTTCTAGGGCTAAATAAGAATCGTGTTTTCGTAGCAGTATTAGAAGAATATGGTCATCATGTGATATTTATAAAATGGAAGGTTTTCCATAGACACATCGCCATGGTACAGGTGAAATAGATCGGTGTGTGACTCAAGGACCTATATGCTCTCAATGTTGAAGATGCATGCAAATATTTAAGGAGAAAATTGAAGCTTAGAGACTTGGTGGTTGAGGGGGAGCATAAATTACCTCTCAACATGCAACCTCAGAAGAAGCGTCAGAAGGTTTTGGATTAGCCACAATTGGAGAAGGAGAGAGGAGACTGAGTGGAGGCATCCACTCAAGTAAATACCTCCTGTAGGAGGAAATTTCGAGCTAGGTAGGCAGAGGGAGTAGATGCAGCCATACTCTTGGTGAGAGGTGGGTCAATGTGAAGTCATAATCCCAAGAGAAGAAATTTGGGAAGGGCCCATTAATATTTCTTATCTCATGGATCAGTACTTGGCTACAGGGGTACCACAATACACAGTAGCAAGATGGATCACCGGTGATTAATGTCTGAGATGTCAAAGTGAAAAATGTCAGATACTTGATTGCATATCAGAGTTGGTAGAAGTTCAGATGGCATAGATGCAACGTCAACAACAATTCAGAGTTCTCAGTATATAGTGAAGTAGCTAGCAGCAGTCACGGACTCTCGATAGAAATGCATCATACTGATTCATTTTGGATGTTTTTTTTTTTTTTTTTTTTTTTTTTTTTTTCAGAATTTGTAGTAGAAAAAAAACACTAGAGAAGTGTTGCATGTAGAACATTTCAAAGGTACAGTATCAGGATAGATTTTAATTCCTTTCTTGTTGAGAGGGGGTATTTAAAATGGAAACAAGAAATATTGAAAATGGCACCCATGAGGTTTCTGATTTAATTTTCCCTTAATTAAATTAGAAGCAAATTGTAATTACATCACATGACAGCTTATAAGTGTTAATTGAGACAGGAATACTTAGTTAGCTCAGTTGGAGGTCAAACTAGAGCCATATAGGGTGTATTCTACCTTTTAGGAGCCCTGGTTGAGTTATTTGTGAGTTGCAATTAGTTAACTCAATTATTTGAGTTAAAATCAGTTTAACTAGTTCTAACCGAGAGATGATCTATTTAGAGGTCCATTTAATTAAACATGATTTAATTCACATGTCGTGAACCATAATATAAATGATAATTATCTATAAATAGCTATTTCTTGTCAGTTCTAAGGAAGGCCCGGTTATGATTGGGGTTAAAGGTAAGATAACTATCAGTTGTATAATTAGAAAATTGTACAAGTCATGCATTAGATCATCAGGGAGCCTTAGAAGTATTTCCCAATATATTTATTTGAATTTCCAAATTAATAGGGCCTAAATTAGCCCACGAATGTGTAATTTTTGTCTCGCTGAGGCAAGAAAGTGGTTATATATTGGACCAAACATTATTAGATTAGTGCCAGGATGATTGTAGGATTAGAGTGAGACAAACAATAGAGTGTAGAAATTTCTCAGGAAGAGAAATATAATTATATTGTTTCATCTTCTTGAATTTATGAAATATATAGATAGTGAGGTTTTTAGTTGAGCCTTTTTCCATATAAATCTTTGTGTTGTGCGATTGATATTATTTCTCTTTCTTGTTCACGCAATTGTGTGATCGTAATTATTTTCTACAATCTGTAGAATTGATTCAGTATTTTGTTTTAGTACATTACAAGATTAGTTGAATCTATTTATATATTTCTACAAAGAATTCATTATTGCATTGGGATGAGGTTCTATAACTCATGACAACAAAATGGCACAAGATCAAAGCTAGTTATACACCAGACACCATACGAAAACATGCCTGACTCATGTGCACAACTTTGATTCATTCATTCGCCAAATCAGGATCACTCACACATCCCACATGTTGTGGAGCCATCATGCATTCACCTATCTAGCCAATTGCTTTGTTGTGAGGGCTGAAAGGAAAATCTGCCATATCACTAAGCCAAGGTTGATCTTTCATCGGGATCGAAAGATTTGAATGCATCACTCTTAAATTGCAGTAAATTATATTTCATAAAAAGTCAAAGTTGAATTGTTTGTTGTGATAATAAAGAAATTCTATGCATTTTTTTCCTATGGTGCATTGGTTTATGCAGTGAAGAGGTTTATTAAAATAAAGTGAGGTGATAAAAGATTGAGTGTTAAAAAATTATGATAGAAATTTTCCATATTCTCTGTCACATGAATTTATTTGCTAGTGAAGCTTCAATATGGAAAAAAATTGAGGAGGTATAGTATATTCCTGTATATTTTCCTGTTTCACTATGTGAATATAGGACCTTCCCTAGAAAACACCCATAAAATTCTGGACAAAATTCTAGATGAAATAGAAAAAACATGGGCGTCTTTTTGTAGCAATACAACCTTAGACTAGAACAACAGACCTTTCTCAAAAAAATTATGTGCGATTTTGCAGCAAAAGTTCCCATGGGAAATGAAGGAAAGATAGAGAAGTGGAACTAAGCTCTTCACACTTGGATCCAAGCTACAACGTATGAACTTAGTCATAGACCTTCATAATTTGAAGGAATTAGACACACGTCTTTCTAGGGTGGGGCAACCAGAATTGAAGAAACTCAGTTTGGCTCTCAATCCATCTATGCTTCCATTAATGCAATCCAAACTCCGAGAACAACCTTGTGAGGAGGTTAGGTTCACAACTTCTTATTTTCTCAACACGATCATAGCTTTAACATCGCCACTACTGCCTTACAATAATTTTATCATGAGAGATATAATACAACTAATAGTAGAAGCCCTTGAAGGGTTGAACAACATCATGCCTCCTACCTTTCAGCATTAACACAAAATCTTAGAACTCATGGAAGAGTTCATCTTTGGCACATTCATGTTGAATCTGGAATGTGAGGACTTGATCTTTGAGGTGCTCTAGAACTTTTACACCAGCATTAGATCAGCTCATCGAGGGAGTATCAAAATAAGCATGAGAAATATTATATCCTTGTTCCTAGAAGGGGATGCCGACATCTGCAATATACTGAGATCCAAATTGCTGACCATTTGGAGGAAGGAAATAATTGCATCACCAGCTGCCTATGATTAGGTCGAGAATTTGGTCATGTAAAACATAAAATTTATCATAAGGGTGTTAACTAATAAGGATCTTAAAAGGATTGATGGGGGCATAAAGAACGAAGGTAGTAAAACCTATATCAGGAATGAACCAAGAAGGAGAGGAATATGATTTATCTGCAAGGGACCTTGGACACTTGACTATTCATGTCTAGGTGATAAGAATGAGGAAAAAAGGAAAAAACAAGAAGAGATTGCTTCAAATAATGGGGGGTGTTCTATAGAAAGGTCTATTGATTTTCATGGTGGTGAGAAGAAACCCAACGTTTTTCAAAGAGACTTGCAGGATAAGCCAATGATAATGAACCAACTTGAAAAAGAGTACATGTAAGGGAAGAAGGTAATTATTCCTCATGATGTGGTAAAATATTATAGAAATGAGTCCATATATCTCCAATGGTACATACATGAAGAGTATGAGCAATCAAGTGTAAATAAGAGTCCACCAGTACATCCATGTTTGACAACTAGAGCGGGTGAACAACAAATTGTCCCCACACGTGGAAAAGGCCAGGAAGAAGATATTCAAGGAGACTCGAGTGAGGAACCAATATTAATAAACCAACATGATGTGAATGATCATGAGGGGCCACATCACGAATATAATATGCAGGATGAGACATTTTTGGAGATTCGGTCAAGGGTTCAAGCTGGAGCGATGATAGTTGAGCATCTAGCACAGACAAATACAAAAGGATTCAACAGGGCACCATAATTACCAGTATAAGAATTTCAGGAAAAGATCATGCATTTCAAGACAGATCTTATGATGTTGAAGAAGAGAGTCTAGACAACCTAAGACACTATCTTACAAGGGAATAATAAAATTGAGGAGCTCATAGGGGTATGTCCTGAATCAAAAACCAAGTTGTCTAGTGTTGACGAACAACTCAAGTCCCTCACAAGGCAACAAGAGGAGTAAAGTTCAAAGTTCCAGAGCATCCCTTTATAATAGTAAATAGATAAGGATTGCAACACTACCAAACCACCTTTATACATTGGGGAGAACATACCCAATATTCTCCAAATGGATCATCTTAAGTGGCTAGGTGGAGCACCATGAGTGGGGCATCGAGCAACATCAACATGGTAGATTTGTTCCATGTGCAGGTATTCATCCTTCCCACGACATGGATTGGTGAGAGATTATGAGTTGGTACTCTATTGGTGGGATGATTCTTAGGATGATACTCTTATCCAAGGGAATATCACAACATGGGCCCTTAGGCACAAGCAGTGACAAAGGGTTGAGGTGGTATCATAACCCACACGTCCCAAGACTCATGTGGCATTGGGATCCAAGTGGATCTATTAAGGGCAGGATCGGTTGGAGGATTTTTTGGGATCCAGGTATGAAAGGATCAATTCAATGTCGTTTATCATCCACACATGAGATAAGACACTCATTTTTATGGGATCCAGATGCTTCTGTTATGGATAAAATTGTATTTCTTGATGGAAAGCAATCTTTGGGTGGGAGGATTTGTAATATTCCCTTTTTTGATATGGTCAAAGTGGAAATAATCTGCCCATGGTATTCACCGTGGTATTTTCCCATGGTATCGACCCATGCTATTTTCCTTAATTTTTCGAGAGTAAAACAATAAAATAAATCCTCTAGAGAGCCCATCAAGTTTATAAAAGGCGAAATCCTATAAAAGGAATAAGAGCTTGACTATGTGATCATCTCGAATTTATCTACCTTATTGTATTTTCTTGAGAACTTGGAGTAGCCAGTTCTAGTTTGATCCCAGGGTCGAAAACCCTATGGGCTCTGATATATTTATATGGGCATGTACTAATTTATTTTGTTAATCATATAAATAAAGGATGTGTTCTTGTATGTCCCTAGTGTTCTATATTTGGCTTGTTATTACCTCATTTAGAACACTAAAATATTCCAGATTTGTTGATTATTTGGCCATTTGAAATATTACATGCTCTCACTAATGTTCTAAAATGATGAAATTGTAAATAGTGATTTGTTTAAAAACATTGATCTTCATTTATATTTTCTCAATTATTTACTTTATCAAAAAAAATTTGCCACCTCTAATTAAATCTTCCAAGAAATATATATTGAATTGTTGAATAGTTATTAATCTAAATTGACTTAAAATTCTGGGAAAGAACGAAACTTAAAATTATATATAATTAATAAGAGATTCTGAAAATACCAACTATAATGCTTCAAAATAAAAACTACAAATAATTATTTATTCCTTCAAAAGGGAAAAACCCTAGGGCTTGTTTCCTAGCTAATGAAGTCTTCCTAGGGTTATCTGAAATCAGAAAATGTTTTTCTGAGAGTATTTGGCAAGTCAAATAAGAAGATAAAAAGGTTAAATACTTTTTCCTCCTCCATCGCACTACTTCCAAAAGGAATTTAGATATTTTTCTCTTCTTAAATGTATTTACAAGATTATGGAAAAAATAATAGCCATAATAATGAAGCCTTTTCTTTGTTACTTAATATCTCATGAATTGTTCCGCTTCTTACACTTCCGATAAACGGATTAGCCTTTCAGTTTTTTTATTTGGTAAGGTGTTGAGATAGGCTACCCAAATTAACATTATAATCCTTATCTTTCTAAGTGTGGCAAAAAGTTTGAGCATGGCCTTACTCGATGAGAGAGATAAAATTATGGGCTCCTTTTCACTCTCCATGTAGCTATTTGTGGATGACATTTTATTCTGGCTGTTGGAGGGATGAAAATTTTTTTAAAAACAAAATTGATTTATATGTCATATCTACATGACAGGAATGTTAATAAATGTGGAAGAATTCAAATTTTCATTCTAATGGGTGGAAGAAGAAAAAGAAAATATACTATCCATATACTGGTTATTTATGGTTTATCAAGTGTAGTCATAAGATGGGTTAAAATATTTTGGCTTCTTGAAGTCAAATGGTTATAGAAATAAACACTAAGATTGATTTCATTTTAAGATTGAGAAAATATAGTCTTTATGGTGTGATAATTAGTTGTATAAACAGATTGGTTTCATTTTAAGGTTGAGAAAAGATAGTCTTTATGGTGTGATAACTAGTTGTACAAACAAAGTATACTTATCTTGGAAATTTATTTTAGAGGACATTCTTTTTTAATATTTGTATTATTCATGCCCAATGGGGTATTGGTGAGAACCACAATGATTGACATTCATGTTTATATGGGTGGAGAACTAGAAAAATGTTGGTCTGGCCTGGGTTCAATAAAAAAATAGTATAGTCCCTAAGGAGTGTAATAGTTGGGTCCTGAAGAATATTCATCTATTTGCAAAAGTATCGGTTGCTAAATATGTAAGGAATTTGATCTAGGTAAGGGTTTATGGTGCGAAGTGTTTGTAAAAAAATATGTGATGGGTAATAATTTAGAGGATGACTCATAGTTTAGAGGACTAGATAAGGAAATCTATACAGTCATATCATAATGCTTAAGTTATCTTGATGATAGTGATAATTCCATTCTTGGTTATAGGTGATTTCCTTGTATGAATGATAGAGAAAGGAAATATGGTTACGATTGGTGCTAAACTTTTGATAGGATGTGGTTTTTCATCTACATTAAATAGAAACTTGGTATGAACCACTAAAGGTGCACCCTATGGAGTAAAAAAAGGAAATCAAGAACATTTTTTGGGTTAGTAGGTGAATATGTAGGAGAATAAGAGGGGATATATTTCTTCTCCTAAGATTACCAAGTCACAAAGTCTTATAACATGATTTTAGTCAAGGTTAAATAATCTAGGTGTTATTATCATTGCAAAGCTAGGTTACAAATTGTTAAGTAAAGGAGAGTATTTTGGAGATCAATTGTGGTGCTTTAATCGTATTTGAAAATTAGAATGTCCTCTACATATTAAGCTTTGTATGTGGTTAATGATTATGTATAAGACAATAATATTACATAACCTATAAAAATATTTTCCTTCCATTCTAGTGGCTTATTTTTGTGTAAAGAACATAAGGATACCATATATCAACTACTTGTTTTATTTCCCTAATCTGCACAAGTTTGGAAGGAGGTGAAAAATATTTATGGGTTTAAAGAGGTATGGGGGGTTCCATCAATGGATGATAGTTTTAGGAAGTGCTATGAGAATGAAAATAGAAATTTTATTGGAGTATTTCCACTTATTATAGCATAACAGATCTAGTTGGCTAGGAACATTATTCTGTTTGAAGATAAACATGCTCCTGTCCTAAATGTATTTCTCAAAGCATGAATGATCTCTCTTGTTTAAAACAGACAAAGAAAAACCCCCTAGATAGATTTTTGAGGAATATGTGAATAGGTCCATGACATGGGCTTATTTGGTGGGTTTACTTCTTGCAATCCTATGGTGTGTGGCATTAGTGGTGTTTATTTTCTAAGTGATGCACATTTTTGGACATTTAAGGAGGGATTGGATGGTCACATTGTTAATTTTGTTGAATTGATGTTTTTGAATTTGGTTCTTTTATTTGTAATTGAAAAAGGTGCTCAAAGGTTACAATTTTTTTAAGATTGCATTATTGTTATCTATTGGATGAGTGGGGTCTATCCATTATAAATTTGTATGCTTAGGCCAATTTATGTGGATATGAAATATGTGGTGACTACTTTTCCTCATATATATTATAAACATGTTTATAAGGAAAGAAATATGTTGGTCGATGAAATTTCCAAAGTAGGAATTTTGTTTATTTTTAGGGAATAAGGCATATGCGAGTTGGATAACAATAAATCCTCAATTTATGATCAAAATATATTTTATTCAATTTTCAATTATGATGTTAATTTGAGGAGATATTGTATAAAGACCAACATTTTATTTCTATCATTTTATTGGATATGGAGATAGACTCCATTTTTAAACTCCCTTTAGGATTCTAGATTGCACTAATTTTATATATTGTTAGTGATATATATAATATTCATGTTGTAATATTGGGGATTATTCAGGGAAATTTACAAGACTATTGAATAAAAAGAAATTTGTTTTTTTTGTGATTGGATTTCATGATATTTTTTAAGAAGTAATTCAACATTTGAGAAACATATTTTTTTAGTAAATAATGAATGCATTTTTTTAGTAAATAATGAACACTACCCCACATTGTGTGGATGCTAACCCATTTAAATCGTCAACCCTGATTATAGGCCATCTCACTAAGAGAATCAAATATAATCTAACACATAATTTGCAACAACTATCAACAATATAAAAAAACTTCAAGTTTGACTCTAAACCATTTGAACTAACACTTAAACTATTTGAACCCCATGGGAGAAGATAAGTCAAAACTAGAGGACAACCGAACTTATCCATGAGATCAACATGATTATGCAGGATATAGTATCTCATACCACTGCATATGTGAAGAGCCAGGAATGAGGTCGCAGACCACCTAGCTAACTAGGGATGCAACCACAAATGACGCTAGCTGGACATCAATGCATCTGACAGGGCCTGGGATATAGAACTACACCCATTGGAAATCATCATAAACAAAGATAAGTAAATTTCTCAAGATCGAGACCCTCGATCGAGGTGCCATGAGGCAGTGGAGAGGCGAGTTTCAACAGTGGCATGCGGCATCGTGCAAAGACCACATGGATGATTCACCATTTGACATGATCATTTGGGACATGACCATATGTTCGATAATAATACCTGCATAGGAGCAGTCGACAACCATAGGGTAATGCCAGGAAACTCTTGGAAATAATGTCGGGATCGAACTTTAAGGCAGGAGGCATGCCAGAGTGGTAGCAATGATCCCGGAAGGCAGCTAGAGGAAACAGGAGCAGTAAAGGCAGAAGGTTGGCGTTGGCAGCTGGTCATATGGTGTGTTCTGTGTCTCCCAATTATGTTAGAAACCATGAATGTAAATATAAATCGGATGTCTCTGCTCAAAAATCCCCCCGAAAGAGGTTTTTTTACCCTTCTTAGGTCTTTTCCAAACCATAAGTAGGCTATAGAATGCTTCATTGTGTGCATGCGACCCTCGTCCATATTTATGCAGCTAGTTTCTAATTTTTGGTTGGTTTTTAGTCAGTTTTTTTCAATTGCAAGGTTAAGGGTTCTAAGATTCTACAACATGCAGTCTTTTGCTTTTTGTTGAAGAATGCCATGGTAATTCTGATTTTTACGGGCCTTGTGGTTATACCCTGCTTTCGAACTCCTTGTAATGTCCCTCCTTTTTCTAGTTCCGTGTTAATGTTTGGGAAGGGCTCTTGTCTTGCAATGCCAGGATGGGAAATGGGTAGGTATGTCATCCAAAATGCTTCAGTCTTGCAATTTTATGAGATAGCTAGCATGACTAGGCACGACTGTCCTGGCAACATTGCGGGAGGTGGAAATAGGTCTTGCTCTCAGATTCATTTTACCATTTCCCATTTACATGGCATGCAATGTTGTAGGGTTTGCAATGTAGAGTCTAGTTTTTGGTTATTCTGGGGGGGTAGTGCAACCATCCATTTGGGGTTCTTGTTCATGCATTTTACTCTGCATTTAAGTAGGTTTATGTTGCGATTGAGTCGGAATACGCTGCATTTAAGTCTGCATTTTAACCTTCCTTTTCTCATAGACTTATGTCGTTCTAGGAACACCTTCTCTGACATATTCCAAAGGAACAGCAAGGTTGTGGGCCCCAACTATAGTAACATAAATACCGTTATTGACTTCCTTTTGCCTTACACAGGCCCTGCAAAAGTAAAAACAGGTTTCCCTAGCTCTCTATCTAACAATCCAGGGAAAAATCGAATCTTGATTGTATGAGAACACACATCAATGGAAAAAGGACAGACTACCAGGAAGCGCGGTAGGGAAAAAGGAAAGAAAAAGCAGTTCAAACCACCAAGCTCCAGCAAGCGAGGCATGAAATCCAAGAAAGAGGTCATAGAAAACCTTTTCGAAACCTACACCACAGGGAATCCTCCCCAAGTCCGCAATCTCATTCAGAGATGGGAGAGAGAAAGTGGGCATAAAGAAGAAGACATAGAAATGCACGAAGAAGAAATGGACTTTATATTTTATCC
Source organism: Pinus albicaulis (assembly GCA_034641835.2). Lineage (NCBI taxonomy): Eukaryota > Viridiplantae > Streptophyta > Pinopsida > Pinales > Pinaceae > Pinus > Pinus albicaulis. The sequence goes on from CM076574.1 coordinate 427,171,355, forward strand.
AGAGAATACTAGAGGAGGCTTATCCCTATTCCATCAATCTATTAAGACTTACTAGACTTTTAAATGTGTTCTGGAAAAGGCTGTTACGAGCCTTCAAGAAGTGGGAGGAGACCCACATGTGGTTTCTTAGGTGATTTCAGTACTACAGGATATTAAAAAGGAATTGCAAGACATTCGAGTATCTCATCATCATGCAACAACATGACTTGGAGGAATCGACGGGGAAATTCAAACAATGCATCAAGTGGACATGCCGGTGTCCAGTGTCAAAGAACCTGCACCAGTGGAGTCCTGGGATGACTGATTCACTAGTTCTTCTTTTTTTATGTTTCATGGTTTTAGTGGATAGTGTTTACATTTACATGTTGTCAGACTTTTGCAGATATAATAGTATGGAGTCAATAGTCTATAGGAGGAAAAAAAAATTCAATACTAGCTGGCTTTTAACTCGCTAAGATGACCAATAGACCTGGTTTCCTTCGAGAAAGTTGAGGTTATCACGCTTCGATATATAAACATGCTTATTTTTTGATAAATAAAAAGGTAGAAAAGCACTACTAAACTTACAAAAAAAAATGCTTTCTCCTTATATATAAACCTAACAAATTTATTAACACTAATTTATATAAACCAGCACTACTATTATTATTATTATTATTATTATTATTTTAATTATTATTTATTTATTTATAAACCTAGTTTATACTCACCAATTATTTTTAATTTTGTTTATTTCGCTCGCTCACTGATAAACCCTTTTCCATTATCAGGACAATACATAAGCAATTATCCTATTTACCCATTTATCCCACCAATGATATCATTATTTCACCCTATATCGTTTTACCAATTTATCAAACGAATGAGATCTCTATTTCACCATATATCATTTCGTGGAAAACATAGCAAAATCAAATGAAAAGTCACCTTTGAATTGATTCCCTTTCATCTCTATCCTTCCCACTTATGTGAGTTTATACTCGGAGAATTACCGTCTCCCTCACACGAAAATCTCCCTCAAACACTAGTGAATTAAGCAGACCTATTATGCACATGAAAAGGCCAATCAAACATCAAGAAAGCAGGTTAATAATATAGAATACATTTAAAAACTTGAAGAGTGGTGCTTCATTATGAAGTCAAAGGTTAAACGTTATATGAAGAGACATCGACTCAAGCATGTTAATAATATAGAATATATTGAGAATGTTAAGGATAAATGTTATATGAAGAGATATCGATTTCTATATTTATATTTTTAATGCTATTATTTTTACATTTTTAATACTAGTATTGTAATAGTTGTTTTATGAACTTTTTAATATTCAGTAGGTAAGTTAATTATAATTTGGTTTGATAAGTGAGAATAACCATAAAAATTATTTTATAAATAATTATTAATATTATAAATTATAATGGTTAAATTATATTGTTTTTAAATGATTAATTTAAAACTAGTTTAATTTTTTGTATAGATTTGTTTATTTACGAATAAAATTTTTATAAGTTTCACTTAATTATTAATAATTATTGGAATGATAAATATTTAATGCTTATAAATAGTTTAAAATATTTTTAGTAATGATAATATAACAAATTGAGATTTATTTTACATTAATTATATTTTTTTCATCTATTTAATTAAAATGATTAAGTAGCACAACCATTATTGGTAAATACTCATAGACATCCATTAGTAATAAACATAGAAAATATTACTTCATCATACATCTAGTGTTGCTAAAATTAAAATGATTATAAACATTAAGTAAATTATAAGATTAATATTTTTAAAATTATTATTATTATTAATCAAAAAAAGAATAAGAATATATACATTGAAAACAAATATGTAACAAGATTCTTAATCATGGACATTCACCTCTATTTTATCATGGTGATTCATAATCTCTAAATAGGCTTGGGCCAATACCATGGATTATCTATACCACATGATCAAAAAACCATTACTCATTTTAGAGGGTAATTATTCATGTAGCAGTTCTTTTAGCTGCTCAATTTAATTAAAAAAAGGAAAATTGAGATAAGTATTTTGTGGGAAGAGACATATTCTACAATTGAATATGAGGATGATTTGTGTTTGTGCTCATTGTGGAGTTGACACATGTTCCTTCTAAAATAAAATAAAATATCTTCTAAATAAATATAGGAATCTGGATATAAGGCATATGTTCAATTAGTGTTTTTGCACAACGACACAAAATTTAGACATATACAACATCTCATGGAAAACATTATCTTAGAATTCTTTACATAATGAGTAAACATACTAGGTTTCAGATGCTCTGATGGCGAAGTGAGAAACTAGGGATTTGTCTATCTATGAGGATTTGAAATCGTAACCTCTGTTTGAGTTTGGATAACTCTTTTTACCTGCGTCCTGTAGTTCTTCTGCACTAGACATTTTCTTCATTAGAGAACATTTTGTAAGTTCACAGATCAATATTTGGAGTGGGGTTTTACTACCAGGCATCGAGGTTATTCACATGGATCTGGGTCAATACTTGCATGACGACATGGATGAAGTGCTTGTGGATTACTCCACTGACGTGTATGAAGTCATCTCGATTTGGACAGTCACGCCACCCAAGCTGCCCATGATGGATCCACCAACAGAAGGAGAGCTAGCAGTCTCATAGGTAGTAGATATTAGGGTTTTTTTTATAAGAGGAGTATCAGAATCATAGTTCACAGGCCTATGATAATACCTATCTTGTAGGTCAACCATCACTAGGGTTTCAAAACTCCGGGGTATCTGTGGATCCACTCTCTCAGTCTCATGATGTACTCTCGGTCCCTTTACCTTCTTCATTACAATTCCTCACGGCTTTTCTCAAGTCTTGTTCATCTCCAGCCCTCTCTGAAGGACTTTTCTATGAAGGAGAATTATTGGATCAGTTAGCCTTCAGCTTAGTTTTGGGCCCATCTAGAGCCCCTTATCACTTTATTGCAACACAAATCCCCCCACTGAAGCAGCGAAAATCCTTTAGGGTCTTCATGTCTCCACTCTGGTACAAACATTGGGCTTCTTTGAAGGTCCCATTGTCAATCCCCCAAACCAAATGCAACCAAAAGCTAGGGCCAACACTGCATTGAATATGCCCTCTCAAGAACCTACCACATTGGAAGGTGCACCTTAGAGGAAACATGGAAAGAAGACAAAAGTACCAAAATAAAAGAAAAATAAAGGATTCTAGTGTTTTGAGAGGGTATTTGGTTGGAAAAAGTTATGGAAATTGCGAAAAATGTCTTAGTTGGAAGGGTTTGTGACAGAGCATACACCACAACGTGTATGAAGAAATGGGTGGTCGAAATATAAGGAAAAATTCTTGATTTTTTATTGATAGTAATGACCATGACTAGGGGTTGGTTCACCTCGCGTTTCCATCGACCTGAACATGTGGCTTTTGTCCTATCAAAATATTTACACATTGAAATGATGTTGGTGTTATTGAAGCATTGGTACCCATTATTTGATCTAGAGTATAAACAATTGGGAGCAGGACCAATTTGGGTTAGAATGCTTGGACTCCCTCTACAATTTTGGACTGAATATGTGTTCAGATGTGTTGGAAATGATTTGGCGGTGTTCTTGGACAATGACAATTCTTTCCAAGAATCAGCTAAGATAACATTTGCTCACATTCTAGTACATCTGGACACTTGGGAAGGATTGGTGAAAAGCCTAAGATTGCAATGGCAGGGTGATATATGTTTGCATAAATTAGATTATGAGGATGTTTGTTTCTGGTGTCGTAGATGCTATGAGGTTGGACATAATTTGAAGGATTCTCCCTAGCTAGCCAAAAATAATATGGGTGGATAATCAACGACTACGGACCTTCAAGAGGGCAAGACTTCTACCTTGAAGAACGAGACACCTCATAAGCCATCGCCCCGCAAATCTAAATGCCCTGAATCATACAATGTGTGGAACGTCCCCGAAGCTCTCCCTATGTCTCGTATCATTATCAGAGCCCATGCAGCTGCTACATCTTCCTCTTTAGGTATTGTTTCTTCCATTCCTCCTTTTAAAACTTTTGGTATGCATGAATCAAGCCCTTGTAATTTTTATCATCATGCTGGGTTATTTTCTTCTGGGAGTTTTTATGGATCTATCTCATCTTCTCTGACCTCTATCCCTTATTCTTTTCTAGCCCCTTCCCTATGCATCCCTTGTTCCACCCTGGCCTCTGAATGTCATAGAGGGGATTCCTCTTCCGAATCCAACTCTAGCCAACGATATTTTTTGAGTTCTCTTGCCAAACAACATGTTACCACGACATGCAGACTTGGATAGTCAACCCCTACCAAATTGAATAAACCAATTTTGGGCAGACATTCTTAAATTTTTAAGGCCATTCATAGGGTTCTAGCTAGAAAAGGGCAGATTTTCTCTCCATGAAGTATAACTACTTCAATTGTAGGGGTTTGGCTAGACCCACCAAGAAACTAGCCTTTAGGAGACTGCTAGATTTATAAAATGTTGAATTATTTCTTTTACAAGAAACCCTTGGAAGAAACATTCAAATCTTCTCACTACTATAAGGACTTAAAGTTGGATGGACCTTTCATGCATTAGATGTTCTAGGTAGACTCGAGGGATTGATGTAGGGTTTGATGGAAGAACCATGAAGTTTTTAAATGTTTGTGGGAGGAACAAAGTTATAGTGGCAGATATTTTTTTTGAAGAGTTAGGAATGGAACTCCAATTCGTTAATATATATGGACCTTCTCACAAGCATGCAGATTTTTGGGAAAATCTTATGAGATCCTCATTTTTGCAAGCGGGTAATATTATTTTTTGGAGGGGATCTCAATTTCTCCATTGGTCATGCTAAATCATGGGGTAATCATGCCCAAATCGATGCCCTCTCAGACTTATTTTCACAATGGTTGGATAATCATCATTCGATAGGTATTTCTATGGTACGATTACATCTAAGCTCAAGAAATAGGAGAACAGGGGATGTTATGCTGTCTATACACCTTGATAGTTTCCTTGTAAAGGATTCCCTTATGGACAAATTTGTGAAGATCAGACAATGGGTTTCCTCTAGTGGAATTTTGGGTCACTCTCCCATTTACCTTGAGATCGTCAGTGTCTCTCGTAAGAAAAAATCTCCCTCTAAATTCAATTCGACATGGTTGAGAAATGATGGCTATCAGCTTATGGTTAAACACACATGGAAATAAATTACTTTGTCTGATGATCAGTCGATCGGTGCATATTTTGTTGAGAAAATTAACCTTCTGAAGAAGAAGATGATCTCCTAGGTGTTAGGTAAACTTGGCTTGGGATAGAGTCAATGTTGACTAGGGAAAATAGTAGTGGTTTTGGGGCACATGGTATTGTTCACCCATGAATTTCAGCCCATGGTGTTGCATGTAATGGAGCCTATAAAACTGTCTGGTAATACTTCATTGTAATGCAGGGCTTGGAGGTGAGCGGTGAAGGCTCACTTGGCCGGATTGCCCAGGGTTTTGGCCAAGGCTAATGAAATTTCATTAGTTGGGTCTTGCCCCGGATTTGGGGTTTTTCTGGATAAACATCTGTGTTTATGTTAATGATTTGTTGCTGGCTTCCTATGGTTTTTTTTTCCTATCGGTAAATTTATTATTTGTCTGGTAAATTTCTAACAAATGGTATAGGAGCCAAGTTTAAGGATACTTACAGGATCGTGGATCGTTTTACTAACCAAGATCAATTTTTCATTGTGGAATGAGCTTGATTTGTTTGGATATGTCAGATCTAATGAAGATCTAGATTTGCGTGTGAAGGAGGTGTATCTCATTAGATTTGATGTTGAAAAGGATCGTTAAATAAATTTTAATGGAAAACAAATGTAAATTTCAGACTCTGGTGGCAGTCTAGATCAATGTTTCGAGGCTATTGAATATATATTTTTTGGAAGGATCTTTTGCGACTATGAAAATTATAGCTTGCTAGCCTACAACCATGGTTCCCCTTCGGCGTGTGATGTCCTCTTCCATAAGTTCGAAGGGATGTCGCAGAAAGGCGGAAAATGTACATATTAGTTACCCTCTTATGCTTCAGAGCAATGGTGAGTTTGATTTGAGGTTTGAGGATTTTTATAATAAAGATAATACGAAGCCATTGGTGTCATTTTTCATGCTATTATGTCACGGTATAACAACTGTTGCTCGAACATATCCAAAAATTATTTGATCAATGCAGAGCCTGTTGAGGGGAAGGAGTATAAGGTGTTTTTTGAAGTCCCAGGAAGCAGAAACCATAGGGAATCCACTCGAGGGTTTTTACGGTGGAATAGGACACAAATATGTTCTCAATTTTAGCACAACGACTATGGTGTTGCTGCAAGAGAGGCAACACATGTTTGATCGTATGATGCTCGAGCCATCAAGTTGAAACCGGTTGATTTGAAGGGAGTAATGGATCCCTGTGGACAAGAGAATGGGTTTTTTTTAGAAAGATACTGTGGTGTTGTCAGATTTTCGATGTGAATATTTATAGAGAACATGATCGTGAAAACTACACGATTGTTGTTTGAGAATTAAATTCAAAAGTCTAGTTGGCATGGCGATTCCAGTGGATGAGTTGGTAGGCACACATACTGGAAGCATAGCAGAGGTATCACATTCGTGGTGGAATGAAAATGTACAAGTATTTCTATACTTCGTAGTGTTTTAGATCCGGTTGTGCAAGATGATGTCCATGTTTTGGGTAAAGTCATGATGCCTTGCAGATATGGCATTCTGCTCAGTGCCTTCGGGGCTATGTAAACAAGGATATTCGTCTCTTGTTTGGGCGATAACTCAGGGCCAAATTTCATGGCATTAGCGAATGTGGCTTTTTTTATTCAAAACAATGGAAGCCAGCCTTCTACATCGACAACGTGAAGCCATGGCAAGGCGAGCGGATACACAAAGAATTCCACGGAGATATGGATATCACGTCTGATTATTTAGAGTTAACGCTTGGAAACACCAAGCGAAGAGCCAAATCCAAATCCGCCGCAATGCCTATGTGTAGCTAAAGTTTCTCAAGGAAGAAAACAATTCTGCGAATGGAGATGACGCATAATGTTCTATGGCAACAAAATTAAGATGGGCTTTGTGAGATCCAAAAGTAGTGACAACGTTTGGTGCTAATGCCAAGGTGTACTTAGGTGTTGGGATAAAAAAAAAATATATTAGGCTTGATTCATATGCCTATGATATTAACGATCTTGTAACAAAACATCCACATTCAGCATTGGTTGATAATATTTGATGAGGGAGAAGTTAAAGGAGATAGGATATGTGCACATGGATTTATTTAATGAACCATGTATCTGAAGAGAACTCCTAGAGGACTAGCAGTTATAGTGGCTGGTAACCCATGCAATCCGGTAGATGGGTTATTTTTATATGGACATTGATGTCATATGTACAAACACGACAATAATGAAACAAAACAAAAAAATTATTATTATAATGGAGTTAATTTTTGCATGTAAATGGGCATACTGCTATAAGACCTGGTATGGCATGCGTACCCGTGGTAATCACTGGTAAAGTCTGGGTTAGGCCTAGGTGATAGGGGGGATGTCAAGTTAACAATTACCCTGGGTAAAAACATTGAGGGGCAAAAGGGCTATAGTGAGCGGGGTTGTCTCACTTAGCAGTTTTGGCTAAATTTAGTCAATAATCCCCAAGTCAAGTTTAAGGGGGGAGTTGTTAGGTAAAATTGACACGCGATAGAGTCAATGTTGACTAGGGTAAATAGTAGTGGTTTTGGGGCACATGGTATTGTGCATCAATGGTTTTCAGCCCATGGTATTGCACCTAATGGAGCCTATAAAAGGCTGGGAATACTTCATTGTAATGTAGGGCCTGGAGGAAAGCGGTGAAGGCCCACTTGGCTGGATTGGCCAGGGTTTTGGCCAAGGATAATGAAATTTCATTACTTGGGTTTTGCCCCGGATTTGGGGTTTGCTCGGATAAACATCTGTGTTTATGTTAATGATTTGTTGCTGGATTTTTATGGTTTTTTGTTCCTCTCAGTAAATTTATAACACTGGGAAAAATAAAATAAAAATAAGGATGATGAAGCCCTAAAAAACATTGAAGACAATCTAGCCAAATTCGAAAAACTTGTGGGAGGAGGTTTTGAGACTGTTGAAACAAAATAAAATTTCATTAAGCTTCAATTTGAACATCTCAAACTCCTAAAAGAGAAGGGGGAAAGTTGGAGACTCAAGAGTAGAGCCATCTGGTTTCAACCAGGGGATGAGAATATGAAATGCTTTAAGAAATCTTCCAAACAACAGAAAGCCAAGAACAATATTTGGTCTTTAGAAGACAATGAGGGCTCTGAGGTTCAATCATTTAATGATATTGCCAACCTAGGTATTTCACATTCCAAATTCTTATTTAGAGCCCCATAGGAGGCAATACTGGATGAAACCATCAGGATTGTTTTCCTATTTCCCAAGTTTGTGGATGAGGAGGTTGTAGATCCTCTTAGTGGACCCGTGACCATGGGGGAACTTAAAGTTGTACTAAAATGGTTTTAAAAAGACAAGATTCAAGGCCTCGATGGTTGGCCTGTAGAATTTTATCTGAATTTTTTGGACTTCTTGGGTATGATCTCCTTAAGATTATTGAGGAAAGTTGTCAGAATGGTAGGATTTATTATTCCTTCACTACCACCTTTATCGCCTTGGTCCAAAAATATGATAACCCTTGCACCTTTGATGACTTTCGACCCATTTCAATCTGCGATTGTATTTAAAAAATCACATAAAAAATCATCCCAAATCGTATAAAACCAATCATATCCTTGCATATCTCACCTAAAAAATTTTCCTTTCTCAATGACTGATAGATCTATGAAGCTATTTGGACTGTTCATGAAGGTATTAACTCTCTTAAAATCTACAAAGTGAAAGGAATGACCTTTAAAATTAATCTATTGAAGGCATTCGATCGAACGAGTTGGTTGTACCTTAGGATGTTGCTAACCCATCTGGGTTTTCCACATGATTTCACTATGTGGATTATGTGTTGCCTTTCACCAGTTTCCTACAGTATTCTCATAAATGCTTCAAATTCTAATTTCTTTCATGCTTAGTGTGGCTTACAGTATGGATTTCCTCTATCTCCCCTTATTTTTCTCCTAGTCATGGAAGGTCTAATTATATTAGTCACAGAGGAGAAGTCTCATGGAAGAATCAAAGGAATCAAAATTTTTGACAATGTCATTTTATCTCACTTTCTATTTGTGGATGACCTTATTATTTTTGCAAATGGATCTCTCACTCACTCCACCTCCTTTTATGTAATTCTTAACCTCTTATGCAAGGCTATCAGAATGGATATAAATCAAGAGAAGTATTCCATGACCACATTAGGATTCTCACAATATGAAATTTATTATGCCAATCTGAGATTTCCTTTTAGAATTTTGGCCTTTGACAAAGGTCTCAAACACATTAGATTTCGCCTTAAAATGAATACATATAAAATTGATGATTGGTCATGGCTCGTGGCCAAAATAGAAAAGAGAATTAACATATGGCATCATTGTTGGCTCTCTCGTGATGGGTAGCTTGTCCTTATCAAATATGTATTGGAAGCCAGTCCAGTATATTAAATGTCGCTCGCATGGATCCCCAAAGATATTTTATCCAGAGTACAAAAATTATACTGTATGTTTTTCGGGTGTGGTAGTAGGGAGGGTCTAAATTATGCATGGGTTCCTTGGGAATATATAGCACTACTAAAAAAATGGGTTGGATGGGGGATGAATAACCTAAAATTTTCTCCAAGGCCCTCGCTGCAAAATTGGGATGGAAGTTGCTCACCTAGACTAGTATTGGGACCGAATTTTTCATACGAAAATACATCATCCCACACAACTTACTTGATTGGATTCAGTGCTCAAATTGGAATAGAAAGGAAATATCAACAATTTGGAGAGTTATTTCTAAGTCCATCCCATATATTCATTCAACACTGGCCTAGAAGGTGGGATCTGGAGGCAAGGTGTGAATATATTTGGATGCTTGGTATGGGTCTGGGAATGCTCACCTACTCTCACATTAAATTATCCAAATTATGGAGGCATCTGATGTTAAAACCCTGAGTCAATTAGAATACCCCGACAACACGAGTATCTTTGCACAGGCCTAGAAATCCGCACATGATCTAGGGATCCCAGAATCGTGGCATCAAGAGTGGAATGATTTCATCAATGCTTTATTTGAAGATCATATTATAATTCACGATCGAGTTGATGAGCTTGCTTGGTTCATATCCATATTAGGTATCTGATCCCCAAAGGATTGTTATCCTTACTGTTAACACTTGAAAATCATACAAGTAAATACACCATTATCTAATGTCAGGAAGAAGTATTTATAGGGTTGAGACACATTAGAGAATTTGGAAAGTATTTAGAAATATGTAAGGTCTAAGGAAAAATCAAATTTGAGCAAGTCATAAATGCTTTTGCGTACAAAATCCTTCGAGAAGAGTGCCTTTGTGCGCATTTTAACCCAAAATGCACACAATCTTGGGAGTGGCGAAAGTCACTTTCTAGGACCGAAAAAATCACACTCCACGACAATGATTTCACACTTGAAGTTGCCTAATGACAACCAACAAAGCCTCCTTAGACATCGAGGGAGCACACAATGGAATATTTGTGGCACAAAATGGAATCATCCCCCTCTTTTGTGTCACCATCCACAATGTACCAAGAGAGGGAAGGAGGATTTAAATTCTCCTATCTAACACCACCAAGATATGAACAACGAGAGAGCACATTGTTATGCTAGCCATAATCGCCCCAAGAAATACTATCAGTGTGTGATCCGAAGCTAAGATAGATGGGACTCGATTGTTAGCCATCCAACAAGTTCAGTCCACCACAATAGAGAGAGGGAGACTTCACACAGAGGCAAGATTGGAAATAAATACGTCCTTGCATCAGGACTTAGAACCCAAGTTCTAAGGTCCCTTTCACAAGAGGGTTAAAGTTTCATCCTCATTTCCTACCAGCACTTAATAAGAGGGGCCGAAAGAGCCACCATTTGGATTATTGCAGTTTTTTTACCCTATTCAGAGGTTTTTCTGTTTTCTTTAGTTTTAGTTTGAATATGCATGCTATTTCACTATCTAGTATGTTTATCTTCTAGCATGTTCCACTAACTTACTCTACTCCACTTCTTTTTCTACCTGTGACCAATAAATTAAGAGGGTAAACCACACGCCTTATGTTGGTGTGATTTCATACATGCGTGCACCAAACACACTAACAGAGGATTGGCAACTGCACTAACGTTTATTTCCAAGTTTATGTGGTTGTGAATTTTTGCAGAGACCTCCGTCTGTGTTGTGGAGTGGAGTTTCATTTCCCCCTTTTTTCTCTTGTAGTCCCTAGTTCATCCCAAGTGACAAACTGAAGCAGAATAGCTGCAAAAATTTATTTTTCAGGAATTTGCACACTTTTCCCTCCCACAGACATGCCCAGGGCACGCACTCAGAGCTTACCTGCATGCAGACATCATGCTTGTTGCAGCCTTTTCTGCGCAAAAGATAGAATGAGAAATTTCTCCCACATTTCTATATTTTCCTACTTGTAAAGTGTCTGGCAGCCCATTATACATCTTCCACCACTAGTTGAGGTACCCTGCAACTTGATAATGCTCACTCTTTGCTTCCTTTTGTAGGCTAAGTGTTAGTTTTATTTCAATTTGATTTTTTCAAAGTCGACACATAGTTTAAGTAGGGGGGAAATTAACTTGCATTCTGAAAAAAAATTATGTTTTTCAAATTTAGGTACCAACACACCTAGATAATTAGCCAAAGTAAGTGGCCCAAGTCCACACATGCTTAGCTAGTTTTTTTTTTCTAGTGTAAAAGTCATTAGTTTAGTTTAATTTTTGCACTAGGATTTCAGGACCGAGATTGAATTGTTGTTAGAAGAGCAAGTAATCTCTGCTTCCTTTGCACCCTTCGGTGATCCTAGGCAGGCATATGAACACTCTCTAATAGCTCACCATCTCCTTTTATTTGATCACATAGATTAACTAGGAAAATAGAAAGCGGCCCATATCCGCATATGTTTTTCTTTTGAGCAAGGAATAATACAACATAGTCTAATAGTGGATTTTGAAAAGGATCATCGCATATCCACACGTTCAAACTATGTGCTTGTCCACTTTTTTCTCACACACATCCACACACTAAGAAAATCAAATACAGTTAAAACTAACTTAACAAAACTCACTAAATTCTCCCCGCAGGGGCCACAAAATAATTTATAATTTAAGTTAGGATCAAGGGGGTAGGCATCCAATAAACCACCTTGATTATTATTCTTCTTGAAACATATAATTTGAATTTTTAGGGAGCTTTGAATCCACCTATCAGCCCATGGAAAAGAAAACTTGAGTGCGACAGAGACCCATTTCAGAGGGGGTTAGGCTTAGGCGCAATGTAGGCAGGTATCAGTTGGGACTACATGACTTGGTTGATCTCGGTATTGTTAGTTGAATTACCAAGAAGCCCAAGACTTGAATGCTCATGTAGAATGGTGGTACTTAGTGGCCAAATATAGGGCATACTTTCCTTATAGGTGACGGTGCAGGAAAATGCTCAATCCTCTACCCTTAAATTGGTGGATTTTTTTCGGTTGACTGGGGGCGTCACCAGATCTTACGGGACGTTGTGCCATCAGTCACAAGATATCTTCTCGAGGCCCAATTACATTTGAGTGCATGAGGACGAATAGGTCTTCTAGGATTTGATTATCATACACAAACAAACAAAAACCATTTTTTTGATTGACTGATCACATATGATTAATTTAAAGGGAAAATTCATTTTATTTTTTCTTTGTTTTATGTATGCGATCGGAATTTTGCTTTGATAACATTCTCTATCCTCTCAAATTTTTCCAAAGCCAAACTTAGTGGACACTATAATGGAACCAATGGGACCTCATTGATCTAGAATTCTTTTGGACCTCCTCCCATTATCGGGATGGGTTCTAGGTCTCTCACCTTTTAGGCATCAATGACAGAACAATGCCACAATTATTGGTTCATCCTTTATTGGGGCATCCTTAATTGGGAACCCTTTTTGGTCTCCCAACGGCACACCACACACCAATCCTCCCACAATCCCTAGAGGGCAGAGGAGTGTGACCCATTCAGGAAGCCAGTCAAATACGCAGTAGGACACGTCACAGAAAAACCCTCTTCCTAACCAAAACTTTGTGTCTTCACAAGTTGCAATGGCTTCAACCTCACAATCACCTTTCTTAGCTTCATTGAATATATATGATTTAACCAAGCTGAAAAATGACCACGTTACACACAACCCTACATGGCCTCCCATGCCCATAAAGCTCCCTTCAGATATTCCAAAATTCAAAGGAAAGAAAGTGGAAGACCAAGGTAATCATATCATGACCTTCCACTTGTGGTGCTCATCGAACAGTATCATTGAAAACACTGTTTGATTGAGACTATTTCAATGCACTCTGATAAGAGTAGCAGTGAAATGGTACATGGAGCAACCCTTTGCATCACATGGAAAGTTTTTCGTCCTCGCCACCATGTTCCTAACATATTTCTAGTTACCCATTCACCATGATTCTGGAATGAAATTACTAACACACTTTTGAAAAACCCCCGCCATCCATATCTCAGACCATCTCCACAAATGCAGGCAACATCGTAGTTTATGTAAAGCTAAACTCAATGATCGGGTACTTTTAGACCTGTTCCTGAAAACACTCACTACAAATATTTCAATGGATGTGGTGCAACAAAGGCCCACATCCGAAGAGGATGCCATCAGCAAAGCCTAGAAGCTTGAGCTGATTTATACGTAGTTAAGATATATTTACAATATCCTGCCGAATGCCCCATGCCTGCAAAATTATCAAGAATTTCCAGGCACGTCAAACTCTGCAGATGGTCTAATTGGTTCATTTACCCAAAATTACCTAGGAAGCAGTAGTCAAAACCCTTGTTATACAGATGGTTCTACCCAGAATGTACCACAACTCAGTTTTCAAAGTCATCATATGCCTCAACAAAATTTGACCAATAGGGCGCCATCGCATCACCATGGAGGACCCTATCCTCTGGCTCATGGGACCTAGTACACAGAGAGAAATACTGATGGAAGAGCTCCCCCCCAACAGCCAGGTGCAAACCACGGACACATTATGCTCAGTCCCCAACACAAGACCCTCCTATGCATACTAATGCACAGGTGGTCTTTGTGAAGCCTTCCCAAAACCAACCACACCAATCATATAACCATGAGAACTACCCTCCTAATGTGGTGAAGAAAAAAGGAAAAAAAAATCCCAAAGGGAATCCTAGACAGGGGGGCTACAACCAACAATAGCTGCCATAATCTCAGGCTAGAGGCAACTCCAACCGGAATCAGAACCAGGATCCAAGAAATGCCAAATGAAAAAGAAAAAGGCCACCTCTTCGAACAAACCACTCTTGTTCGATATGTGGTGAGTACGACCATTATAATAACCACTGTCCCGATCTCCCTGAGCTGAAGAAGTTGTAGAGTAACCAAGGACAAGGAAGATCTTCCCAACAAATAGATATGATGCAGGAACCTTTCTCCCATCTAGGGATGTTTAGCATTAAGCAACAAAATCCAGATGACTCGGGGAAAAAAAGCCATGAAATCTACATGACGGAAAAAGAGATGTTTTTCCAAACATGGAATCGCAATTACGACACCCCACAAGAGACCAACATGTTAGGAGCTAGTACTAGTTCACCAACTACACATTTGACCATTTCAAAGATGCCTATTGAACCATTGCTAAAGATGGCTATGGAATCCAATAGGTGAGAAGGAAACTACTCCAAAGAGGCCCATAATTATAGCATCGTGGACGATTTAGCACAATCTCCTACTACTATGTCAACTTTGGAAGTATTGCAGTCATGCCCAAAATAATGGAAAGCCCTGCTTTCTGCGTTAGGTGCTATTGACCCTGCCAATACGCGCCTGATGGATTTTGACTTAGACAAAGATAGCTCTAGGCTTCCTTCAATGGTCGCCTTTCATATACCAGTGTCGGTCCATAATGTCACCATTAATTGATGTGTCATTGACGAAGGTGAATCCACGTGCATCATATGAAAAAAAAATTGGCAGAAGTTAGGGTCTCCCAAACTAAAACCATCAGTCATCATGCTTAGAGCATACGACAATTGTCCTTCAAGCCCCTTCGGTCTCTACCAAAACGTCCCATTCTTCTTAGCTGGAAAGACTGTCCATATAGTCATCAAAGTCTTGGATGCTCATTTGGACTATAATATACTCCTTGGTCAGAGTTATATGTACGCCATGTCAGCCATAGCCTCCTTCATCTTCCATATTATGATGTTTCCCCATGCGGACCACATCATTACTATCGACCAACTGACACATAACGAGAAATGACCCCTAAAAAACACCAATGTAATTCTACCCTATGTAAACATGTCCTTGGATATGCTTTCATGGTACAAAGAATATGGCCCTGGCCAGTTCAAACCGTCATCCGTTCTAGGATCATTCCTAGGGGATCCCCCCATTCGACCTGAGTCATCACCTGATGTCACGGGAGCTCAGGTGTGCATGATGTCAAAATTAAGAACCAAAGCTAGTTAGGACATGGACATAAGTAGTAATGACACCGAGTCCTCAGCCACGGTAGCCTCTTTAGCCTACGCTGCTTCCCAAACCCCTTTCCTCTACCCCCCAGCTGGTTTCATCTCCCAGCAGGTTTTGACAATAGTGTTATTACCAAACATATGGTTTGCAATACCATTTTGGTATCTCATCCCCCCTTCAAGGACAGAAGCCACACACATCACTACCATAGGGTTAAAGCCCCTTAGTCCCAAGAAGGCCCCACCCGTCTAAGAAACAGTCAAAAAAATCCTTGCAAAGGAAATTTCCATTGCAATACCGAGGATTACAACTAAGAAAACCGAGAAGAGGGGAAAGAAGCTGGAAGCTCCTGCCATAAAATGAGAATCACCTGTTTGTGCCAGATGCGATGTAATAGGTCACCCTACCCATATCTGCCCAGAGCTAGACGAATTAAAATGACTCCTGGGCTTTGAGGCAAACATCGCGATGTTGTGTTCCCATAAAAAGGAACCTGCCACCAAAGGTAAAGGAAAAGCATTGAATACCAATCATGCATGAACTATATACAGCAATTATGGGCACTATACCCATCATTTCCCAGAGATCTTGCGATATAGGGATGCCTTACACACCGTCGAGTGACCCTATCAAGAGGATCCCTCCATCAAGTCTGATGGAGATGAGCCTCGTATCATCCTGTACCTATAGGAAGAACGACAGTCACCAGAAAGACAAACCTTTGTCCCTCCTCCCCCCAAGCCACCATACACCAACTAGGGACAGGGGAACCTGGTTTCCTCATCCTCTTGTGTTATAAATCACATCAATTACTTCAGACAACTTGATTAGGTATTTGACCGAAGGTCACCTAGACAATAGATTTCTGTATTCAGGGAGTGACCAAGTACATCAACTACTGCAGACAGCTTGATACGGGTCTTTGACCCAAGATCACCAAGGCAGTAGTAAAACCAATGATACTCAGGAAATTACCAGGTAGGTCAATACTGCAGACTGTTTGATCAGGTCATTTTCCCAAGATCACCTAGGAATAAGTAGTACCATGCATGTTGATACTGCAGACGGTTTGATTGGGTCCTTTTCCCAAGATCACGTAGACAGTCATAGTACCATGCACTTCGATTCTCCAAACAGCTTGATTGGGTCTTTTTCCCAAGGTCACCTAAGCAGTAGTAGTACCATGCGCGTCGATACTACAGATAGTTCGATCGAGTCTTTGGCCTAAGGAAACCTTGGTAGTATAAATCAATACCCTGGATACTCATAAAATTCTACTTAGAACATATCACAACCTAGCTATCATGAAAGTCACCCAAGCACTCATATACCAATCAGGGACAAGGGAAACGATATCCCCCATTCCCTGCATAGAGTGGACCATTGGCACAATGTAATGCACCAGTCAATATAGTGCAACCCTTCCTAGGCCCATTAGCAACCATACAACTAGGAGAATTATGACAATCCTCTAAATGTTGCAAAATGAAGCCGAGGAGCAAACAAAATGGGAGATCCTAGATCGGGGGTAATAACCAACAACTCCCCCCATGAACTCAGTCTGGGGGCAACCCCAACTGAAATCAAAACTAGGAGCCATGTAACAAATCCTAAGGGAAAACTGAATCTTAGAGTATCTGATCACCAGATCGAAAGCAGCACTGTGATCAACACTCCATGGCACCCGAAGGTGCTGCCACACATTCGTACCCCCGAAAAAATGAATTTTCAGCGCCGTCA
Source organism: Pinus albicaulis (assembly GCA_034641835.2). NCBI lineage: Eukaryota > Viridiplantae > Streptophyta > Pinopsida > Pinales > Pinaceae > Pinus > Pinus albicaulis. Next base: position 427,188,791 of record CM076574.1, read on the forward strand.
AGTATGCCCTCTCTCATCTTCTCTTTTAAAGCACATGTCTTTCAATAATATTTGATAAAGAAGATTCTTTCACTTGAGGTAGCTTTTTTTCAGGAAAGCTTGCAAATCATCCACAACTCCATCCACTAAAAGTTTGAGAGCAAGTATCATTCTACCCCTAGCATGATAAAGTCCCAAAAAACTCTACATATCCTAACATTATTTCTCCATAAGAAATCAACCATAGGTTCCACATATCTTACTGTGTTTATCATCACCTCACCCTACACATGGTAAACATCCTCGTTGGTTGGTAGAGCCTCCCCTCCATGGTGATCATCACCCACAGTAGACCATATATCACAACAAAAGTGACACCATGGCCATACCACTTTAGTCGAGGAAGCACCTCATGCCCATCCATCCATTATGCATAAGGTCAAGTTTTACCATACAAAATAAAACCCCTCTCCAAGATGATCAGGTTGTACAAGAAAATCAAAAGCGCACTATCGTGCCTCGCATTTGGCCCACCATACCTCCATCAGCATAATCTCATCTGCTATATTTTTTCCTCCATGAGCATAATCTCATCTGCTATATTTTTTCATCTGCGTCATCAACCTCACACATGAGATCAACCAATGGGCCCCCCACCCTTAACAAAACACATTCCTCATGTCATCAGTGACTGAACACTTTCATGTTTTGGGGCACCCGTCTCTATGTTTTGTACAAACCAAACCCCATGATTTTATTCTTTTGGTAAGTGTACAAATACTGCAAATAGTGCACTTTGCCCCCTATCCGCTCATTCATATTTTCTACCATGGCAGTAGTCCCTGAACACCCTTGGTTGAAGTATCACACATTCACGCAAAGGCCTCCATGACATTCATAACCATTTTATACCCACCTTGGAATTCCTACTGACTCCAGGGATTTCCCCACCAGAAATAGTTATGACTATCGTCAAGCTGCTAATTATACTCTGACCTTGGGCCACTGAATCCCCATCATTAGTTTTCAGTCACCCCTCACCACCATGCCTATCTTAAACCCATCACATCCAGGTCCCTAACCCGTCATAGATGACCCCTCATTCAGTTGAGGCTTCCTTTTTGTTGACTTCAACAACTATTTTCCAAAAAGGAAGCGGTACCCTAGATCACCCCTCTCCATAGAAGGAGAATCCTTAAGTGGCACTATGGGAGACATAGTTTCCCACATATGTCATCGATCCTCCTGAAATTCGACTATGACACAAGCATTCATGTCAAGATGGTATCGTACCTTACAACCATTGCACTTTGATCAAATTTGTCGAAGATCTGTGCCTTCATAAGCGTCTCCTCCAACAACGTTAATAGGGGAAGGTCCCAACCAGCACCTATGCGTACAATGTGTAGTTATACGCCATACCAAGTTTACGCATATGGTTGCCATATTCCACCTATTGTCAAAGGAAAAACGCCCCTGAGGGTTTCAGCAGGCATTGTCATCCACCAATAGATCACTACCATATTAGTGACACAGATAGAACATGTATCTGTCAAATAGATTTTTTTAACTAGCCATAGCATTACGAGCATGGGACATGCCCGCCTTATAGAAAATTTGTATATATATTGTATTATATTTTATTATAGGTGTCCCATAGGACATGGTCATTCTTCGAACCAGTGCAGGGTGTCTCCAATTTCGAGCTTCATGCAGGTCTCTCTCTCTCTCTCTACACATAGTATACAAAAAAGAAACTATACTTTATTTCAACTATAAATTTCTTCCTATACCTCACACATTAGGGGGCAACTGTTAGCACTAGAAAATCATACAAGAAAAGAGACATTATTTAATGTTAGGCAGAAGGATTTACAAGGCTAAGAGACATTAAAGAATTTGGAAATTATTTAAAAATCTCTGAGTTATAAGGAACAATCAAATTTGATCAAGTCATAAATGATTTTGTGTGAAAAATCCTTCGAGAAGAGTGCCTTTGCGCGCCTTTTAACCTGAAATGCACGCAATCCTGGGAGTGGCGAAGGTCACTTTCTAGGACCAAAAAAAGCACACTCTAGGATAGTGATTTCACACTTGAAGCTGCCTAAGAACAACCACCAAAGCCTCCTTAGATATCAAGGGAGCACACAATGGAATACTTGTGGCACATAATGGAATCGTGCCCCTCTCTTGGGTCACCATCCACAATGTACCAAGAGAGGGAAGGAGGATTTGAATTCTCCTATATAAGGCCACCAAGAGATGAAAAACTAGAGAGCACATTGTTATGCTGGCCAGAATTTCCCCAATCTATACGAGCAATGTGTGATCCAGAGCTGAGATAGAGGGGACTCAATTATTGCCATCCAACAAGTTCATTCCACCACAATAGAGAGAGGGAGACTTCACACCGAGGCAAGCTTGGAATCAAAGACATCCTTGCATCGGGACTTAGAACCCATGTTCTAAGGGCCTTTTCGAAAGAGGGTTAAATTTTGATCCTCATTTCCTACCAGCACTTAATAAGAGGGGTTGAAGGAGCTACCCTTTGGATTATTGCAGTTGTTTGACTCGATTTAGAGCTTCTTTTTTATTTTTTTTAGTTTTCTTTTAGTTTTATTTTAAATATGCATGTTATTTCTCTATCTAGTATGTTTATGTTCTAGCATGTTCCACTTACTTTCTTGACTCCACTTATTTTTCTGCCTATGACCAATAAATTAAGAGCGTAAACCACACCCCTTAAGTTGATGTGATTTCATACATGCGTACACCAAACACACTAACACACTTACATATATGCCAACCATGAGCCTCAGAATCATGTTAATTGGGGGTGTATGCTCTAGAAACTTAAATCCTTGTCAAATACTAAGGTATTTATGTGGTGCTTACTTCACAATAAGCCCCCGACAGGAGAGAAATTGTAGAGGTGATCCTTTCAGGGTCCCATTTGGTGCATCCTTTGTGAGAATGACATGGAATCCATATATCATATTTTTCTTCATTGTACTGCATCAATAGATCTACCAAACCAGGTATATCATTTTCTCAATATTAATTTGATATGGGAAGGTGTATCACTCCATGTTGCATGGGAATACTAGTGGAACAATGCCAATCCATCTAAAATTTGAAATATTCCTTTACTGTTATGCTGGTGTATATGGATTGGTTGAAACAAATATAATTTTCATGACACTACCACCAACTGGTCAATTTTTGTTCCTCATATCACTTCCCTATATAATTTGTTGTGGGATAAAAATCCTCGTCAACAACACATGACCATTGTGGCTGAAACTATAGACAAAACTATACCTTGGTCCTACTTTGATGGCTCGGCACAACATACTCGTTGTGGGGGAGGTGGTGTATTATATTTACATGATGGGAACTATTACAAAATGCATATTGGCTTAGGATGAGGCACAAATAACTTTTTAGAACTTAACAATCTCTGCCATCTATTGACTTATGCACTTGAGAAAGACATTTGTCATATATATATATTTGGAGATTCAAATATAGTCATAAACTAGTTCAATTTGCAATTTTATTACCACATGCACACGCTGAGGAATTTATTGGATGAAGTACTTGCACTAAAATATCACTTTGATTTTATCTCTGCTTATCATATTTACAGGGAAAAGAGTCAAATTTTGGACATCCTTTCCAAGGAGGAAGCATAATAACCTCATGGTTATTGAATGATACATGAGAAAAATGGGCATGTATTTTACTAATTTTTCCATAGAAAAATTATAGAGCAAGAGAAATGAGGGGCAACATTGCTCTGATTTGCAGTTTTTTGTTGGAAATATTGTCATTGATGGAAAAGGAGAAGAAAGGAGCAGCACCTGAACTATCACAAAGAAGAACTAGCAAAAAGAGGCAGCTCAGACACAAGGAAGAAGCAGAGGTAGCAGAGAGAGCATTAGACAATAAGCTCAGGAGGGATTTGCACTAAAGAAAAGAAATTTTCGAGGTATTTAGAGAGCTGCAGAGGGGTGAGTGCTTCAGTTTGGGAAAACAGGGGTTTGTTCCTGTAAGCCTATGGGCTGTTGAAAAGGGCCATTCGAATTGAAGATCTAGTCAAGACAATAAGCCTTTGTAAGTATTTTCATCTGCATATATGAGGAATCTTTTTCAGTATTACATGGGTATCATTTGGTTTAAGGTCTATGTGGTAGGATTTGAGTTTCAATAAGAAATCCTATAAGAAACAATACATGTAAACTCTATGTTAATGGTTAATGTCAATGTTTGATTCATAAGAAATTTGAATATGCCGGGGTTTATGTTATAAAGTTTTGATTCTGGAATGAATAAATTCAAATTGATGCTATTTAATTGAAATTCCATGAACCTTTATCGAAGGCCAAAATTTCTTGACCGGAATAGGTATTGAATAAGGCACTTGAAGGAAACTTACAAGTTTCGTTGTGTAATTATGGTGCTGTAAAGTTCTAGGTTTCGAAGTCCATATAGGGATTTTATTGTGATGGGAGTTGAATTAAGGTTGTTGGAGCATGAAACTTGAAGGCACAAAGTAACAATCCTTGAATATGTCGAGAGGAAGAAGGTACGTTGGAGAGGTTTAATTACTGGGTGGAACCTTGATTCTGTTAAACTGTGAAAGAGAACCGATCTTTTTACAATCACGAATTTGAGGTTCGGTAATGAATTGAAAGCAATATTCAATAAGGAAGAACTGGAGCACCGTCGAATGAATCGAGTGGAAGCACCATAAGTGATGGTGCAATTTGAAGAGAAGAGGAACTATGGTTATAGCATAAATCAAGTTAAAGAGGCGTGATCGAATTAGAAGGTGTTGGGGTTAATGAACTGAAATCCAATGGTTTGTTGAGTAAATAAGAAGGCAAAACCATGAATAAACGAGAAGGCGAAATAGTGAAGGAGGAGGAAATTTTGAGAAATAAAGCCAGCAGTATCACGTGGCTAATTAAGTGTTAAGTTTTTTTCCTTTTTGAACGTGATAAGGTTAGCCATTGGACGCGTGGAAAAGAGTGGTTTTTAAAAACCATTTTTATCGCGTAATTTCTGAGAAATAAGCTTTTTGCATCTTGGTAGCGCGATGATCATCAGATGGGTGAGTAATTGAGTTTTGGAATGCGAGGAGAGATAGACAGTTGGATCACAAGTGAAGTAGCACGGGCAAAAGGTATGTTTAAAGAATAGTGGGACCAAATAGGCATTCATATGTTGCGGGGTTTAGTTTTAAATTAAAATCAAGGTTTTATTATAATGTGGAAGGTGAAATATATGTTAACATATCGTGGCTGATGTGAGATGGTAAGGCCGTGAGCCAATGTCTGACGAACAGTAAAGGAATTTTCAACTAGTGGGTTCGTGTGACTTCTCGAATGGTAAGCTGTTCTACCTTTTTGAACGTGATAGCGTTCACATGTGACGCGTCAAAAAAGTGGTTAATCGAAAACCATTTTTATCGTGTGATTTTAAGAATTCAAGGAGTGAGCAGTTGCGTTATGCGACAATCTTCGAATGTGGATCGATGGAGATCTAACGGTGGACGCACATCAAGTTGCTTGAGAATTAATGAATGGTAAGTCGAAGTGTTGTGGATCCCAATTTTTATTATATATTGAAGTCTGGGTTTTAACCAAAGTTAGGTTTGATATATGTTCATAACCATTGTGGCTCGGACATTCATATTTGTCGGCATTCAGGATTTTAAATAAGGTTTCCACTTGGAATGAAATCTTAAATAAAACGAGTTTCAATATGGCTTATTGACCATTGGGATTAAATTATAAAACCTGAGTTATATGTCGAGACTTATATAATGGTTTAGTTGTAATATTCGACATATTATAAGATGGGGTTGATTATGGTTTTAGCCATCAGTTCTGAACAAAAGCTTCTAATATATGAAGATTGAAAGGGGTCTTATTTATAAGGTTTTAAATCAGAGATTTATAATGTAAGATTCCACATAGAAGAATTGTTATCTGGGTTGGATGGTTTTATAACCATATAGAATTTTATTTAACATCTCAAATCTATGATCTGAGATACAAAAGTTTCAACATTAAATTGTTAAGGTTGCCCAGATTTGAGTTTGGTTGGAGAAAAATTTGGGATGCATTTTTATATGCACAATGAACTTGGAGAATGTGGGTTTGGCAGGGGTACATGCATAGAAAGCAGGAGAGTATGCAGAACTGTTACACTACAGCGACAGAAAAGACAAACACACAGTGAGCCAAGAACTGAAAGGGTTGAATGAGATATATCTGTTGCAAATGTAAATGTAAATGTTTTAATTAATTTTATATTGTGTGTGATGCAAAGGAAAGTCTCCGTAGGCAAACAAAACTCCACTGTAAAACTAAAATATGTACATATTACTATATTATTTTGAACGAGATGAAAAAGAAATGAGAAGGTGGAAGGCAAAGAGTCATGGCGTTTCATTTCGAATTCCCTGTGGAATGCAAATAGTTATGAGGTGATCTCCATAAATAATTTTACCAACATATGCATAAAAAGAGGTTAGAGAATGGAGAAATGAGGCAGAGAGGGTAAGAAGAAGTATGAGTAGATAGAGAAGTTGTGAAGATTCAGAGATGATATAAGACAGATATGAAGGCTAGTGGACATAAATGAAGAAGGAACAGAACATAGTCGATATCTAGGTAAATCAGCATGTTTTTTTTTTTATGAAAGAGTGAGGAAGTTGGTTCTTGCATATCAAGTTGTAACTTGATAGATGTTAGTTGTAGCTGGCTGAGGTAGGAGCCTCCTCTAGGTTGTAGCCCGCAAAATATAGATTGGAGTTGGAGCTTCCTTGCAAGTTGTAGCTTGTATAATTGAGGTAGGAGCCTCCTGTAGGTTGGAGCCTACATAAAATTAGTGGTGAGAGGGAGTTATAGCTTGCCTTTGCATCACAACAATAATAATATGTGGTTTTCTGCCTTATGGGTTTCCACTTATATCTGGTGTCTATGTACATGATGATTATGTGTTGATACTCTATATTTAATCTGCTTAATACCTTTTTCTCACTAATTAAGATTGTGGTTTCACTGTACATTAATTTAATCATGAAATGAAGATGTAAATAAGTGTAAATGAAAGTTTTACAAGGCCATGAATTCATTAAACTAATTCCCCCCCCCCCTCTCAATTTAACAAAGGATTCAACAATTAGTATCAGAGCCAAGTTCCTTCTGTATCAGTTTAACAACTGGAAGGAGATCCTAGGTCCCTAGGATAGCTAGTCTAGAAGGATGTTGACAAATAAAGCCCCTTTGTTAACCGGTACAAATTATGCCTTCTAGAAAATAAGAATGAGGTTGTACATAATGTCTTTAGCGATAGAAGTTTTGGCTGCTGTGGAATTGGGATATGCCACAAAGGAGTCTGACTTAGAGAAAGATGCCAAACTAGATTTTGTAGCTATGAAAAAGCCATGAATTCTCTCTTAAGTGGACTATGTGAGGCATAATTTATCAAATTAATGCACAAAAATACTGCCAAATAAATATGGGATACATTAGAAAGAATCCATGAGGGAGACAAAAAGGTGAAGATAGCCAAACTACAAGTCTATAGAGCTCAGTTTGAAAATATAAAAAATAATGATGATGAAGACATTTCCTGCTTCTTCTTAAGGGTTGTAGAAATTGTGAATAACATTAAAGCTCTAGGAGAAACCATAAAAGAGTGTGTAATTGTTCAAAATATTCTAAGATCTTTACCATCCAGCTTTAACCCCAAGGTTTCTGCCATAGAAGAAACAACTGATTGGGAAAATATGACCATGAACCAATTACTTGGAAACTTAACAGCCTATGAGATGAGACTTCCACATAGGAAGTAAAATGTGAGGGAGGAAGTCTTTAAGATAGAGAAGAACCGAGAAGAAAAAGAAGATATATGCTCTTGCTCTGATGAAGAAGAGGCCAAATTTGTCAGAAAATTGGATAGAGGCTCAGGCAAGTATAAAGGTAAACTTCCATTTAAATGCTTTAACTGTGGAAGAGTTAGGCACTGCGCATCTAACTGTCCTCATAAGAATTCAAAGAATCATACTAAGGAGACAGAGAAAACCATATCAAAGAATTGGGAGAAAGGGAATCGATACAGGAGAAAATAATTTTATGCTCAGGAAGATAGCAGTGCATCTGAAAACTCAGATGAAACCTCAAATGAAGAAGGAACCTATGAATTTGTATTGATGGCCAAGGAAGATCTTCAAGGATTCCCCCTAGAAGATGAGGAAGAAGGTGAAGTTGATCTTGAGGGGGAGCTAAGAAGTGCCTGGGATGAAATAGACAGACTTAAACTAAAGTGCAGAAAACAGAAAGACATTCTCCTCAAATATGTAAGAGAAAAAAAAAATTCAAAAGACCTCATTCAGTTGAAAGTAGAGCTTGAAGAAGCCAAGAAGTTAGAAGACACTCTACTTAAGGAAATTGAGGATAAAATTCAGAAGCAAAAGAAATTGGAAGAAGAAGTATTATGCTTGAGGAAGAAATTAGAAAACACCCAAAGTAAATTGTCAATAAACACTCCTCAAATTACAAGCTCTGATAATTTGAATAAAATACTAGATGCCCAAAGATCTCCTCTGATAAAAACTGGGATAGGATATGAAGGAGAAACAAGTAAATTCAAAGAAAAAGAAAACAGGAATATCATTTTTGTAAAAGCGGTTAAGGATAATGAAGAAGCTCAGAAGGATCCTACTGAAGTAGAAGCCTGCAATGAAGTAAACAGAAACAAGAAGGAACCTTAAATGACAAAGAATGAAATAAATAAATATTCAATTGAAAAAGCCTCATATACTCCTGAATATATAAAATTTGGAAGCTATCAAAGGAGATTCTTCCTCCCTATGAAAAATGTCTCTTGTTATGCCTGCCTCAAACTGGGACATATTGCTGCATATTGTCATAAAAGGAGAATCGATTCCAACCAGCAAAGGATGCAAAAAGTGAAAATACTACCTCAAGAAAACAAATGGAAAAGACAACCCTTCATCAGGTATGCTAATTGTTTTTATGGGTATTGTTTTTACTGTAAGGAGTTCGACCATAAAGCTAAGGAGTGCAGAACGAATGGAAAAATACTAATGTATGGAAACTCAAGGAGATGGATGAACAATGGAGAATTCATTTGTGTACATAATTCATTCAGAAGCATAATCAAATGTTGTGACTTCCATCAAGTTGGGCACAAGTGTAACAAATGTCCTCTCAGAGAATGTGGTCCATCATCTTAGGAAAGGTACCAAACAAAAGGATGCATGCAGTGGAAAAAGAAGTTGAATAAGTGTGATCTGGCTCTAATATCTCAAGACCAGAAAAGCCAATGGTATTTAGACAGTGGATGCTCAAAACATATGACTGGAGATCGAAGCAAGTTTGTAACCTTTGATGAAAAGAAATCTGGGAATGTAACATTCGGTAATGATAAGCAAGGAAAATCAAAGGGAAAGGCTGAGTCAGTCTAGATAATGGAAGAGGAAAGGCTGAAGATGTACTATTTGTGGATCAGCTGAAAACCAATTTTTTAAGTGTCAGTAAAATGTGTGACAAAGGCTGTGAGGTTCTTTTTAGAGCACAAGACTGTGAAGTAAGATCAAGCACCACAAGAAAGACCTTGATCAAAGGTATTTGAACAAAAATTAATGTCTATATAGTGAAAGAAGAGAATGAAGCATGCCACCTAAGAAAACTTGATGAATCATGGTTATGGCATAGAAGATTGGGACACCTTAACTTTGACCACATCATCAGTCTGAGCAAGAAAAATGCAGTTAGAGATATGCCAACAATAAAGAAGCCTTCAAATACCATATGTAAATCCTGCCAACTAGGCAAGCAGACCCACACATCTTTCAAGACCAAAGAAAAATTATCTATAGGTAGGCCTCTTCAGCTTGTTCACATGGACTTGTGTGGACCTTCAAGAACTAAAGCACCAAGCAGAGAATCTTATTTCATGTTGATAATAGATGATTTTTCCAGAATGACGTGGGTATCATTTCTCAAATATAAATCTGAAGCACTTGATAAATTCAAGATATTCAAGGCATTGGAAGAAAATCAAACAAGATGCAAGCTAAAGTGCATCAGATCAGACAGAGGAGGTGAATTCACAGACTATGATTTTGTAGACCTATGCAATGAACATGGGATAAAACAACAATTTATAATTGCTGGTACACCTCAACAAAATGGAGTGGCAGAGAGACAAAACAGGTTAGTACAAAATATTTCCAGAGCAATGATGCAAGAAAGTAACATTCCCCAAACCTTCTGGGCAGAAGCAGTACACACAGCTGTTCACATTCTTAACAAAGCTCATTTAAGACCAAACTAATACAAGACTCCTTACGAATTATGGCATGGTAAACCAACATAAATCAAGCACTTTAGACTCTTTGGAAGCAAGTGTTTCATAAAAAATAACGATGAAAACCTGGGGAAGTTTGATGCAAGATCTAATGAAGGAATATTTTTAGGATATGCATCCAAGAGTAAGGGTTATAGGTGCTAAAACAAAACACTACACAAAATTGTGGGAAGCATTGATGTACGATTTGATGAAGATCTACAAAACAGAACAAGAAGTACAAGATGCAGCAATCCTACAGAAGATCATGAAGAATAGAACCAAGATAATGATGAACTAAGCAAGACAATAGAAGATACTGAATTAAACTCAAAAGTTCCCTCAAGACACGCTCAAAAGAATCATCCAGAAGATCAAATAATTAGGGACAAGAGTGTGGGAGTCTAGACAAGAAGACAACTTGTTGATCAGACAGAAGAAGTATACCTAGCCATGCTATCTCAAATAGAGCCAAAGAAGTTTGAAGAAGCCAACAAAGACAAAAACTGGGTAAATGCTAGGAATGAGGAACTGGACCAAATTGAGAAGAACAATACCTGGGAATTAATTCCAAGACCCACTGGGAAAAATGTCATTGGCACAAAATGGATATTCAAGAATAAGATGAATGAACAATGGCAGGTAATCAGAAACAAAGCCATACTTGTATGCAAGGGATATTCAGAAATTGAAGGTCTTGATTATGATGAAACCTTTGCCCCTGTAGCCAGAATGGAAGCAATTAGAATGTTTTTGGCCTTTGCATGCTATCATGATTTCAAGGTATATCAAATGGATGTGAAGTCTGCCTTCCTGAATGGAGATCTAGAGGAAGAAGTCTACATGGAACAACTTGAAGGATTCTCATTTACATATAAACATGACTATGTGTGCAGATTAAAGAAAGCCTTATATGGTCTGAAACAAGCTCCTTTTTCATGGTATTCAAGGTTGGCAAAATACTTGCAAAAACAAGGTTTTAAGAAAGGAAGAGTAGAATGTCATTTTTGATCATTTTCGATGTAGAAAGGTTTTCCTTAAATCTTGAAAAAAACAGAGCAAAAATGTCATTTTCGATCATTTTTTATTAAAGCTTCTGCATATAGTAGATGTTATAACAATTGCAACACAATCATGTTTCATGAGCATGCATTATGAATGTTGCAAGCCAAATTGCAACGAAATTTGCATTCATTTTAGGCAAAAGAAGGCTATGACATTAAGGTCCATGTTAGAAAAAATTATGCAAATAAGGTTTCTGAGACAATAATTACTATGTGTTTCAAAGCCATAATGAAGGTTGGCTTTGAGAGTGTCCTCCCAAAGCCCTCTCTTGAGATGAAATTCAATTCAATCTCTATTAGAGTTTCAAGGTGGAATTGATAGAACTATTTGATTTCTTTACCATACTTTGAGATAGATATCTCCTTTCATCTATACCTTTCTCTACCATCTTATTTCCAAGTGAAATGGGAATTTTCACATTTTGAATGCCATTACCATGTAGTTTGGTAGTCTGCTAGCTAGACCTATCACAAGTAATGTCGTCATACCAAACTATTTCTCTTGCTCAACTCAGTGAATATGACTCTCTTCTCACACTGCTTACCATAGGATCTTCAGTTGTACATGTCACGCAAATTTGGGGGTTCTATGTCTACACCTATTAGGTAAAGTTGTATTTTATGGCATTGTGGTCCTTAAATTTGGAGGTGTTTCACTTGAAAAAGTAGGCATTAAATATGGATGAAAAGGATTTGTTTTAACTTTGATAGAATTTCCTTGTGGAATTACTGAATTTCTCGACGACATGATGCTAGCTTTGCTCAGAGAAGGAGGTTTTGGAGGAGGAATTGAATTTTTTTGACTTATTTTTGGCATTGAAGTTTGAAATAGTATTTTTGATGACTCCATTGATGACCTTGGTGAGGAATTTGATGCACAAAATATTGACTTTGAAGATGGTTTAGAAGACGTTGAAGAAGTTGTATATTTTGGTGTTGTCACTGAATGTTTCTTTGTTGTTGGACTTGATCAAGACACAATTTAACTTTACGAGAAGATTGAATACCTTGAAGAAGTTTTAGTTTTTTTGTTCTCACTGAAGGTTTTTGTCTGCTTTGGTTTCTTAAACCATCATTTCCATAGGACATTTTTGGTGAATAGATTCTTGACCTTGATGAGAGGATATGATCCCTTGAAGAGGCTACATCTTTTGGTGACGTCACTTATTGTTTCTCTATTTTTGTGTTTGTTAAACTCGTTTGTCCCAGAGGAGGGTGTTATCCAATGTGAATTTGAAACCCCCCTCACATTTTTCAATGAAGGTTCTATCTGAATATTAGGGAGCTACACATTATAGAAATTCAATATGAGGTTTCAAAAACATTAAAGACATCCCAAAAATAGAAACCACCTATTATATGTCAATTAAATCTACATTGAAACAACAAGCAATATGGTAAAATATAAAATTACGAATCCCTTCAATTAGTAAAAAAAAAAATATGAAGAAAGCACCCAGAGGACTAGAAATAACAATATAGTAGAGAAAAATAATAGTATCTCAGCAGCTATAATTGCAAGTCATAAATTAATATCATATATTCCAATTTCAGCACTAAAAGCAAACTCAAAATAACATAAAAGCAGAGACAACATTGTTTTACACAAGTAAACATTGTTAATGGAAATATGCAACATGGATTGGCATAACAATTGTGTGCTAACAATATTTAAATAAGTTAAAGAAAAAAATTGACCTATATTGTACAGTTTATGGGACAGAAATCAATATGTAGAAATATTCACTTGGTTTTTATATTTGGGTAGAGAAATGAATTAAAATGACCTTGTATGTCTTCTCATTTTAGAGCTCAAATTTCTAGGAAGGATTTAAGTATCCACATTTCAAGAATCACTCAAAGAGGTTGATAAAGAATATAGGAAGATAAAAAACTAACCAGTGGTGTAATAAATGGATTTCTTGGGAGGTAGATTGGCATATGGACTTTTGGTATCTAGAACTTTTCCAAATAAGTGAATGTATTTGAAAATAGAACCTCTAGTTTATTTTGGTTTAGACAAGGTCTAGAATTTGAAAAGTGAATTCCCTCTTTCTTCCTCTTACATGTCCAATGATCGAAATCTGGATTGAGGGAAAAAAATTTCCAAAATAAAAATTTTGCATTTTATTTGTTGTACACATGAGTTTTTAAAAGCTAATTAACTCATAAATTTCTCACAAAATACACTTAAAGCTTGACACATAAACCCCTTCCCAATTGGCTAACTTTAGATGATCCTAAACACATTTTTATTTAACCGATGAGGGAGATAGTAAAACAAAACTAGTTTTTCCATATTCAAATCAAGTTGGTATCAAAGTACAATTTAGGTCACTTTAGTCAAGGTTAGCTAGAAGAATTAGCTATTGGTTTTTGTATTTATGCAAGGAGATTTTAGTTGTGGGCAAGTTGATGTGTGTGAAGAGAAAGTCAATATTGAGATATCAGTTCTAAAATCACGACAAAGAAGCCTTTTATGCATTCCAAGTGTGATGGAAGCTTCATTGATTATCTCTTTTAACCAGTCTTCCTTAATAAAAATCTTTGATAAAGAGATGTTGTAGAAGCTCTACATCATGAATGATATGGTGCAAGAGATGTATAAAGATAATAGGGCAAACATTATCCTTCAAGAGAAGTTGATTTCCAAGAATGAGGAGAAGTAAGAAATTCTTTAAAATATGCATGAGATGGAGACTCAACTCCATATTGCAAATGAAAACCAAGCAAGGATGCATGACATGGAGATTCAACTCTATGAAGAAAAGGAAGCCTTAGCCAAGTATGTGAATGAAAAAGAGGTATGAAATTCAAGTTTGTCTTCAATTTCCTCTCAAAGTGAATGTGTACGTGCTTTTGAGAGACACAGTAGAGGAATAAGTTCCAAATTTTTGATGAAAATGGGCTATGAAAGTAAAGGGTTAAAGGCAAACATGTACAAGGCATAGTTGAGCCAAATGTTTTTGAGGAAAGGCCTAATTATTTGGGTCTTGGTTATGGAAAACATGATGGAGAATGCTCCAAAGCTAAGGAGGCACATGAAGCTGTTCCAAGAAGGAATTTCATTTCGTGTTCATTACCTCAAGCTTGTGAAGTTTGTGCTCATGATGAATGGAAAATTTTGACACCCACTTTGCAAGAAGATGTTAGTAATCATGCAGGTAATGAGAATGTAAAAGAAGAGGATGTTGAAAGCTCTAAAGTCATTGAATTCATTTCTAGTTTTCCGAGGAGAGCCACTACCTCATCAAATTCACCTCCTCAAGAAGGCGACAAAGGTGAATGTTCAAGGTATAAATCTGCCTTTAATCAAATTGCTTTTGATTATGATAAACATGGGAAATATTCACACAAGATTTGGAAAATTTTGCATGTTCCTTTTGTGATTTGAATAATCATAATGTTTATAGATGTTGGAAGAAGATATCCATGCACATGAAACTTTCTAAATAAATGAGGAAAAAATTGAAAGGCCCATTGGACAAGGAAAATGATGTTGAAAATAAGATGCAATTGTTTTGCACTCATTGCCATAAGAAAGGTCACCTTGTAGACAAGTGTTGGACTTTGTATCCAACAAATCATCCACGACATTTGAAGAAGGTGGAAAGAGATATTGAAAAGAATGGAAAAGAGGATTCCATAATCGATAAGGGCCAGGATGATTCACATGATGAAGTGCAGCTGAAATAAGCACCATTGAAATGGTTTGGTAAGGGATGGTTAGATTTCTTATCCAATTAAGGCCTTGCATTTATTTTGATGTTTCATGAATTTCTTTTGCAAATTCAAAGTATGGTGTTTGTTGCATGAAGAAAGATGTTGAAAGTAGAGTTATGTTGACACACTTAGATGCAACAAATATGGAAATTTTTACATGCTATTATTTGACTTGAGAGTCAGTTGTTTGAAGAGGCATGTTTTGTCGACTTGTGTTTGGTTGATGGTTTTGTACACCAATATGTAAGAGTACATGGAGATATTCACATGATGTGAATTGTTTTCTTTGAAGGAGAAAAATGATATGTCAGCGAGCTATGTTTCTTGCATGATGTGTTTTTTCAGTTTGATGGTTTTGTTTGTGACAAGACGTCACAAGATTTTGGGAAGGTCCACTCTTGAGCGATAGCCTCATGATTACAACCTAATCATGAGAATAAAATGGAAGTGCATCCTTATTTTGAAAACAAACCTCTAGATAGGATTCTAAGCTACCTAGGACTCAAACCATTATTTTTAAATTTGAAATATCATGGTGTGTTTTTTCAATGCCTAAATCCACAACCCTAACATAAATTTTTTTATTCTTTTTTTGCAGGATTTAGTTGGTTATATTAAAATTTGGTTGAATTTAAAATTCTTGGCTTAGTGGCATGAACCAAACATATTGTGTATTAAATGAGGAATTTCGCTCTCTCAATCATTTCTAAATCACCCATATCACCAAGAAAACATGTTTAAGTACATACTTTGGTATGGGAAAGACCTTAGGTCCTTTGACTGTGCACATGTGGTGTGAAAAATTGAAATTGACAATGTAAAAAAGTGAAATTATGAATGAAACCGCGAAAACGAAAAACCCAAAAGGGGTAAATGATTTAAATAGGTAATTAATTATTTACCAACATAAATTCTTGAACTTTTAGCAACTAAATGATAATTACAAAAATAAATAAATTTGTAATTATGGTTCGAAAACATAATCTTAAGAAGCATTTTAAATTAATTCTATCTCATAAAAAGTATCCCTCCTAACTTAACAAATACTATCTCTTCCCATAAGGTTCACGACCTCCCTTCCTTAGCACACAAGACATAAATACAATTAATATTTCAATATGTTAATTCCTATTTAAACAAATGAAAAGTTGTATAGATGGTTTCAAATATTATAAGAAGGTTTTTGATGTGGCTGAGAGAATGTGGAAAATAGAATCCATAAACAAATTATTTTTCAAAATGTATTACTTTCAAAGTATCAACAAGGAATGTACAAGGGTGTTCAATGAATTAATGCTATTTAAATTCCACGATGTATATTTCTTACTCATAATTTTAACAAATTATTAAATAATCATCTAGATTGGATAATTATATTATTAGTCATATATTTTGATGCTTATAGAGTGAAAAAACTAAAAGAATCAACTTGTAGGGTCATTTTAATGGTGGGTGGAGAATTGGGGTCTAAAACCTTTTGGAGTCATTTTGAGGTATTAAATGACATTTCTTGGGGTAAAACGATTATCCTTTGTGCCAAAACCTTGACCATTGTTCTACACTTAAAGACATATCCAATGGCGCAAGAAAAACATCAAATGAATTTCATTCAAAATTTATGTCTTTAGTAAGTTGACCTATCATGTTGACCACCATGGTATGAGAGAATGTCAATTTAGCCCCATTACTCATGCATAACAAGCTATCTACATGTGGAATTTTAAAAAGACTCTAAAAGGTCTAAAATCACAAACCTCGTTAATGGTTGACGGAGTCAAATCTTACACCTAGTTGGCTATCACGCTATGTTAAATACTTGGCCACTAGGAGGAATAAGAGTTCCATTTTGTGTTATTGTATTTTGTTCCATAGTTAAAAATACAACTAGGAGTGTGAAGTTAGAGAGAAAAATGTATGAAGTTAAGTTTTTATAGCAACCTTACACGCCAAAAGTCTTAGCTAACTCTAGAGAGATTACCTCTTTCTTTGTACTTATATATTTTCCATACCAGAAAAGAGAGAGTAGAGCATGTTTACATTTTCGTGTTGTTTTTCTCCCATAAGGATTTCCTAGGGAAAAAGGAGTAGAGCATCATTACTTTTTAAGGTTGCTTGTCTCCCATAAGGATTTCCTAGGAAAATAATTGTGTTGATTGTAGATATGTATGTGTGTGTTTCATTATGTTCTCTATTTCTTACATTGTGTTTCATTATGTTTTCTATTTCTTACATTTGATTGTTTTATTCATTTAAATAGAAATTTAGTTATTAAAATATCTAAAACTTAAATACAAATTAATCTTCATTATATAGATTTCACTTATTTTATCAAATTTGTTGTGAGAAACTATTTCATTATAATAACTATAAAACTTGACTATTAAATAACAAAATTTTGTATTGATAAACATCTACACTTCTCCAACCTAAAAAAAATACATATAACTTTTAGATACATTTAGACATATATTAATATAAAAAAAAAAAACCATTATATATTTAAATTTATTAAAGTGAACAATGTGTTGATATGATTTTCATAAACATTTATAAATATTAAAAAATACATTAATATTTTTCAAAAAATACTAATAATATAAAATATTTATATATTTTTAAAAACAATTAAAATATATGTTTTATAATTTAAAAAATCAGTTTTATAATTTAAAATTATAAAAAATAAATAAAAATAAATAACTAACAGTGAAACACTTTTACCATAATCCAGCCCTCAACGACAGAGTGAAAGGGATAAATCAATAATTCGTTTCCCACTAAAAAGGATTGTATATGAAGGGAGTGTAGGAAATAATAAGGATCATTGTTAACCTGTTCCTAATTAAAAGAATTGTATTTTATATATTTCAGAATAAAAAAAACTATGCAATATATATAAAAAAATCTTTGATACTTTATAATAAATATGATCTGTAATATGTTTTCATAATTTTCGATTATCATTGAAAGTTATATACAGGTTGCGGTAACAGAAATGAAAGGAATGTCAACTATTTCATGACTCATTTCCATTTTGCCAATCTCATATTGGATAAAAGCTATGGAATAAAGGGAAAGTTGTCACCATTCTATTATCAGTTTGGCTTAGATAAGGCTGACAAAAAGATTTATTGGAATAAAAGTCTAAGTATATAGAAAATACTGCAAGAATTATTTTTCTAAAAGTCTGAGTAGATAGTAAATATACGGTGAGACTCTACAGTGGAGTGGAGCGAGTATCAGTGTTATTGCGTTGATGTGCAGAAGGATCTGTTTCCTAGAAGAAAAGGACCAAACTGTCGGGTTTTAATGCAAAGGCTTGCAGAGTGTTGGATTCTATTTTCCACATTCTCTCAACCATATCGAAAACCTTCTTATAATATTTGAAACCAAAGCTATATACAGATTGCGGTAATAGAAATGAAAGGAATGTTGATACCTGGTATTGCAGTCGCTTGAAGTCGCTACAGACTAATAGCGTAGACGGGATGAGCAACACAGAGAAAAACGCGCGAACAAATAGATCAACAACATCATAGATAGAAAAATGCGCAAACAAACAGACCAGTAAACAAATCAACTTCGCGGGAGATTTATTTATATCCACTAGTTCAACCGAACTATTTTAGAAGTAAAAGTTCAGCCGAACTCAAAGTTCGGCCGAACTTTTTTTTCCGGTTTTCCCATCTCCATCAAAAAATGTTTTTGCCCACGCCGTCAGTGTGCCGTCAATCTAAACAGAATCATGAGTTCGGCCGAACTTTCTAAGAATGTTCGGCTGATCTATTAAATAGTTCGGTCGAACTTTATAAAAGGTTCGGCCGAACTATTTCCGAAAAACGTTTTTCGCCCCCAATTCTCACAAAATTGTAACTCATCTTCACATATCTGCCCTTATATCTAAGTCTTTTTCCTCCATTGTCTGTGAGGAAGAAGCATCCATATTTTGGGGTTTTTCAGTCATCTAAGTATATTTTCCTTTAGTTTCTATTTGTTCCTTTTCAATCTCTGCTAGATTCTCATTAACTATCACTGTGACTTCATCATTATTTACCTCAGGCTCGTTTGTATCCTCAACATCAATTACCTTTTCTTTCCCTATGGAACTGAATTTGAGCCTTTTATTGTAAATCAAATTGAATTTTGTATCTGTGGTGGTTTCAATTGTATAGGTTCCTTCATCTCTACCTCTTTTTATTGAAGTTTCATGTTGTTTTACAACTACCATAGCTTGTGTAGTATCCATTTGTCCTGTTGGTTCTGCATTGATGACTGTATTTGCCATTGTGTTTTCCATCCATTCTGTCTTATTTGAAAACTTCTCAATTTCTGGCTTAGATTCATGTATAAATGGTGTAAGTTTACA
Organism: Pinus albicaulis; assembly: GCA_034641835.2. Lineage (NCBI taxonomy): Eukaryota > Viridiplantae > Streptophyta > Pinopsida > Pinales > Pinaceae > Pinus > Pinus albicaulis. Next base: position 427,208,312 of record CM076574.1, read on the forward strand.
GTTAACCCTTAAATCACTCGAGATCCCTTACGGATCATAGTTGCATGGAAATCTCTCCTAAAAATTGAAACCTAATAGTATCTTGGTGATTTCCTTTTCTGCTTCTCTGTTGTTTACGATGAGAGGCCCAACTTGATTTTTCAGCTTGAATTGGGTCTTTTTCTTGGCAGCTAAGAAGTTGATGGAGTTAGAATTTATAATTCGACTCAAGTATTCCAATGCAAAAGCTCTCATGCACATGTATTTTGGAAACTTATAAGGTAATATGTTTGAGCCAAAAATTCTTATCTTTGTGTGTTTTTCATAAAGATACCAGTCTCCCATCTTATTTTGTTCTGATAACTGCAATATTTTTTTCATGTCTTCATTTAATCTAGGCTGCTCTACTTTATAAAATATGCTCATTGCTGGCTAGAGGAATAGGTCTGAAAAATATGTATAACTGAAGTCATTGTCTTCTTTTCTAAGAAAAGAAGTCCAAAATATAATGGACATAGGCTAGCCCGCTAAGTCCATTTTTTGCAATGAAATTGGAAAATTTTCAGCTTGGAAGAGCAGAAACAAATGAAACAAGTCTGATGAGTACCTAAAGCCCCTTCAGTGGGTAGTTTGGTCAATTGGTGATGAATTCTATCAGCTATGAAACTAGGATACTAAAAAATTAGTGCAGGGGGCTGACCTGGAGATAAAGTGGATAGAAAGCCAAGAATGGATTCATTAGTGAATCCATGTGTGAAATATCTCAGTATAAAAGATAACATGGAAATAATATTCCTTGTCCCTTCAGGAAATTTAGCTGTTGAATAGGGAGGGTTCAACTTAGGGATATCAACATGGGAAGGCATAAAGTCCTGGAATATCATAAACTTTTTGGTAAATCTAGGCTTAAGTACAACTGGGTTAAATATTCAATAGAAAGGGGGACTAAATTAGGATCATATGGTAATTGCAGCATTTTATTAATGGATTCTGTTGTGATTGTAAAAAGGACCTCTCTGTCTGTATTAACAATAGCCCTTTGGTCTAGTTCATAATGATTTTGGCACAATCTGACAAAGTCCTGGCCTGGGTGGGTCAATGGCACTACATATTTGGGTAGATGAGTCTCCCAAATAGGTATTTCATCTTTATCAAGGTATTTATCAAAGCACCAGTTATGTATTTCCAATAGATTACACTCTACTACAGGGTCAATAATCTTGTAAACCATATCAGTTAATGGAAGGGTTTCTACAGTAGGTACTGGTGGCTGAAGTGGATTTACAGACTCAATGGTTTTAGCAGTAAGTGAAGGAGTAGACTTGATGGATTTTTATGCTTCAAATTTGGGAGGCTTGGATCCACTGGGTTTAATAGGCTTAGAACCCCCAGCTTTGGCTGTCATCTGTTTCTTAGTCATTTTGGAATAACTAATGCAAGCTTAAATTGTTTTCAAAAGTTGTATTTATTTAAAAAGATGGTGAATTTATCAATTTATAGGCCAAAGATAGTATCAGGTGATTTCTTTGATCGATTAGTCATCTTGGATATGCAAACTGGTTTAAGACAGAAAACGAGGGTTTTTCTAAATGACTTGGACTGTAAATAGGCGTTTTCAGGATATATTTGGGCTTCAACCTCCTCCTTGTTCTTTTAATTTGATTTTAAATGAACACAACTAAGGAAATTGGCTTCAGAAGAGGCTTTTTAAAACAAAACAATTTCTCGGGAAAAATTACAAGGGTTTGGCTTGTTTTAGGCATTTTTGGGGAATTTTCACAATGAATTTTTATAACTAAAAGATTTTTTTTCTTAAAGGCAGTTCAGAATTGACTGTGTAGGGTTTGAAACTGTCGAATAATACATTTCATTGCAGGTATTTGAATTCTTGAAAGGGTTTATGAAATTTTGAGGTGAAATGAAGGTCTGGTCCGGCTTACTAGTGCATCAAGTGGTTTAGCTGGTCTTTAAAAGGGAAATCTGCAGTCGATTCGGGTTTTGATTTGGAAATTTATCAGTAGGGGCTTCAATAAAGTCGGGTGGATTTATTTTACAGTCGGGCGGCTTTCTTTTACACTCGGAATGCACAAATAACATTAATAAATAACATAACAAAGGTTTTAACTATGATATGAATATTTAAAAACATATTAAATGGTGGTCAAATCCAAAAGCAGGAGGTAGTTTAGATTTTGAAATGAAAAACCAGCAGCTGTTTTCACATTGGCTAAGGGTGGTAAGCTGTATTTTCCAAAACGAACACAATCAAATAGTTTTGTGCCACGTCGAAGGAGGCAGAAATGGGAAAACCACCTATTTTGCGTCCATTGTGGATTTGGACAGTTGTTTGGTTTACAGGCGCAATATGGATCTTGCACTGTCGGATCATCGGGGAGGGAGCGAATGGCTGAGATTTGATGGGAAGGTGCGGTCGAATAGATGTGGGACCAGGGTTTACTTATGCGATGCCATATTTTTAAAATATAATAAAACCTTTGTATTATATGCATTATAATCAAAGTTTTATATCAAAAAAGGGGTTATATATAAGTGGGGCTTATGTGTAGAAAAAAAGGGTTTAAAACACATATGAGTGGGGGCATATGAGGTGGGGCTATATTAACTTCGGCTAATTTTTATGTAAAATGTGGAGTTTTATATAACAGGGAAAAGGGAAAAGGTTAAGTTATATTATGGCACACTTTAACCTTAGGTTAAGATTTTGTGGGGAGGAATGGTAAGTATATTACAAAGGCTCGGTGCATTCCAATACTTAGGATAAAATGTACTGGATAGTGTAATGCTTTCGCATGTTTAAAATGCATAGGATATGTATAAAAAGCCGATTTGAAATTTTAGTTTTACTATATAGTTTTAGACTTTTGGAGGGGACTATAACCATAGGGGGCGGGATATTTGATTATTGTTAGTTTTAGACCAAAGGGGGTATAACTTGGGATTTTAATTCAGCATGTGCATATTAACTTTGGCCTAAAAACTATATAATAGTGGGTTGTAGGGGGATATTTACATAAATGGAATTATATAAGTCGGATAAGGTAATTTAAGGGATTTAATAACATAAGTTAGAAATCCACAAGGGGAAACAAATACACAAAAATACACTTATATGACTGAGTAAAGTGAAATTTTTTAAAGCGATGCTTATTATTTCATAAATTCACCACTTTTACTCACGATAGAGTGTTTTTTAAGGGTTTGTATGCTTTATGAATGAAGGGAGTTAATTAAACGGGATTTTATGTATCATTGAGTAAAAAAGGATTTTTTACTTAAGAAAATGAATTAAATGTATGAATGATGAATGAATAATGGTGAGGGGGAGTTTATCATAATAATTAAGCATTTTCCAATATCCAGTCATTAAGCCTTGGGTCTGGTCCCAACAGAAGACAGAGAAATGCTCTGAGCCTCTTTGACTGGTAGTGTAGAATATTGAAGACTTACAAGGGAAGGGAAATTAGTGATTTTCTGCCCGGTGATGAATATTACATGATTTTTCCCAATTATTTCTACCTACCCAACATTACTCTAACATTTTTTCTTCCTTTTGGCAGGTGCATTTAGGCTTGCAACCTTGAAATATTTATTATTTTAAAAGCATAAAATATGTAATTCTACCTTATTTCATCCAAGGGCTCAGATTAAATTATTAAACTCCTCATTATTTTCTACCTAACTAATGATTTGTCAGGATTAAACTCTCTGACAAATAAAACATGGAAATTGAAAACATGACAAGTCAAATTTAAATATTTTTAAATCATCATGGATCATGGCATTTATTGACACTCAAGCATAATCATTTGAAAAAAGTAAAAAGTAGTGGCATTTAAACTTACACACTTTCATGATTTATTTTCATTTTTTTTCTTTTGGGGTCTATGTATTTTTTTAAGTCATTGGATCTTTCTTTTAGGACTTTTACCCTCTTTTTTATTTTCTATTTTTTTATTTTTTTTTACAAAATATGGGAAAACAACTTGCAGAAAGCAAGGTCTGTACATGTTTTACAAGACTATCATAAGTCAATTCCAAATTATGAATCCTATACTTATAGGACCCTAACATTATGGATAAATTCCTTCTGTAGAGAGAAGAAAACTCCCTAGACACAATGGCTTAATCTAGAAACAACCAAGAAAAAAATGCAGTTCTTTCCTTAGATATGTTTGAAATATGGAAGGAATACCTACTTGGAATCTCATTTAAGCTTCCTTCTTCTCTTGGCTTGTTAGGTCCACTTGCAACTTTCTATAAGTGTACCCCGTAAATCATCCAAAAAAAGAAAGAGAACAAAAACATACAAATAACATATAAAATTAACTCTAGACAAGAAGTCAAGGATTCATGTTTTACATGTGCATAATGAAGATATAAGTATATGATAAAAAAATGCACTTTTGTATTAATAAAAGAAGAAAGACTAGAACCCTTGTAGGCCTTGACCTTGTGAATCTCTCCCAACTATCTTATCATTTCTTTCCCATAATAGCAACCCTTCAATCAGACCTCAGGCACATGTATGGATATGTACCTATAGAAAAAATGAGTAGCATAAGGGCATAATTCAAAGTCTCCAAAATCCAACCTAGTTTATATGGGAGGAAGTGTATTTATAGGGTCAAAGAGGTGGTTTTGGATTTACCATTCTAGGGCTTAGATCCACATATGAGAGAGGTAAGTTATAGGAGATAACATATAAGACCTTAATATTAGGTGTTAGATATACGATTCAATAGTAAATATTTAAAACGAATTTTGAAGCTTCTAGAGAGAGGAACTTCGAAATTAATTTTTTATTTTTACTCATTTCCAACTATCATCGCACTTTTTGGGAAAGCAACCCCCACTTACTAGAAAATTTTCCATGTGTGCAACCTGTGTCAGCATAGTTTGACTTGAACATAAGTGTGATGACCCATAAAAGTAAGGCTTTTAGCCAATGTAATCTAACATTCTTGTAACTTGTGGAAAGTGAATTCTTTTAGCTTTGTAGAGAATGATTGCAAAATGTTAATGGATGGTGATGGATTTGGTTCAAGGTCATTTGTTTGGATGCTACAAAATGACCTGCAATAATGGAAAAAATCTCATGATATTTTTATTTATGTACATCATATTCCTATACATTTTTTATATGAAGACTTGTATAAATTATGATTGATAGTAATTAATGGTGTAGTCTAACTAATAGATGAAATGGATTTTGGTAAGAATCCGGTAATATAATTTTTAGTAAAATTGTGATTTATTATTTTTTAAAACGCACTTTTGAATGCAAAAATGGGCTCAACACCTAAAAATTAACTTAAACTTATGGTATTTGAAAATATCTATTGAATTTTGGACAAATTTGACCAAAAAAGTTATTAGGAAAAGAGTCATTTCGTCTATTAGTTAGGCTATGTGATAATTAATGGTAAATGTGTTATTTATCTAAATATGAACTATTTTCAAGGATTTGTATTCTCAGTGATTTTTTTACAAAGCATTATAATAAAAAATCATTTCATACATATCTAAAAATTATGGCATCAGTACAACAAATGTATCCATAAATTATGACGAAAAAAATGTGAGACAGTTACCCACATGACATTCTATTGTGTAAAGGTTGTAATAACACATTCAAGATATTGTGCAATCAAATGTTCGAAAATTAAAATTTTAAATGATATTGAAAAATAATTACACCATAAGGTGTTCCTCTTTGAAAACAACCCCCCTAGTTGCCACTATGTACATCTTTGCAACTCTAGATTGAATGTTAGATGATTGAAGATTTCTATGTTGTTAAATTAGTAGTTGGAAAAAATGGTTAACATGAATTAACTGTTAGGGAAAAACTACATACAAATCTTCATGTAAGATCTACAAACCCTTGGAATGGATTTTCATCCTTGAGCGATTGAAAGTGGACTGTAAATTATTGTAAGATGTGTGATTTGCAGAATGTGTTGATTATAGAAAGCCTCATGTTCTCGTGATGCCTTATCCAACGCATGGCCAGATCAATCCATTTCTTTTATTTTTGAAGTGACTCACCTCTAAAAAAATCATGGTCACGTTTGTGACGACCGAAGAAAATTGTGAGTGCATGTTATAGGATTAAGATGCAGTGCCGAGGGTGTAACACTCCTCTATGGAAGTTAAGTTTGAATCAATCTTAGATGGAATTCCTCTGTATTTCAACCAGTCCAAGGACGTGGATATGGTCCTCAAATTATTAAGAAATATGGGAGTAATCACATTAGAACATGTAATAGAAAGGCTAAGCGCTCAAGGCAACAATATATCTTGTGTTGTTTACAATTCCTTCCTTCACTGGGTTTCCGAAGTTGCAAAGAAGTTTAATATTCCTATAAATTTTTCTTGGATGTAGCTATGTGAATTTTACTCCATATATTACAATTTTAGCATAGGCGTGGGTATTTTTAATTTACCATGACTATATTATGTCCATAGGTTACTTTCTCTATGTCAATATAATATTTTTTACTTGTTTTCAGCCAACTTGTGGGATGAGACCGGTAGAATGACAGATGTCATAGAAATACTAGGATTATCATTGCTAAAGGTATCAGACTTGTCATCCTTTCTAAATCCTTCAAATACCAATGAGTCCCTATTGTGATTAGTAGTGGACTAGTTTAAGCCTCATAGCGTCGGTTCTGGGAAATTCCTTTTTCGAACTAGAATCAAAAGAAATAAATTCAATGAAATCACTAGCTTTGTTTCGCATTGTCATTCCTCTCATACCCTTGACTTTATTGCATGGAAGAAATACTATATATATGGACCCTAGGGCACACTTGTGGAAAACTATGAACTACATGGATTGGATGAATATGAAATAACTTGCAAGTCTCGTGTATGTTTCCTTTGGAAGCTCGGTTATTCTTTCTGTTATCACTCCACCGGATCTTCGAGGCTAAGAAGAGACCAGCAAAGGTAACCACAGACCAATATTTTTCCAACTAGCTAGCCCTAGTAGGCATGAGAGGGCTCTCTCCAAGGGATCATAACTAGGATGAGTGGAATCAATGAGATTTTAGGCTAGGTATAGTAGCACTATGGTTTTTTTTATTGAATTTGAGGTGCTGGATGGTGAATAGGTCAGAGAAGAACTGGGTCAGGGAAAATAAGGATCATAATTCTAGAGATCTGATGGGGTAAGGTAGGTAATTTGATTAACACATTAAGGTATCAAATGGAATGGTTTATACTGTTAGGGTTTTAGAAAAGGGCATTGGAAACATGAATTCTTTTCAATTAGAAGAAATATGAACAAAATTGTAATTATTCCTCCAAAGAAGAGCATAAGCTAATGTATGTTTTCTACATGATTTAGGAATCAGTTAAATTCAGAGATGGCATGAATATGAAATTACAATACATTCACACACTTTCAAAACATAAGAAGAAACAATGTCAAATCACATTACCACAGGTATTCCATCAAAATAGTTGCAACTTAGTCTATTATTTCCTACCAAAAAGTTTGATTACACTAGTGTTCAATGATTAATTCTACAGGATACAACCATTGGAATGGAAAATAAAATGAGAGATATAGAAGAAAAAAAATCTTCTCCCACTCTCAGGGGTCGAATCCATGACTTGTGGATCTGTACCCCAAATTCCTCAACTGGAATTCTAATGACTAGGGAGGTCAACAAACTCATCCCTATCTTTGATGAAACTGATTCACTTGAATAGAAAATAAAATTTCACATGAAGTATCTACCTCTGGTAACTATAAAGACATAATTAAATTTTATTTTCACATTTGCATCATTAAAAATTCATGGCATTCGTCAACCAACTAAGAAAAAGTCAAAATTCTGAAGATGGTGGGCAATCTCAAAAAAGCATAGCGTGAGTGCAAAAAGCGCAGCATGACCTTCAAGCTGATTTTTGACTACCTTGGTGAAGTCCAAATTGGTATCAAGATAGCTAAATGGAAATATATTCTTTTCTAGTTGTCCAAAATTTCCTCAAGAACTAAAAATGATGGAGTTAAGCCCTTGAAAAACCATTTATCCCAAAAATGGTCAAAAAGCGCACCGCCAAAAGGAAAAGCATAGCGTGCCGCTGAGAAAAGTGAAACATGGAGCTTACAGAACACTTTTGGAGGCCTTAATTAAATACACATTTAGCTCATGATAGATCACTGGAAATATCTCTATGTTTTCTACACAATGGACTCCTCATGCATGGGAAATTAGCAAGTATAGCTCCTCAAAAGTGAATTCTTCCGAGACTAATAAAAAATCGCACCGTGTCCCTAAGAAAAGCGCAACATGAAGTTGAACATCACTTGTGGAGGCCTTCCGAAATTCCAAAAAGAGCTCATGATATCTCAATGGAAATATTGTTCTGTCAAGTTATCATTTGACACATCCATCAAGTCATTTGGACATTCCATGATATAGAAAAATTCATTCTCCCAAGAGTACTCCAGAAGTACAACACATATCTTCTAACAATTATATTTTGGACCTTTCTCCCAAATCATAACACCTACATATAAACTGAGAGAGTTTTTCGTTCCTTGCTCTATTATTGAGAAAAAACTCTTTTAGTTTTTTCAAATTCATCTCCATTAGGTCAGAACACACATAGGTCAGAACACACATTTTGAAGAAAAATTATTCATGTGTCCACTATAAACCCTAGGCAGCCCATAATTTGGAAAGGTTGATTTATTGTAATTTTTCACTTCTTGGAAATTAGAGAGGACATCATATTATGTGTGGAGACTGGTCCATATCTTGACATTTGGCCTCCCTTGTTGTAATGCCTCGTATCTCCCTTCATATGTATTTTGCAAGGGGAAAACCCTAGTTGTGAGAAAACATGGGAATGGATAAATGGAGTAGGATAGAGGGGTTAGGAGAGGGAAATGGGGATGGGAAAATTAGGGAAGTATGGAAGGGTGTTAGGAAGTTTTAGGAAGTGGAATGGAAGGGAATTAGGGTATGAGTAGACCTAGGGAATATTTATACAGGTCTAGGTCTAGGAGGTTGCCAAAAATGCAATATAGGGATAGTAATATGGTGTAGTGTCTAGGGTCTGGATGTAGACGCTTAGGAAGTGAAAGTGAGGGGATGTGAGGGCTTCAGGGAGTGTATCTGGATCTAGGGAAAGGGAAAATTACTATGGGGATGGTTTATTTTAATTACAAATTCAAAGAGGTAGGGTGGCCCACCTCATGATTTTCACTTTGGAACCTCATAGCTTTGGAACTCTCAATTGTAGATTTAGGAACATGATGAAATTATTACATATTATAAACATAAATTAAATTTTAAACCAAGTTCATAGAACATATTTACCACTTAGCACTCCTCCATTTGTTGGAATTTATGCATGAAATGGTGATTTGATGACCTTGGAAACCCTAAGAGCTAATGGAGACTCTGACTGAATGAAACCATGATGAAAATAACTGAAATGATGATGAAAACTCATGACTGATGGTACACTCAACAAAGTGTTGAAATGAGACAGCTAGTGGTAAAATTTTGTAAGGAGTGAGATCAAACCTAAATCTTCATCCAGTGACCAAATTTTTGCATGATGACCTGATAGAATGACAGAAATTTCAAAATGGGACCCTAACATGATGTGAAAAAAATTTATTTGATCAGTGGTGGAAGGATGCAAAAAATGACAGTAACATTGGCTCCACCTGGGGATTCCAACTCCTTGGAGGTGTCAAGAACACCGTAGACCAAGTAGACTAACCATTGGGCATGGAGTCAAAAGTTAGGAATGAAACTGAATACTGAAAACTTAACTCGATAAACTGACTGAAAACTAGACCGACTAAAATAAAACTTACAAAAATTATTGATGGCAGCATATCAACGAGACTTGAGGGCTTCAAATCCTGATGAAAACCACCTTCCCGTTAAAGACATATGTAAAATCGTGTGAAGTGATCCTTCCAATGTAACCAATCCAACAAATGGCTACTTACCTAAATTCTGCTCTCACTTTCCTTGAACAAGCAGGAAAAAAAAAAGATAGGCAACTCCGAGTGTTCACTAAAATTTTTCTCATGATCCATAAATTCAAGGAAATATATCATCCCTATTGACTGCAGCAAATCAGTAAAAGGATCTTCAAAAATTTGAAATGTTACACTGTCTTGAGATTCAACAAAAACATAAGCACAACCTTCATCCTAATCTGAAATAACACTTTGTTGTTGATCCATAGGAAGGCATAGGGAGGTATGAATTTTTTCTATCTGAGTGTTGGTTGTAAATTCCTCAAGCATTTTCTATCTTAGGCTCATAATCCTCAAATTTATAGTCTAAATCGTCCTTGAACAGAAAAAATTCTTCAAGATTATAAAACATGACAGCGCTATCCTCTTCATAAAAAAAAAACATTTTTTTTAGTGGAACTCCTTGCAGGAAATCATCATAAAAATATGGCTTAATCACAACAACTTCTTGTATATTTTCATCAGTGTCATGATTTTCATCATTTGAACTCAGATTTTCATTTTCAAAGGAATAAGTTTCACTAACACATTCTTGACTATGTGAACACTACAAACCTGCATTAGCTTTGGATGTAACATGAATTTTTAGGAGCTAATCTATTTCATCTTCAGACAGAGGCTAAAATTGAGTTTTATAGTAGTTAAGACTGGCTTGATGATTTTCATTTTCAGGATCGAGAATAGGAATTTCTCTTTTTTGGTCCCAGTTTGATTCATCCAAGGAGGAAGCTACTGATTCTTGTTGGGAAGAAAAATTGTGAAGGGTTTCTATGGTCTCGTCATCTAGACACTCTTCATCGCCATACATTTTTTCAAGAAAATCAATGAAACTATCAGACATCTCACAACAGCTATCAATCACCGAAAAGGAATAATTAGAGCTTTGATAGTGTTGAAATAAAACTGAATGAAATTTCTTTAGAGAATATAAACTAGCATATGGTATATTCTCATACCATGATCTTGATTTTTCCTCTAGGGTAGCCATAAACATCTTCATCGGGAAATATTCAGGAAACTCAATTTTTAGTCTGTGAATATGAAAATGAAATTTGACCAAATGAAAACTAGCATCTTCACTGTCCTAACGCTTAAAATTTGACATTCTTGATTTCCAATCTATACAAGGAATATGGTTCAGAAAACCAGGAATATGAGCTCAATTCATAGGAGGATACCTTCAAGCAATTGAACCCATTTTGACAACAAGGAAGTCACCAAGAATTTCTTCAAACTATTGGTTCTTGAAAAGTGGAGTCGCCATCAAAATTCTGAACCTTTGGATTTGTTGTAGCTCCTAGAAATAGCCATGAGTTGTGAAGGACCATTGCCTAGGTCATCATAAAGTCAAGAAGATTCAAGGAATTTTTCCGTGGTTAGTGGCATAAATTTTCTTGTTCATAAAAAATTTCTTTAACTTCATAAACTGGGATGAAGACCTTGAGAGCAGAGATATACAAGTAGCAATACCTGATAGCAAGTAATTAGGGTCTTATGGAGATATAATTGAAGATGAATCTAAATTTACGAGCTATGAGAAGGGCCAGATTATGAAACACAATGCACAGATATAAAAGCGTGAAGAGCATAGTAACAATGGCAGAAAATGGAGAATACATTAACCACAGATAGGCTTAATATCATATAAGAATCTATCAACAGTTAACGTAGGAAGAAAGATGAGTAAATGAAGTGAAACATGTGAACATAATATCATAGTTTTGAGCCATATTTAAAGCACAATGGACTGAATACATGAGTATCTAAAAAATATAAATTCATCCCAGTTAATCAAGCGCTCGCATTCCAGAAGCATATGACATAGAAAGACTGAAAAAGTGCCAAAACATTTGTATTATAGTATAACAAGGAATACAAACTGTGACTAATCTCACTAGGAATCCATCTCACAGCAAAATCGTTTCATTATATTCTCCCCATATGGATTCTTCAACATAAAACATAGGAAATCCTCACAAATTTACAAAAAGGGGAATTCACCAATAATAGTCTCTATTCTCAAAATCAGGAACCCTCTTTTAGACTTGGGGTCTTCCTTTTATATTTTCCTTTGTTTACTATTAGCAAAAGATATTTTTGGATCAACATTTTTTCACAAAAATATATTTCTGTTGCTTGTCTCTATCAGAATAAAAAACCGATGATGAGGAAGAATGCCTCTCATCATCTCTGTAGTGGCCTGAGCATGACTGCCAATCGAAAGTAAAACAACTTGAACAGAAAATAAAAATGCATTGTGCAAAATGGAAATTTCACCCTATATTACAAAAGTAAGAAAATAAAAGTAAAAAGTCCACTAGGGCGAGAACATGATCATCACTTTTTGAAAGAGTGAGGTGTAGCAACTACCGACTGAGTTGGAAGCACTGATGACATGGACGAATCAGTTTTGTGCTTCTGAGGTGGCGGATACTGGATGGACGGTGTGACGACTGGCACATTTACGAAATTACTGCATTTTTTCCATATGGCCGTTCCTAGAAAGGGAATTGTATTGAAGATCTCCACTGAGGCTTGCATATATCTCAATTCCAAATAATAAACTTGCACCGTCAAGTGTTGTCTGATCTGGCAGAGAAGGTAAATTTATTTTCCAAGGGTGGCAATTATAGTTTCAGCTTTCAGGCGAGTGGTTTTATCATACGGAAGATTTGTCTGATTCATAACCACTACCAGCTTCTCTTCGTAATTAGTTAAACTTTGAGAAAGCGGTAGTCGTAGAATCCCAGCATGATGGGAGGCCTACTTTCACCAACTCATCCCACTCTTTTTCAAACTTCCCCACTCCCTTGGCAGCCCGATCCAAGCTACTCAATGCATTCACGCACGCTGTCTCTTGCTCAATTATCCTTCTGATTTCCATCACTCCCCTGAAACGGTCTTCAATCCCTTGCGTGGCTAACTCTTCAGAGCATAAAAAATTTAGGTAGGAGATATACCTCTTGGCCATGGATACCTTTGCCTCGACTTCTGCTCGTCCTTCCTGCAATTTCTCTTTACATAATCGAAAAACAATTTTCTTTTCATTCATCAATATGATAAAATCCCAACATCCTTACCTCTGTCCTAATGTCAGTCCAAATGAGACACCTGGCTTAGAGGAGGGTTAAATTTCCTTTCATCCCTTTATTCAGGTCTTTGATAACCTTCTCTTGCAGCTGCTTCTCCTTCTTTTCTTCTTCCACCTCTGTTTTCAGGGCCACTATGACTTTATTGTTTTGTTCCACCCTAGCCTTCAACTCTTGAATTCTCTACTATGCAGTATGAGCTTGCTTCTTCGAAACCTGTAGGTCTGAGAGGGCCTTGGTTAATTATGTCGAGGTAGCATATGTCGGGTCAGGAGTTGGCGTTATGCAGACATGAGTATCCCACTTAGCTTGCAGGTCAATAAATCTCTGTCTGAGGGAAACCAACTCTTCAACTATTTGGGCATTATCATCTCTTTCCCGAGCAAGGGTCTGTGAGAGTGGAATTTTCTTTTTCTGCCTGAGCTAATTCCACAGGTTGCATGTAGTCCCCTCGAGGAATTTTAAGTCTCCTATTCAATTATGAATTTTTACCTCTAAATCCCAGATGATTTTCATCTGGATTCCCTCCTTGTCGCATCCATTTTCACTCATTATTATTCTGAGATGATGACGGTTATTGCTGAACCCCCTGGCATTTGTCCTTTCTTTTTTCAGATTATCTACCACCTCTTTGTATTTATCTTTGAGCTTTCTCAAAGCAAGTGCAAGCTTCATGACCTCGTCCCTTAACATGTCTCTGATACATTTATGTAGGCCCAACTTATCTGTTAAGGGAACGTTTGACAAATTCACAACTACCTCCAGAGCCTTGTAGCTGATTTCATTAGCAGTAGGGTCTAGCAATGCCTCTATGATAGCAATTATTAGTTGTTTTTTATCCATATCCAGCTCTGTAGTGAGTCGGGTATGATACTTGTATAAGAAAATCGCCAGTTCTACTTGAAGTTTCTCCCTCACAGTCCTATTTCTGCTTCTAATTTCTTCTCTCACTTAAAATCTACTTACTGAAGTGGCCTGCAATATCCCAAAGGGTTCTGAAGATAATGCACCACCATAATTTACTCTGAAACCCACCTTTCTCTTATCTGGCTCCCCGTATTTGACCAACTACTCTAGAGGTAGTTCATCCCAGAGGATCTCCACATCATCACTTTTATGCTTTTCAGAGGGATGAAATCCCTCCCCTGTATACAATCCTTCTGGTTCCTCTGAAAAATATGCTTCATCAGTCTGCCCTTTTCTACCTGTGCCTACTGAAGCGGTGTCACCCCTTCCTTCTACTGCCAAGGATTCGACCTCCATCTACGAAGCCAAGGGCCATGTTTCAAGGTTAGCTCTCCATTCAATGAATGGCCTAGTCTCATGCATATATGCAGTGGACCTAATCTTCCTTTTCCTATTTTATATAATTCCTTTCAGGTCGTAGGGCTAGACTTTCCCCAGCACTAAATCCATTCCCTGGAGCAACGTCTCCACTATGGAGAGGGCGTGTCTTGAGTTTACAGTAAAAGGGCCAATGGTAGTAGGAAGCTTGAGGATATAACCCTTCTTAGTGGGGACAAAGTGGAAGTGGTCCGACTTCATGGTTTGACAAATCTACTCGAGGGCGAAGACCCGCATGGCGGGAAACAACAACAGGTTGTAAGGGGGTACATCAGCACCATAGACCCTGATCTCGGTGTAATCATCAAAGAAATACCAGTCCCCTGTGCTTTCTTCATTGTCAAACTGCAACCAGTCTTTCTGCTCGAGAAAAATCCTAGGCGGGGGACTGTCATGAAGTATGGTATAGGCAATGGTCATGAAGTCGTTCAAAAACCTTGAGTAACCCCTCCCATTAGGCTATTGACGTACTGAGATGTTCCACTCAAAGACAGTTCTGGGTTGGCCGTTCGTTCTGGAGAGTTTCTTAAGGCCCAAAGCTTCGAACTTGTCAGTGTGCTCAAACAAAAATACGTAAAAAACCAGCAAGAAGAAACGAAAAAGCCCCGAAGAGGACATTTCTTGAAATTGAGTTTGGATGGCCAAAGAAATAAAGGTAGGGATATCCAAAATGACACTTGGTTGGGACATGAGCCAAAGGAGGGCTATGCACTCTTTCGACACCCTCTCGAGCTCCCTAAGACCTAGCAACCTAGAGATGAGAGCGAGAACCGACTGGAGGTCATATGCAAATGCGGTCAAGGATACCATGTCCGAAGACAGAATGGACGTAAGAAGGGAGTCTGAGATGAAGGAGAGGAATTCACTCTGTTTTTTCTAGGCTAATTTAGAAAACTATCGCCACAGGGACAACTCAGTGAAATCGACATATTATGGGCTATGTGGGAAAGGGAGAGCGTTTTTAATGAGCACAGGGGATAGTCGGAAAAAATTATTTCCCTATGTCGAGAGGAATACATCCCTGCGCTCATCGTAGGTGTCTTTGAACCAACATATGAATTTTGTGACTGGGAAAGTGGGCGGAGGAATTTGGTAATACGGGCTAGACCGAACAATTCTGAACCGGTCCTAGCCCTTTACATGACTTTCTAACAGGTTAGGCCAGACACGGGAAACACTAAAAGGGTACTATGGGTCGTGAATGTGGGCCTATTTATCAGTAAGAGGGTCAGGTCCAGGGATGGCCCTAACTTCATGGGCTTGGGGAGTTTCTGGTTCAGACTTTTTGGACTTGACTCTCTCGGCAACCATTTCGAAAGAGTAGAAAGGAAGAAAAACTGTAAGGAACAGGAATGGCTAAATACTTGTGACTTGCGTGGAAAACCGATGAAGGAAATCGATGCAAGGGGGAGCTCAAAATGACCTACTTCTCTAATTCGAGCTTTAACTATTGGGAGAAAATGTAAAAATGAGTGATTTACCCAAAAGAGTCTCGGGTGGGGTTAAATAGGCCATATTTTACAAAAAATGAGGTTTGGGTGATAACTAGGAGGGTTGACATCATAAGGACATTGACATTGAGGCACGTGGTATTAGGCTATTGGCTATTCAGGATCGAGTAGGTGTGTGCCACGAGCTGGGTTAAAACTGGTATTGGTCGTGTATCAGGTTCCCTGACATACCTTACCTTCACCTTAGAGTGCGCCACCTGTGCATCCCGAGGGTTCCACCACAGAATTTTGGCGAGGGCTTGGGAAGTCCCTTCGTGCTGCACCACTGACCCACGGAATGATTGAAATGTGTCCTCACTAAGCTATGAATTCATGTAGTTCTAGGGGTCAAGACTCCCTTCTCTTCGTGCTTCCCTTGGTACCCCCAGAATGCTTCCACGTGGCAGCGCCGTTGGTACTAACTTGTTATATGGCCCGCTAACCTTTTCGCTTAGTTCTAACACCCTTTTCAATGTCTTTTTCGTGTAGTATTTGTGAGGGGGAAACATCATGTATTTCCTTTATATGTCCTTTCCCACACATATCTTATAATAATATGCCTAAGTTCATTTCAGGATATTTTCTAGTCAAACCTTTTGTAATGAGGGATACCATAATAACAGGATTCTTCGACACTAGAGTCGCCAGGTGAATTATGCACAGCCTTCTTTCTGTCTGATCGTTGTTCACCATCAACAATCAGATATGATCCTTTTCATTCTTTCCCAAGCAAGATCAGTCACTTCAGTTCCCTAGTATGGTCAGCAAGATATTATCACTCCACCAGATCTCTGAGGCTGAGAAGAGACCAGCAAAGGTAACCACAAACCAATATTTTTCCAAGTAGCTATCCCTACTAGGCAGGAGAGGGATCTCTCCAAAGGCTCACATCTAATATGACTAGAGTCAATGAGATTTTAGGCTAGGTATAGTAGCACTATAGTTTGTTTGATTTAATTTGAGGTGTTAGCTGGTGAATAGGTCAGAGAAGAACTAGGTCAGGGAAAATAAGGATCCGAATTATAGATATTTTATGGGGAATGGTAGGTAAGTAGCTTAACAAATTAAGGTATCAAATGGAATCATTTAGACTATGAGGGTTTCATAAAAGAGCACTAGCTACATGGATTCTTTTCGATTTGAAGAAAGATGAACACAACTGTAAATATTCCTCCAAAAAAAAGCATAAGCTAATGTATTATGTCTTTGTAACTTAGGAGTGAATTACATTCGAAGATGGCATGAATATGAAATCGTAATAAATTCACACATTTGCAAAAAATAAGAAGAAACAATGTCAACTCACATTACCACAGGTATCCTATCAAAATAGTTGCAACTTAGTTTATTATTTCCTGCCAAAATGTCTAGTTACACTAGTGTTCAATGATCAATTCTATAGCATCCAAACATTGGAATGGCAAAGAAAATGAGAGATCTAGACAAAAACAAACTTCTCCCACTCTCAAGAGTCGAATCCATGACTGTTGGATTTATTCCCCAAAGTCCTCATCTGGAATCCTAATGACTAGGGAGGTCAACAAACTCATCCCTATCTTCGATGAAACTGATTCAATTGACCCAAAAACACAATTTTACTTGATTTATATACCCCTAGTAACTATAAAAGACATAATTAAATTTTATTTTCACATTTTCATTAGTAAAACATCATGAAATTCATCAACCAATGGAGAACAAGTCAAAATTTTGAAGATGACGCAATCTAGAAAAAGCGCTACATGAGTGCAAAAAGCACAGCATGACCTTCAAGCTAAGTTTTGACTGTCGTGCTGAAGTCAAAATTAATCTCAAGATAAATCATTGGGAATATTTTCCTCTCTAGCTGTCCAAAATGTCCTCAAACACTAAAAATGACGGCGTTAAGCCCCTGAAAAACCAATTTTCCCAAAATTGGTAAAAAAGCGCAGCGCTAGAAGGAAAAGTGCAACATGCCCTTGAGAAAAGCAAAGTGTGGGTCTTGCAGACCACTTTTGGAGGCCTTAGTGCACTCCAAATTAAGCTCATGATATCTCATTGGAATTCTCTCTCTGTCTGCTACACAATGGACCCCTCACTCACTAAAAATGAGCAAGTATAGCCCCTCAAAATTTAATTCTCCCAAGGTTGATCAAAACATGCAGTGTTTCCTAGAGAAAAGCATCGCGTCAAGTTGAAGGTCATGTTTTGAGACCTTAAGGAACTACCAATTGAGCTCATGAAAGATCATTGGAAAGATCTTTCTGTCTAGTTATCATTTGACTCATCAATCAAGTCATTTGGACATTTCATGACAGCAAAAAATGCATTTTCTGAAGAGTACTCTAGAAGTACAACAATTCTCCTATAACAACAATATTTTAGACATTTCTCAACAATAATAAAACCTATGTATAAAATAAAGGAGATTTTTTTTCCTTGTTATATTAATGAGAATAACCTCTTTTAGTTTTGTCAAATTCGTCTCCATTTGGTCAGAAACACATTTTGAATAAAAAATATTCATGTTTGCACTCTAAACACTAGGAAACCAATAACTTGGAAAGGTTAATTTATTGTAATTGTACACTACTTGGAAACTGGAGAGGACACCATCTCATGTGTGTTGAGTGGCTCATATCTTGACATTGGGCCTCCCTTTTTGTAGGGCCTCTTATCTCCCTCCATATGTACTTTGCAAGGGGAAAACCTTAGTAGTGAAAAAACAAGGGAATGGAGAAATGAAGTAGGATGGAGGGGTTAGGAGAGAGAAATGGGGATGGGAAAAATTAAGGAAGTAGGTAAGGGTGTTAGGAAGGTTTATGAATTGGAATGGAATGGAATTAGGGTAGGAGTAGACCTATTGAATTTTATTACAAGTCTAGGTCTAAGAGGCTATCAAAAATGCAATATAGGGATAGTGGTGTGGCGTAGGGTCTAGGGTTTGAATGTAGATGTTTAGGGAGTGAAAGTGAGGGGGTTTGAGGGATTCAGGGAGTGTATGTGGATGTGGGGAAAGGGAAAATGACTATGGGAAGGGTTTATTTGACTTACAAATTCAAAGAGGTAGGGTGGCCCACCTCATGATTTTCACTTTGCTTTTGGAACCTTGCAGCGTTCAAACTATCAATTGAAGCTTTAGAAACATGATGAAATTATTACATATTAGAAACATAACTTAAATTTGAAACTATATTCATAGAAAAAATTTACCTATTATCACTCCTCCATTTGCTCAACTTTATGATGAAATGGTGATTTGATGAACTTGGAAACCCTAAGACCTAATGGAGACTCTGACTGAATGAAACCATGATGAAAATGACTAAAATGATGATGACACCTCATTCGTGATGGTACAATAAAAAAAGTGGTGAAATGATCTAGAAAGTACCAAATTTTTTTAAGCAGTGAGAGCAGACCTAAATCTTCATCTAGTGATGAAATTTTTGCAGGATGACCTAATCGAATGAAAAAAATTTCAAAATGGGACCCTAACATGACATGAAAAGATTTTATTTGATCATTGCTGAAAGGATGCAAAAACTGACACTAACACTTTCAAAAGAACAAATGAATGAGGTAGATCTTGGGTTGAAGGCTATGGATATTCCTTCCTATGGGTTGTTTTTCCACCTTCTTCCAAAGGGGAAATTAATAGTGAAGAGAAATTTCCTACAGGTTTCCTGAATGAAATATCTGGGCAAGGGCTAGTCGTTCCATGGTGTCAGCAGTTGGAAGTTCTTTCTCACGCACTTTTCGGCTCTTTTATGACACACTGTGGATGGAATTCGATAGTGGAAAGCCTCAGGCTGCGGTCCCTATGTTAGTTATTCCTCAGTGGAGCGATCAGAAAAATAATTCCACATACGTTGCAGAGAAATAGATGGCGAGGATGAAATTGAATAAATGATAAGAAAATAGACTTGTAAGGAGAGTGGAAGTGGAGAAGTGCAAAAATTTTGTTATGGAAAGTCAACTCGGTGCTCACTCGAGGAAAAATGCTTTACGATTGAAGAAATTATCGAGGGAGGAAAGGGTGAAAGGTGGTTCTTCTGATAGAAACATTAAAGAATTGTTGATGAGATTATTCATAGAGCATGGTCATCTTCGTTATCTGGACAACATTTTATTTTTTGATTAGGATGAAATCAACCATTCCATAATAATTTTAAAAGTTATATTTTCATAAAGTTGTAATCTATTCTATTGCTCTTTGTAATTATCGCATTGAAATAATTTATTAATCGATGAAATCATTTCAATACCTGATCCACCAGTTATAGGCATTGTCAATTCTTAGAAAGACGTGTCTATTAGAAGAAAATAGTAAACCCACATTTATTTTTTGATGTCTTGTTCAAGAAAATAGCAAACCCACATTTATTCTTTAATTATTAGGTCATGTCATTTCTTACCATTTCATAAATACATTTGGAAACATGTCTACAAATATCGAAAATATTGTGTAGAACCAAAAATCTACGTCTAGCAAAAACAAGTGAAGAAGAGCCACATGATTCTAAATCTCACAAGATTAGGCCAAGGCGAAACAAGATGGACCAGTTTTAGGTACCAAATTATTTTTGTATATATATATATATAGTAGTTATTTCATATCATATGATTGTATATATATAAAATATTCTAGAGATGTTAATACAGACAAGTCTAATATTTTTTTATGGAGGAGGAATATGCGACAATGATATAAATATTCTCGATGTTTTTATATGTTATCTCAAGGGTTTTATGCATGAGAAATGTGTGAAAAGGATATAAAGATTCTTGATGTGTTTATAAGATGTTATCGTAAGGGTGGGCTATCTTCACAGTAATTTTTATTAAAAATCCCATATTTATAGTCTTATTAGACTTTTTTTAATATTCTATTGACTTATGTTACCAAAACTATAATCAAATTAATTAACTCTAATTTGGTCATATTTTTTTAGATTTACTCAATATTAATTATGATTAACTAAAAAATTTGTATAACTCAACCCAAAAACGCAGCAACAATCTCAAGGAAAATATGTTTGTTACAAAGCAACATTTTTTCAATAATGTTAGTTTTGCTACCATTCAACACTAACTTTGGACAACCCCAAAACGTAAGAATCACAACACAACAAAGAATTTTTAAAATATTCTAATAAATTAGGTTACTGAAATTATTATCAAATTAATTATAATTAACTATAATTTAATTATATGTTTTTTAATTTACTGAACATTATTTATAATTAATTAGAAATTTTTTATATTAAAATTATATTAATTATATTGCATATAATTGACAATTAACAATAATTGAATTAAAATTTACTTTAATAAATTAAAAATTAGTTATAATTTATTATAATTATTTTAAACATCTTATAAGTACAGGGCGTTCCTCTTTAAAAAAAACTCTCAATTCTTACAAAGACACAACTCCCAATTCTTAGAAAGAATCAAATAGCAAGCCCACATTTATTCTTTAATGATATTTAAAATATTATACACTACCTAAAAACAAATTAACTAGTAAAAACTAAAGTTAATCCAGTAAATTAAATAGCATTAATTATGCCTTAAGGCGTTACTCTTTGAAAACAACTTACCCACATCCACATTTAATATTTAATGATATTTAAAATATTATTACACTATAAAAAAAATAATTAGTGAAAACTAAATTTAATCTAGAAAATTAAATAGTATTAATTATGCCTTAAGGCATTCCTCTTTGAAAAAAAATCCCCTAGCTTCCATTGTGTACATCTATCCAATGTCTAATTGAATGTTAGATGATGAAATATTTGTGTGTTGTCATATTAGTAGTTACAAAAAATAGTTAATGGGCATTAACAATTAGGGAAAAAACTACATACTGCCATTCTTGTCAGATCTACAAACCCTCGAAATCGAATTTCCTCCTTGAGTAGCTAAAACTAGACGTTAAATCACTATAATATTTCTTTGGTTGGTTGGTTGTACTACTCGTGGGTCCTAGGGTTTGTCGGGTAGGTACGATTTTCTAGGTTCGAATGGGTCCTTATCATTGGATGTGTGATTTGCAGAACATGTAGATGTTGTTGGGCGAGGTGTTGCCACCCTTATTTTTTTTGTCCTAGATTTTTATTGTTGGCATCTTAGGATGATCATCCAGGAACATCCATGAACATCTCTAGAGACGAACCTATCTCCTGAAATTCCTGTTTGGATCACTAGGAATGTTTCAGGCACAAAAACAACCCTAGAAACCACATTAGTGAGTGCAGTAAAGTTTTCCTCAAAAAATATATCTATCGATGTCGAATGTTATATATATCATTAACTTTGCAGTCGACAATATATTTGTGATGACTCCATGTAATACATATTTCTCTCTTGATGAACAACATTATCTCTTGATTAGAGATTTGCTTCAGTATCTGATTTTTTCATGGTGCTTTTTAATGTCTGCGTTGAATTTGATGCATGACATTTTGCTGGGTATTTTAAACAAATGGAGATGTTGTTGATTTATGGGGTGTTTTGGACATGAAGAACAGTGTTGCATCCACAATGTTCTTTTTTAATTATTCTCCCATAGATGAATCTTTATTATTTATTTTTACACCTTTATACCTATGGGTAGGTCTACTTATTTATTTCCATTGGTACATGGGCACATGATCGGGGCTATCAATACCAGGGACATTGAATTGGATCCTCCTCCCCCGGTGGAGTAGTAACTCTTCTGTAATCCCTACCCCACATACTGCACATGCACATTGTGCCACGAGGTTTGTCGTAATTCGCGGTTTAGAGTCACTTTCTGAGCATCAAACAACCGAAAAGTTAGTGCACGGTTTATGTGTCCACATGGATTATCAAATTGAATAATTAGTGAGGATATTATCTGACCATAACATGAGAGTATATATTAAGCAAGAAGAAATGGGAACCTGAGATTCTTTATGTTAAATATATGAGAATGAAGATCATTCCTTTGAAATACCAAGCAATGCCCAAGATGCCCACCCCAACACATGTATTCCTCTCATTTATATGTGTGTTCCCAATGATAGTGGCAGCAATCATATACAAAACAAAACCGTCACTATGAATTTGGCCATCATGGCCCTGCAAAATGACCAGTCCTTGAATTCAGTTAAGTCTAAAAATTTTCAATGGGAAGGATCCTTAAATGCAAGGTTTTGTGATACCCTTCCTTCTACATGCTTAAAAAAACCATAATATATTACAATGACCTTCTCGCATAATACTTAACAAGTGCATGGACAGACCATTGGAATGACCCATATTTATAGCATAAATTATCCCAACAAACATCTTACGTTCTCTAAGAATTTTCATCCCCACTGAACCTCCAGTCACAGTGAAAACACATGTTTAAGTAGTTGCTCAAGTGAGAGGACAAACAGAGAAGTCCCAAAAAGAATTATACACTTTGTTTGTTATACAAGTGTTTCTTGAATAAATTGAAGTAACATGCAATTACAAACATGAAACCTTTAAACCAAAAAAAATTCTTCATGTGACGAAAAGAAAAGGAATGTGTCGGTAACCTGTCGAAAAATAAAAGGTATTCGTGATCTTGCAACTTGCGAAGGATAGGATATCTCCATATATCCTTGCAATACAATATTACAGAGGAGTAATATATGACTATAAAGCAACACAAAAACCAGTTTCGGCCCTTCAAATTTTTTTCCCCTTTTGTTTTCGATGGATCTCACTTTATTGCCCTTTTATATTTTGTTTGTTTGATATTTCCATATTGAATTCTATTGTAACTATGTCTCATATTGTGTGACACCTTTAAAGTAATGTTTTTCATATATATTCGGAAAGTATGTACACAGTTAACGTAATAATACTCATATTCGAAAAAGGGAAGAAACAACCATTATATTAAAGGACGTAATCTTAAATCAGATTCCAACGCAACATATATATATATATATATATATATATATATCAAATATTTGTATTATATAGATCAGGGTTATGGTACACCTCTTCATCCAGCACTGTGTCCTGGGCCACTTCTCCCTCTAATATTGTTGCTCCCCTTCCACGCTCAGTCCCTTCCTTCATGGACCAATCCCTCTTCTTGCTCGATATCTTTGATGATACATTTTTGTCTCCCCTCAGACCATCAAACCCAGCTCTGGATTTCCTTTTCTATACCACAAGTCCAATATTTCACCACCCACCAACGAGCAATTGTAAAATGCTAGCGTTGTAACTTCCACACCACCTTTGTAGGCAACCACCTCCAACTAGGATCCATACATTTTCTTTACTAATTTTTATATTTAGTGATCTTATATATCTCACAATTGAATTTATGCCTTACGACGTTTCATTTGAAACATCTGATGCAATTTCTAGTTATTTATTTTTCACAGTTAAAAATTATAACTTGCATTGGTCAACACTAAATTGATGATGGTGAATATGAAAATTGATCACTATAGTCTTATCTTGGAATGGATTGATAATGATTCATATTATTAACAGTTATACTTCATAGTTTCATATTTAAATTTAATTAATAAATATATAAAAAATAATATATACAATAAACTAATATTTCATATATTTATGTGGCTATTTATATATATCATCAATGCTACATGTATTACATTTAAAAAAATAAATAAAATAAATAAAATATGTGAAAGAAAAATGCAGTTGTGTATGTGTTTGTATATATATAATAGATGTGAAATTTATATAACTATAAATAATATTGTTGAGGTCTAACATAAATCCATCTTAACTCTGCATCTACCAAGCTATAAGATGAGTTAGATGTCTCAAGGCTCAAACATTTTCTCAAGTTATTCTCTCAAAGGAAAGGTTTGCACCTTGAATGATTTTATTCCTTTGGAGACTTCTAGATTTAGAGTTAATATGGATCTCTACTGGTGAACAAAAATCTTAACATTTGATTTCTGAATGTTGCTAAGAATATTTGAGAATATTCCTTAGAATTAAATCTCTACCATCCATTCAATAATAATTATTTGGATAGGTGTGTCTATTTTGGAATAAGGATTGTAAAATTTTAATTCAATTATCAATAATTATTAAGTTGATGGAAATGATTTAATATCCATAGTGTATTCTTAATAGTGTACAAAAATCTGAGAATGAGATTTATTTTCAACTTAGTTATGCATTTTTTTCTCTCTTTAATTAAATTCTCTGATTAAGAGAAATGACATATGAATAAGTGTTCTATGAAATGAGTTATGCTATTTTGGGTGTGTGGTATTGATAAGCCATGATATTGACCCATGGTATTGCAACAAAACCTATATATAGATTATGAATGTCCATTATAAAGTGGGTGTGAACCTCCATGGTTAAGAATCTTGTTAGATGATATTTTAAGAATGTATATATGTTTAACTTACATAATAATATTTTTTCATTATTTTATTATTTTAAATAAAGTGATAATTAGTTAGTTGTAGGAAGTTTATATGTAGCATAAAGTAAGTACTTTAACGCTTATTATGGATTGATGTCTAGAATTTACCAACCATTTAATTTATATGATTGCCCTCTTTGATAATTAAATAATAAAATTTCAGGCTCTTTTCCAAAATAGGCATGTCTATCTACCCAAATATAAAAATGTCATATGAACATGAGTTATTGTTTTTAGGACATATGATATTAGTAAACCATAATATTGACAGATGATTTAGTAAAAAAATGAATTTAGAGGTTAAGAATCTTCATAGTAAAGTGAAAGTAGATCTCCATCATGAAACGACTTGTTGCATAATTTTTCAAGTGTATATTTGTTTAAGGCATTTCTGATTTATTTTTAAAATTAACAATAATAATTTAAGATAAAATTATAGTTTAGTTAATTTTTATGATTTGTTTTTACAATGTAAGATGTATTATGAGGTAAGTGTTTGGATTTTATTTAATTTATATGGTTAACTGAATTTTTAAAAAAAATATTTTTTTAATTATAATTTATGTATGTTCTAAATATTTTAATAAATTATGATTATTTTAGAAAAAATATTACATTGTTTTTTAAAATAATGTATATTACTTTATAATTATTAAAAATGATTAATTAATAATTCAAATTTGTTAAAACTATATGGATGTATTATATTACTGTTAAATTGGTTATTTTATCATTGTTTTAGAGTTGTTTTCATATAGAATTTAGATATTTTGTGATAGTTATTTTTTATGTTATTTTTCTTCCCGGAAAAAATTAAGGAACTTACTAGATCTATGTGTGGCGAATAGAAAAGAAAAAGATAGAGGAAAACAAAATTTCATTTACATATGATTATAAGAATTTAAAAAAGTATCGGCCAGAGTGGCCTTGAAGATGAAAAAAAAGTCAAAAAGAGAAAATAATAATACAAATCAAAGGGGAAGATCAAGTAATGTAGAAATCACTTATCTTCCATTTCTTTCCTTTCTTCTTCTAGACGTATTTCCATTCCTAGGTTTGGGATCCACTGAAACCAGAGCCATATGAATCACATGTATCTTTGGAGGGTGTTTTTTTTTTAAATAAAAGCTTTCAGATACATGTTCACACTTTGTGGCCACCATTCCATCCTCTTTTTTGTGCCATATTTAACTAATGATATAACTTCTAAATTGATTTTGGATGTATCATGCTTTGATATAGATTATAATTAAAATTCTTTCCCTCGAGGGCTCCATATTATTTTGCTGCATTTTTTAAGGTTTATTTTTCTTTTTCTTCTTTAGAAAGATTGGGATTTGTAAATTTGTCACATTGGATTATTTTACGTTTTATATTTTAGATTCTTTTTAGCCTATTGATAGGCATTATGCAATATTTTGGTTTGTCAAAATGATCTATTTTTACCCCCTTCATATAATCATTAACCTCTATTTTATCTCTATTAACCTTCTCATTCCTGCACTAGTCCAAGAAAACTGTCCATTCCTACATAAACATCATATTTTATGATTAAGGTTTATTAGGTGCTTTATGAATCATTTTAAATAGATTTCGTGCCTTTAAATATTTCTTGTAACTTATATTTACTTTCCTAAAATTATTCTAAAAGCTAAGTATTGATCATTACGTTAGCGTGATCTAGTGCAGGCAGACTCCTACACTGCCAACAATCAATGTTCTGTGATCTCCGTAACAACTAGATCACCTCACACTGATGGTTTGGTCCACGTCTTTCAGTTTCGTTGCAGATTATTTGAAGTTAAAAATAGGCAGAGTATATTTAGGGATGTTGCCAAAATTGGGTCTACGACCAGTGATTAGCTCATGCCTTATTATACATTTTGGCCAAATTTTGTAATTTTGTTTGTTAGTCCGTTCAACCGAAAGGCTTGATTTGGGAAATACTCTATAATTAGAAATCACAGACATAGGTTGAAGGACCATATAAAATATAGATCTTAGATAAAACTAGGTTAGCGATAACAGCGTGACTGTAATCCTTTTTAATTTGTAATTTCGTTATTGCCCTTGCTCTGGGCTGGAATTGAACCTTAATGTATGTTTGCTGATTGAATTTAATACAAGGAACCATGTCATGATTTTCTCACATTGCGTCTAATATTTTATTGATGCGTTGATTAAAGTGTTGATGAGTTTTGTTTCTTGAAATGGGAAATGAGTTGGTTCTCTTGGGCCCAACCAACCCAGCTCATTTACCCTTGTGCTTTCATTATTTTAAAATGTTTGTGTTCGATTTGTTTACTTGCAGGTGTGTAGCTTAAATATGTATTTCATTCTTGCTTCAGAGTTTTGATTTAATTTCATTTAATAGACATTGTGTGAACAGATCCATTGTGTGGAAGTCTAAATTGAATTTATTTATTTCCTGCAACTTATTTCCTGGTTTTATTCTGCTTGGATCATGTAGTAAGATTCTTCCTGCACCAATGCGTGTAGGATTATGCATTGTGGTTTTCTCATTTATTTACAACAAGTGTTATTTTCCTTTTCTTGTATACGATTTAATTTTCTTCTGCAAGTAATTGTTATCATTAGAAGAAAGCATTGCTAATATTAAAAGCTAAACTTTGAAGGTTAAGAATGACTTCGTCAAATGAGAAAGAACACCAGTACAAAATCTTAATTTACGTATGCACTTCATGATATAAGGAAAGGGGTTAAAAGTAAACTGTAATATTATAAGTGAACTTGTTGAGAGTTAGATTTGATTGCATGCAAATTCCTTTGGCTGAAATTTTTCTTTCACTGTTGAAGATTTCTTCGTTTTATAAGATTATTTTTCTTGCAAGTTCAATTGATTAAAGCATTCTTTTCTGTGTGTAATTTATCTTGGAATTCAACTTGCAATTTCAATTCTTTTCAACACATCCTTTCATTCGTTCGAAAGTAAATTAGAAACCTTGGTGTAGGAAGCTCTGTCCCAGTGCAAGAGCCAGTGTCTTGTCACAGGGACATAGTGCTCTAAGCCTTAAGGCTTAGAGCACCTACACAAAGACATAAGTCTTCAATATAAGATGGAAAAATATACTTTTCAGATAATCTATGTCCTTGAACTAGTGCAAGCAGATTGCAAAAGTACATGAACGATTTCTTAGTGTAAAAGGAACATCATTTAGAACGTAGATCTTTTCAAGGGCCCAATTGTTAAACTACCACCATCTATACTGAAGGTATACACAGAGTTTTATTTCAGCATTTAAGATTTGTTCCAGTTGTGTGAAATTTCCTTTACTTCATTTGTTCGCATATACATTCTTTTACATTCTAGCACTAGAGTTTTTTTGGTGTCAATTGCCTTTGAAATTGTTTTTTGTTTGATTCTACAATATTTCAATTAAGAAGTATGAATAAGAATAGGAAAATTTCATACCACTTCTGGCATTACCTGTGATTTGTCTCTAAGTTTACGAAACCCCTGGATTGACAATTAAGTGTTGAAGGAGTTTCCTTAAGTGAAATTCCTGCACCCAACATTTTGGCGTCATTGCAGGGGAGGCGATTCGAATTGGTAAGAATTTTCCATTTTTTTTCCATAGAGGTAATTCTGCTATTTTTTTTCTACAATGTGCTTCTATTGTTTGAAGAAATTTATAGGTGTTGAGTAATCTTTGAATTTTCAGCATTTGATTGGAATTTTGTTTTGTCATTTTTTAAAATGAATGCCTAAAATAGGTAGGAGTCCAAAGCCCAGTAAGGGCCGAGGAAATACAGATAAATTTGAAATCAAATCTCATACTGGGCCTTCTTTTCCAAGCAGAAAATCCAAGCAAACATAGACTCATCATGCAGGAACTGTCCACTTTGATTCAGGGAACAATAGTCCAGGGGTGATACAACCCACGAAGGGGAGGAAGGAGATTATCAGAACCCATATTCAGCCTTCCCAAATGGTTGAGATTAGTTCAATTGGAGGAATAACAATGGAAGATCAAGAAGACCATGCCGAGGGATCTGGAAAAAATCAGGTAAATGAGGAATAATCCACTTTTGGATTCCCAATTGTGGATCCGGATGTAACTATGCAACTGAAAAATATACAACCATCACCTCTTCCTCATTTATATGGTAAGGTAAATGAAGGCCCAGAATCTTTCCTATTCGAGTTTGATATTTTGTGTAGAAGTTATGATTATTCATTTGATGCTCAGAAATTAAAGTTGTTTCCCGCAACTCTTAAGGAAGAAGCTTTATGCTGGTTCATGGGACTAGGGGGGAAAACTGTAGCTTCTTGGGAAAATATGAAGAGAGTGTTATTTTCAAAATATCAAGAATATTGTAAAATGAGAGATATTCAAGATGAAATATTTACTAGTATGAAAAATGATGATGAGACTCTAGAGGACCACTTAGAGAGATTCATGTACATCCTTCAAAGGTCAAAGAAAAAATTTGATCTAAGTACCATTAGAACCTTGTTCTTACGTGGGCTTACTAATGATGCTAGAAATAATATAAATTTATTAGGACAAGGGGATATTGCCCAGAAATATTTTGATCAAATCTATGACTTGTGCAGGAAATTCTCTAGGAACCAATATAGATCTGGTATAGGAATTCAGAATAGAAATAAGAAAACCAAATCTACCGATGCTATGATGATTGGACTGGGAATAAAATGGACAATATAAAAATTGAAATAATGAATATTTTTAGCAAACAAATATACTCCTTGAAATTTCAGCAAAAACTTGTAGAAGAACACAAGACATTCTCTATTTTTTGTCCAAGGTGTAGGAAAAAGCATCTTTTAAGAGAATTTCCTCTTGATATAAAAGGAACTAATAAATGTGAAATTTGTGCAGAGAACCATTCCACAGAAAAACTTCCCTCCATACATGGGATGAAAGATGTATTTGAAGGAGGACAACCTGAAGTCGAATCAGTTGATGCTATGGGAACATGAAGAAACTAGCCTCAGGTAAGTGCATGTATGGCTCTTGAATATCCACCACATTTCTTTGGTTATAATCCACATCCATATTCCTATCCTAACAATAGTCACTCTCAACATTGGTAGCATGGGAACTAGTATCATTATGGACATCCCTCCCAATCTTGTCAAAAAGGATGAAAAGGGCCAAACCATTCACACCATTCCTATCCTGCAACTATGCAGTCATACCCACCTACATATTCACCTTACCCAATGCCACAACCATCATTACCTCAGCTGAGTAAACCATTGCCACCATTGCCTTTACCCCCACCGTTTCGACCTCCTCAGCTGCCTGCCCAACCGTTACCCAACCCCAATAACAAAGTAGTACAAATGATCCATTCCATGAACCTTCTTTCCTCATCCAGATATCAGTCTATGCCAGTCAGAGTCAATGATCTCCAATTGTAATCGAGGAAGATAGTAGTCGCATAAAAATAGAAAAAATCTATGGTGATTATCGAAGAGAAAGGTGAGGAGGAAACTCCTTGACATTATGAAAATAATCTCACCATTAAACCTATCCCCGTACCCTTTGAGCCTATACCATATTCTTCCAACTGGTCTCCCTATGTAGAGAGGCTAGTTGTGGAGAAGAATGACCCCATTCGTGAGTCTAGCCTGGCCTTTGAGCTTAGGAAACTCTTCATAAAGGTGCTTTTGCTCCAAGCTATCAAAGAGACCCCAATTTGTAAAAGAATCATTAGGCAACTATGTCTCAAGAAGCCAGGAAGGAAAATATTGGAACCTAAAACCATTCAATTTTTGGGGAGAGAAGTAGAGTTAATGACGGGGTGTATACAAATGGAGAAATATACTAACCCCGGAAACCCTGCTGTCTCTATTCATATAGGTGATCTCCTTGTCTCTAATGTACTTATAGACCTAGGGCCAACCATTAATATTTTGACCAATCAAACCATGGATCAACTTGGATTGTTCCATATTCGTCCTACTCCCACTATGCTTGAATTGGTAGAAACATCTAAAACTAACCCGGAAGTGGTGTTGGATGATGTGGTCGTTTCATTAGATTCTTGGGAAAACCCCACAGACTTCATTGTGCTACAGCCAAATAATCCTGTGGGAGGACATCCCTTGATCTTGGGATGACCATGGCTTGCTACAGTTGATGCTTATATTGGATGCTGTTTTGGTGACATGTATATTTCCAATGGAGATTCTAGGAAGAAGGTCACCTTGTATCCACTCGCTAGATCCATTCAAGAGCTCCGTGACACTTTGTGGTTACACTACAGTAGTGATGAGGAGACTCAGTTTGTTTCCACGATATGATACATCAATATGCTGAGACCTCACAGGAGGGTGAGATTCAAAAATTCGTGAGCAATCTAGACACTATGCCCAATTTTGAGTCATTGAGTCAAATTTTTATTCTATATTTTCAGGAAAGTCACGACTCTCTACCTCCCTCACCACCATATTTAGTAACATCTCCGTGTACTCTTAAGATTGATACTACTCTTGCTGAGATTAGTCCTGACAAACCTTTACATATCAATTCAGACTTGGATTTGTTGGGTATGTGTTCTATTCTTTCCACAACTAGCCCCACGCACTGTACATTGTGCCGAGCGTAGTAAGGGGGTCACAGGGGGGGCGGCAGCCCCCTATGTCGGGGTTTGGGGCAGCACCCTGTTAAAAAAAAAATTGGTGTGCGGACCCACCCATGTTTTCTGCATGAGTTTGCACATGGTTTTTGGGGTACGATGGTTTTCGGCCCCTAGTATTTTTTAGATCTGGTCAAGGGAACTAAGATTATGTTTTAATCCAGGGTTAATGGATTGGGGTTTATGTATGCTTCGGCATGTATATATATGTGTTGTAACACTAAAAGGAATATAATGAAAAATCAAGCTGGTGGTCCCGATTGGGGATCCAGTGGAAAATCTCTGTGTTTATCTGTTTTATGTTTTATGCTCTCACTATTGTTTATTTTCTATTATAAGATTCGTGTGTAGATAATTTCTGTTCAGGGTTAAAACCTATATTTGGTATCGGAGTTGTTTTGGCTTCAAGGGGACACCTTTGCTGCTGAGGGTTTTTTTCTTGGGCCTGAGGTAGACCCTGTTCAGTGGGAGATCTGCGGGATCGATTCTTGCAGTGAAATAAGATGGCGAGCGGTGGAAAGATAGAGATCGAGAAATTTAATGGTCATATTTTTGAGTTGTGGAAGCTCAAGATGGAGGATTTGTTGGTGGATAAAGATCAGTGGATCACGGTAGATCCAAGTACTAAACTAATGGAAATTTCAGATGAAGACTGGAAGAAACTAGATCGGAAGGCTAAGAGCACAATACATTTGTGTGTCTCAGATTCAGTATTGTTGAATGCATCTAGGGAAGCTACGGTGAAGAATTTGTGGGAAAAACTTGGGACTTTGTACCAATCTAAGTCTCTGTTGATAAGCTGTTCCTACGGTAAAAGTTGTATAACCTGAGGATGAAGGATGGAGACTCGGTGACAGAGCATCTGAATGCCTTCAATACTACAGTAAGTCAGCTGTCATCTGTTGATATTAAAATCTCAGATGAAGATAAGTGCATCAGTTTTTTGTGTTCTCTACCAAAATCATGGGACAGTCTGGTTATTGCAATAGGTAGCAATACAACTACCTTGAATTTTGATGACATTGTCTCAGCCTTGTTGTCGGAGGAAATGAGACAGAGAAATATGGAGGGCCAAAATGGAGATGCCTTATCTATACGAGGAAGGTTCCAAAACAGAAACAATAATAAGGTTTCGAGTGGGAGATCCAAATCTAGAGGGAGATCTAAATCTCCTAGAAAGTTTGTAAAGGTATGCTGGAAATGCGGAAAGGAAGGGCACTACAAAAGGGAGTGCAAATATAAAGCTCCTGAGAAAGGAAAGGGATCTGATGATGCTCCTTCTACAAAGGAAAAAACCACCTTGAATGAAGGTGGGGATGTGTATTTGGCTTCTTCTTCAAATACACATGTAGATCATGAGTCATGGTTGATTGACTCAGGTGCATCCTTTCACTTCACTCCCCATAGGGAGTGGTTTTGCGAGTATGAGAAATATGATGGTGGTGATGTCTTCCTAGGGGATGATAGGAAGGCCAGAATCATCGAACATGGAATGTCCAAGCTAAAGCTGCAAGGTGGAAGGATTAGAATACTTGTTGGTTTTCTACATATTCCTGCATTGGCCAGAAATCTGATTTCTGTAAGCAAGATGGATGATGTAGGTGTAAAAACAGTGTTCAAGAAAGATGCCTGCAAGATGGTTCGGGGAGCATTGGTATTAATTCGGGGAGTTTAGACTGTAACTCTGTACAAGCTACAAGGTAGCACTGTTATTGATGGGTGTAACAGTTCTGTGGTTCCTGGAGGCGGAGCGGATAGCCTAGCTGTCTTCGGAAAAAATACCATGCTATGGCATCAAAGGCTTGGACATATTGGAGAGAAGGGCCTTCAGATACTGCATATAAATGGTATGGTAGAAGGTATGTCTAGTTGCTCTCTAGATTTTGATTTCTGTGAAGATTGTGTATATGGGAAGCAAAATCGGGTGAGTTTTCCTTCTGGTGCTAAGAAGGCGAACAAGATATTAGAACTTGTACATAGTGATGTGTTTGGACCTGTGTCAGTTCCATCACTAGGAAATTTTGTGTACTATGTTTCATTCATAGATGACTTCTGAAGGAATACATGGATATATTTCTTGAGGAATAAATCTGAATTATTTGACAAATTTAAAGAATTTAAGGCTCTGGTGAAAACCAGACAGAGAAGAAGATAAAGGCGCCGAGGACAGATAATGGTGGGGAGTTCTGCAAGAAGGAATTTGAAGAGTTCTGTAAGAAGTGTGGTATAGCACGGCAGAACACTACTCCATACACACTCAAAGAAAATGGAGCTTCTGTAAATAATGAACAATTCTAATGGAAAGGAAAAAGCATGCCTGGCATCAATAGACAAGAATTCTCAAGAGGGAAGGAGATCGTATGTTAATACAATGTATCACCTTCATCAAATATGAGGATACATCCATGAGTTATGGACTGGTAAGAAACCCTCTCTTTCACATCTAAGGGGCATGATGTGATGTATATGGTGGCATGTTCCAAAGGAGAAAAGGACGAAGTTGGATAATAAATTTGAAAGGTGCATCTTTATTGGGTATAAGGATGGTTTAAAGGGTTACAAGCTTTGGAACCAAAAAACAAGGAAGGTTGCATATAGCCGAGATGTGGTGTTTAGAGAGGTGAAAGATGTTGTTAAACATGAATTCATACCAATGGAACCTGAGAAGATAGAGTTGAGCTAAAGGAGTATGAATCAGACTCTACAATAGAAGAAGATTCAGAAGAGTAAGAGCCACAAACCCCAGCTTTGAGAAGATCAGTTTGGGAAAGAAGGCAACCAGAAAGGTATATTCCATCTACTTTCTATTCATTTTTTGCCTTAACTATAACTGATGATGATCCTAGAACTATTAAGCAGACAGTAGATTCAGAGGATGGAAAACTCTTGAAGGAGGCCATGGTTGATGAAATGGCATCCTTGCACAAAAAAGAGGCATGGGATTTGGTGGAGTTGCCAGCTGGAAGGAAGCCCATTGGGAGCAAATGGGTGTTTAAGAAGAAGATGAATGTAGAAGGCAAGGTGGAGAAATATAAAGCTCGGTTGGTAGCAAAAGGTTATTCCCAAGTGCCAGGAATTGATTTTGGTGATATTTTTTCTCCTGTTGCCAAAGTTACTTCTATTAGATTACTTTTATCTGTTGCTGCTGCATTTGATTTTGAGATAGAACAGATGGATGTGAAGACAACATTTCTTCACGGGGATCTAGAAGAGGAGACCTACATGAAGCAACCTGAAGGCTTTATGGTGAAGGGTAAGAAAGAACTGGTATGCAGGTTGAAGAAGTCTCTGTATGGGTTAAAACAGTCACCAAGGATGTGGTATCAGAAATTTGATACCTATATATGGGGACTTGGCTTCACCAGAAGCAAGGAAGATCATTTTGTTTATTTTAAATTAATTGGTGATCGTGTTATATATCTGGTCTTGTATGTGGATGATATGTTGTTGATTGGAAATGACAAAGAAATTATCCAAGACGATTTGACCGTGCAAACTATATTTTTGGCATGGAAATTAAGAGAGATCGGGCAAAGAGGAAGCTCTGGTTAAACCAGAGGAAGTATGTCGAGACTATATTGCAGAGGTTCAATATGCAGGATAGTAAACCGGTGAGTGTTCCTATTCCTGTAGGTGCAAAGTTGTCTGCTGAACATTGTCCCAAGACACAAGAAGAAGAGGAGGATATGTCCCGTGTTCCATATGCAAGTGCAGTGGGTAGCCTGATGTATGAAATGGTCTGTACTAGACCAGACATTGCACATGCAGTGGGAGTATTGAGCAGGTTTATGTCAAACCCAGGGAAGGAGCATTGGACAGCAGTGAAGAGGGTTTTCAGATATTTACGTGGCACTAGTGATTATGGCTTGTGCTACCAGGGAAGACCAGGATTGGAAAGAATGTTGGACATTCATGGTTTTTTTGATGCAGACTGGGCTGGAGATCTGGACCAAAGAAGATCTACAAGTGGGTATGTTTTTAGCCTATTTTGAGGCGCAGTCAGTTGGATGAGTAAAAGACAGTCTGTAGTGGCTCTTTCAACTACAGAGGCAGAATACATAGCAGCCACTCATGCAAGCAAGGAAGCAATTTGGTTGTAGAGATTGTGTTCAAGTATGGGGTTGGTACAACAAGCTATAAGGATAGACTGTGATAGCCAAAGTGCAATTTTCTTGGCTAAGAACCCTACTTATCATTCAAAGACAAAGCACATTGATGTTCAATATCACTTTGTTAGAGATATGGTTGAGGCTAAAAGGGTGTTGCTGGTAAAGGTGGACACCTTGAAGAATGATGCAGATGCATTGACAAAGTTTGTGAGCACTCAGAAGTTCTCTTGGTGTAGAGAAACAATGGGTGTTGAAGAATTGGCCAAATGACTAAGCTCTCCTGTGGCCCCCTGTGGAAATAAAACAAGAAGTGGGAGAATGTTGGGTATGTGTTATATTCTTTCCACGACTAGCCCCAGGAGTTGTATGTTGCATCGAGCGCAGCAGGGGGGGCGACAGACCCCTTGTTGGGGTCCGAGGCAACGCCCCGGAAAAAAAAAATTTGCTGTGTGGACCCACTCATAGGCGGACCCACCCATGTTTTGTCCATGAGTTTGCACATGGTTTTTGGGGTACGATGGTTTTCTGCCCCTGGTATTTTGTAGATCCGATC
Source organism: Pinus albicaulis (assembly GCA_034641835.2). Taxonomy (NCBI): domain Eukaryota; kingdom Viridiplantae; phylum Streptophyta; class Pinopsida; order Pinales; family Pinaceae; genus Pinus; species Pinus albicaulis. The sequence continues at coordinate 427,244,963 of CM076574.1, forward strand.
AAGGGAACTACGGTTATGTTCTAATCCACGGTTAATGGATTGGGGTTTATGTATGCTTCGGCATGTATATATATGTGTTGTAGCACTAAAAGGAATATAATGAAAAATCAAGCTGGTCGTCTCGATTTGGGATCCAAGGGAAAATCTCTGTGTTTATCTGTTTTATGTTTTATGCTCTCGCTATTTCTTATTTTCTATTATAATATTCATGTGTAGATAATTTATGTTCAGGGTTAAAACCTATAGGATTCATCCCAGCAAGAGAAACTTATGAATTTTTTGTGAAACCATCTTGATGCCTTTGCATGGGGTTACACGGATATGAAAGGAATCCCTCCTGAAAGTTGTTCTCACCATATCTATATTTAGGATGGAGCCCAACCTTTCTGACAACCCCAAGGGTGTATGAATCTAGCTCTAAGAGATGTTGTAAAGGAAGAATTTCTCTTGGATGTTGATTTTATCTATCCTATTTTTGATGTCTAGTGGGTCTCTCCATTGGTATTAGTCTCAAAGAAATATGGGATATCATGTATTTTCATTGATTATAGAGAATTTAACATAACCATTCTTAAGGATTACTTCCCCATTCTTTTTATCGATCAGGTACTCGATACCCTTGATAGTAAGAGTTACTTTTCTTTTTTAGATGGCTTTAGTGGTTATAACTAGATACAGATTGCACCCAAGGATCAAGACAAAATCAATTTTACATGTCCATGGGGCACATTTTCCTACCAAGTGCTTCACTTTGGGTTGTGTAATGCTCCATCTACCTTTGAAAGGGTATTCTTGGCCATTTTTGCTAACCTTGAGTGTGTGGAAATCTATATGGATGACTTTTCTGTGTTTGGTGATTCATTTCGGGGAGCCCTCAAAAATATAGAAAAAAGTGCTTATTCATTGCCAAGAAGCTCATATTTCCTTAAGTGACAAAAATTGTAGATTAATGTGCAAGGAAAGAGTGGTTCTTGGCCATCTTATTTCAGACAAGGGTATCAGGGTTGACCCTGCAAAAATAGAAATTATTTTCAGCCTTCCTATACCCAAAACTCAAAGGGAAGTGAGAGGTTTTGTAGGACATGCGGGCTACTATAGGATATTAATTGAGAATTTCTCTAGGGTATATATCCCCCTTTTTCTAATTTCGGCTAAGGATAATGGGTTTTCTTGCTCTATAGCTTGACAATGGTCCTTTGAGACATTGAAGGAAAAACTAGTTCAAGAACTAGTTTTGAGAGGACCAAACTTGTCCATGCCATTTCATATTTCGTCTGATGCCTTAGATACTACTATTGGCACATATTTAGTACAGGAAGAAGATAAAAAATCCTATGCCATTTACTTCATCAGCAAAAGCGTTTCACCCACTAAACTGTATTACACAATTACTGAGAAACAATTTTTAGCTGTAATATTTTCCATTAATAAATTCAGACACTACATTACATGATATGAAGTCTGTGCGCATAGTGATCATTCCATGATAAAATATTTAATGAATAAACCATTAACCAATGGTATATTTACTGGGTCATTATTATTTCTATAGGAATTTAATATTACTATATTGATAGACCAGGAAAATCTAATGTGGTAGCAGACTTTCTTTCAAGATTAAATAATCATGGTGAAGCAGTTCCTATTGATGATGATTTTCTTGACGAACATCCCTTTGTCGTGTGAAAATAATCCTAGTGTTTCACTGACATAGAAAACTATATAGTCATCAGGAAAACACCAAACCACTTATATGCTCGTGAGAAGCGAAGTATCATACAAAAAAGTGTTGCATATTCTTGGGTTCAAGGCAACGTCTTTTACATAGGACCATACCTTATTATCCATAGTTTTGTAAGAGAGGAATAAGTATTTGATATCTTAAACTATACCCATGATGAACATTATGGAGGCCACTTCGTTGATTAGAGGACTACATACAAAGTTTTATGAGCTGGCTATTTTTGGCCGTCCCTGTTTAAGGATGCCAAGCAATATGTCAAGCGATGTGATAGTTGTCAGAAAGTTGGTAAACCTAATCAAAGAAATGAAATGCTTTTATGTCCTTAGGTTATGATTAAGCCTTTTGAAAAATGGGCCATTGATTTTGTAGGACCAATAAATCCAACATCATTAAATAACAAAGCATATGTTGGTTTGTACAAATTTCGTTACAAAATGGGTAGAAGCTAAAGTTGTTTCTTTTGCTACTGAAAATGTTGTTGATTTTATTTTTACCAAAATATTTACTAGATTTGGTGTGCATAAAGATATTTTTTCTTACAATGGTCCGCATTTTATTTCTAATCCGATACAGGGTCTGATGGAGCAATACAAAATTAGGCACAGGAAAACTAGACCATATCACCTGCAAGAAAATGGTTAGGTAGAGTCCATAAACAAAGTAATTGAGGCCATCCTCACAAAGACAAAAAATATCCATAGAAAGGATTGGCTTAATAAATTACCAGAAGCCTTGTGGGCATATCGAACCACTCAGAGCAATAGCACAAGACACACACCATATGAGCTAGTGTACGGGAAATAAGTCCTCTTACCGATAGAGTTCCAGATCAAGACTTTCAGAACTGCAGTCTGATTGGGGCTAGATCTCTCTGAACCACAACAACAGTGTCTCCTATAGTTCAGTGAGTTAGATGAATTCCAAAGGGATGGTCTTCAGTAGAACATATCATTTCAACAACATTGCAAGAAGTGGCATGATATGTCTATCTGGAAAAAGCAGTTCGAACTAGGTGATTAGGTACTCATTTATGATTCTATATTTAAATATTTTAAATGGAAATTCCATACACGATGGATGGGACCTTATGAGGCAGTTAAAGTGTTAGATAATGGAGCGGTAGAAATCAAAACTATTGATGGACATAATTATGTGTTCTTGGTAAATGGGCATAGACTAAAGGTGTATTTTCAGGCCCTTAGTAAAGGATATTTTATGGAGCAAGTCCAACAGAAATATGAAAAGGAGAAGGTAGGTGGCAACACAAACCTATTGAAGATCCGATTCTTTCTTTTCCTTATATGATAAATGAAATATATATATATATATATATATATATATATATATATAAAGAAAAAAAATTCTTGTAATTACGAAAATCAGTTGACTGACATGATTGCAGAAGGATCAACCTGAAAACCAGCATGCTAGCAGGAAGATCTAAATTCCAATAAAAAGGGAGTATTGCTTGATTTTTAGATATGCTAGCTGTAACCAAGAAGGAGCAGGTTCAAGGAACCAAGCCCTTACACAAGTTTGGGATAAGTAGCATGGAAATTTTTATCCAAATAACGCCCAATTTCCGCTGCATTTGATTTTTTTGGCACCAGTGCAGGTATATTTTGAAGGTAAAATTATGCCTTTATTCTATTTCCTGTTTCATAAATTCCCACTATTTTTCTTTTCTTAAACCCAGAATGAATTACCCTCCTTTTTCTTCTAATAAAACTACCCTTACCAAATTTCATAAAATCCCTCTTTCTCCCTTGAATTTTTTTTCCACATCCAGTTTCGTTTGTCCCCCTTGGTGGTAATATTCTTGGAATCCTTGCCATAATATTCTTTCCCATTTTGAAAATTACCCCCTTCCCACTTCTTTATTCCCTCATAAATTGATTGCAGGATTTGATGTACTCAAATCATAAGGCATGCTCATGAAACACCAAGGGATGGTAAATAAAACATATCTTGTATATTCAGGATTTTTTTTATATTCCAACTAAAGAACTATGTTCTATCAAAATATTATTATTCCAATGAATTCCCTAGTGCAGAAACACATAATGCAAGAAGGTTCAGTGCAAGCACAGTACAGCGCAAGCAGGTTTAGCGCAAGCAGATTGTAGTGCAAGTAGGATCATTGTAGGCATGACTAGTGCAAGCACTGCTGAACCCTTAGTTAAAGTGAGAGGGGGTGGGGTGAATCAGTTTAACACATTCATGGAATTTTAAAAAAAATTCATTAGCACTTGTTTAAACCTTCATTTCATGTTCAACTAAACATGTGAGTAATCTTAGACTGTGAGCAACAAGCATTAATATAATGTAATAGTAGACTTAATATCAGAGTAGTAAGTATTAAGCAAATGATATAAACCAAATCAACACATAAACATCATGCACAGAGACACCAGATATAAGTGGAAACCCATAAAGGGAGAAAACCACATCTTATTATTGTTGTGATGCAAAGGCAAGCTCCAACTCCCTGTCACCACTGATTTTCTGTAGGCACCAACCTATAGGAGGCTCCAACCTCAATTCCGCAAGCTACAACTTGCAAGGAAGCTACAAATCCCATCAATTTTCTACAGGCACCAACCTACAGGAGGCTCCAACCTCAGTCAGCTACAACTGACATTTATCAAGCTACAACTTGATAGGGAAGCTCCAACTTCCTTACTCTTTCAAAAGAGAAACACTTGTTGAGTTACCTTGGATATCAGCTCTGTTGTTTTCCATCTGCTCTATTGTTCATCTATTCTCATATCTGCCCTGTATCATCTTTGCATCTTCTCAGATTCTCTATCAAATTCTCCTTCTTCTCCGCTCAGCTCCTCTTTATTCTCTACCTCACTGCTTCATTTCTGCATTCTCTTCACTCACTCTCTCTAACTCTATGCATATTAATATGATATTACTTATAGAGAATACCTTATGACTGTTTGTATTCCTCAAGGAACTAGAAATGGATAGCCATACCTCTTAGTCTTCTACCTTCTCATTTCTTTTCGTCTCACTCAGAAAAATATAACTGTAGGTACCAATTTAACACTACAGTGGGAATTTTTTCTCTTTTGGAGACTTGCCAATGCACCACAACAATATAAATTAAAATCATTTACATTCAATTACAATGAAAACTCCAGCGCACTCATTCAGTCTCTTGGCTAGATGCGCATTTGTCTTTTCTACTACTATTGCGTCACTGTTCTATATATTTGGTTCACTTCTGCGTCTATTCATCTGTTTACTGTACCTATGTGCACCAACTACATATATAACCATTTTTCAGGTTTTATTCTTAAATATATATGAATCTAGGAAATGTTTATTCACTTTCAATCTCTATGCTCTGGCTGCCTGCTTACACATTCTCTATCCACATAATTTATTTTCAAATCAACCCTCTTCTGTTCTTTTGGATTACTGCACATTTTTCTATAGTTGTCTTTCTCTTTTTCGTCCTTTCAGGCTCTCGTAATAAACCCAATTTGTGAACTTTATAAAAACCATTATATTAAGTACCAGTGTATTTATTATATGTATCAGCATATATATACATATATATTCTCCAACCAAATGTAAAGACCCATGAATTCACTTTAACGAATGCCCAGCACGCGGCTCATTTTCTATAAGTTTCGACTTTAGCACAATATATAAATATATCACCATTTATGCATATTCCCCGAGTCAAGCATTATAAACATTAATATAAGGGGTCGATTCCATATAATCAATAGAATATCATATATTCGGGCCCACTTGCCATGTTTTCTGATGCTATACATTACTCGTCGAATTCTTCCGATTGCGATTGATCGCAATCTCAATTTCTATTTGAATGTATCGACATTCCAATGCTCCGATGCTCCGATGCAATTAGGTTGGAATTCAATTATGTGTTAATCACAGTTTATAAGCCCATCGGGTCCAGGCTTCAATCGCAATCGCAAGTTTTGGTTGGATGTTCCGATATGCCTATACTCCGATGCTCCGATGCCATTAGACCGGAATTCAAATACGTGTTAATCATAGTTTATAAGCCCATTGGGTCTGGGCTTCAATCGCAATCGCAAGTTTTGGTTGGATATTCCGATGCGATGGATTACTGTTCACTTCTCTGCGCCGATGCGATGAATCACTGTTCACTGTATTTTTCCGATGCGATTAGGCTGGAACTCAAACTTATCAAGTCACAGTTTATACACCCATCGGGTCCAAAACTCAATCGCAATCGCAATTTTTGGTTGCATGTTCCGATATATTTATACTCCGATGCTTTGATTCTCTGATGCGATTGGGAAAGGGTCCCACCTTATGGTACTTTGGTTCTTTCGATCATAAAATGCACCACTTATGTAAAGCACTGCATATATATATCCTTCCGCTTTCGCCTTTAGTGTAACCTCCAGCTGGGTAATTATTCTCATAATAAGATTTATATATGTATACATTGCTTCTTGGGTTAAGATTCTCGAAATTATGTTTATGTATCCTCCCGCCTGGGTTACAATTCCCGGAATGAGGTTTATATATATATACTTTGTCGCTTGGGTTAAGATTCCTGGAATATTATGTATCCTTCCGCCTAGGTTACGATTCCTGGAATTGTGTTTCTGTATCCTTTAGTTGGGTTAATGATTCTTGAAATTTTATGTATCCTCTACCTCTACCTCTGCTGTGATAACAGCTCTGCCTCTGCCTCTGCCTTTGCCTTTCGTTGTGCCTCTGCCTCTACTGCTCAACCTCTGCCTGTCTCTTCTTCTACTGCTCAACCTTACAATAAATGCACAACAAATTCAATCTTGTTCGACATTTTCTTCCTCTGCTCCATAGTTTATGTTGCTCCTTACTTAGCTTTTTTCTGCCTCTGCTACCTCTCTGCTGCCTCTGTTCCATGTCTTCTACTTTTCCTTATTGCTGGTTTAGGTGCTGCTCCTTTGCCATCAATGACAACATTTCCAACAGTCTCCCCCTTTGGCATTGATGGCAACACATCCACCGTTATTCCAATTCTTCCTCCAAGTCTTTCTCTGGCTGGCTTCTTTTAGAAGACCCTTTCTTCTATTACCTGCTTTTCCTCCCCCTTTGACATCAATGGCAAAGGGTTGCACATTTCTCAGTGTATATTCTATCTTTGCATTTCCTCTCTCTGATTTGTCTTTAGACCACCTTCTTTTGACTTTGTACCTTGCTGCTTCAGACTGGTGTACAAGACTTGTTGAGAGAACACTTTGAGGATTATTGATCTTGAATGTACATTGCAAGTTGATACAATCCCAAAGCACTGACTCTTTTCACTTGTATAAAGCAGAAAATGAGGATAATGACACTTCATAGAACAAATTGTACCATCTTTATCTAATTAGGGATGCATCACTGGATTAAACATAAAATACTGAGAATGCTTCAAATATACTTCAGTCTCTATATTCAATGTATTTGACAATCTAACTTATCAACCATGCAATTCATTTATGACATAAGGAGGTATGTATGTCAGTAATCAATCTCTCTTTAAAGGTTGATTACCAGCAGATCCTTTGTGCTGAAGTAGTATTTAGATTAAAAAAAAAATATTTTGAGCTTCAGATGGTAATCACAGCTAGTCCTTTATTCTTCAAACACTTTGACTGTTCTATCAGGATGAACTTCCACACGAGCATATTCAAGATGTTTAATTGAGAACTTATTAAACAGACTTCACACTATTTTGTAATTGATCTTAAGAAAGAGGCCTTCAAGATATACATCTACCAAATTTAGGAAGGCATGCAATTATATATATAGAAGAAGATATTACTTCAGTGCTCAATATACTACTTCAAGTGTAAACAAAATGCTAATCCTTTAGCTCTACTACTGACCTGCTGAATGCAGAATCCAGATAATGCTGGGAATACTACCTTGATGTACTTTTTCCATAATCCTTTTGATCCTAAGGACCTGTTTTATCCTTACCTACCTGGCTGATCTCCCCCTGGAATGATATTCTTGTTTCTGTTCTCCCCCTGAAACTGTGCTTTCTCTTTATATCAGAGATACTACCCCTAGTCTATCCATTTTAACGCTAATCATACATGTATCGGCAATAAGACTGTTATGCATCCAACCAAATCATAATCCCCATATTTTCATAGGGCGCTGACTTCACAATCGTAATTACATGTCCTACTCCCTTAATATTTAAATCTTGTACGAATAATCTTTGCAATGGTTCAAACCATAATAATACACTTTGTTAAATCCGCAAACCTTAATAATGATCGACACACACGTACGCATGGGCCCCAACACTGACAACCTTCCACATCCAACGACGGACAAGCTGTCGCAACAGCCTTGACGATCAAATGGATATCACATGGTGAAGATGCATGGACAATAATTCACGATGGCGCACTGTGGAAGAGGTTTTTCGAATTTGCTCAGGGCCACGTGTCGCCCACTCTATGGAATCGCTCTGATTTCTTGAATACCGCTTGCCCGTCGAAAGCGGTGCGATGAAAATCGGAATCCCGCCTTTACTGTTCACTCTGCTTGTAAGGTTCCACCTTCAAGGTTCCGCTCTTCTCCTTTAATGTATTATTATAATTAAGCTCTGCTTTAATGTTTTTATTTTTATTATAGTTCCATCGTGAAGTTTAACTCTTTGTTCACAATGTCGTTTGATTCTTTTAACACACATTCTTTACACCAGTTGCTGCCTTTTGATCTCGACGCAACACAATGCCATTCTGTCTTCAATTCTGCTATGATATATAATATATCAACCTTCCATTGCATGTTCGGGGTTCTACCCTGTCATAGTTCTGATTCTAACTACACATTCAAGTTCCTGATTCCGTGGAACTGTATCATAGTGCTGCTCCACTGATAATGCTTGGTAATCTGTTGATAAGCATGATGCTTGTACCTAAACACCAATTGATATTACTTTGATAAACCATGCAAAGATTTTACTTTAGCTTGCACATTTACTCGTAATTAAGACATCCTTCATAAATTCTATTATTGAGCTCTCCACTGTTTTCAACAATAATCATCAATATACTGAATCTGATCTTGCCATCATTAATATTTTGCCTTTTTTGTCATTTTATTCAGAGGAAGTCACAACATTTTCTTTTCTAGGACTGCTCCAGAACCATTGCTGCTTTACATACAATTCAACTATTCTAACATAGTGATCTTTAGAAGCACATCTCCAATTTTTATACTATGAATCTTCATGGACATATTACTCAGAGATTAATCACTCACTTAACTTCCTACCTCCAAGGGGAATTTTCATAGATGAATGATGTCATGACATAATGATGATAGGCACTTCTCTTAATAATCCTTCTTAATGTGATTCATTTGTTAATTCTAGCAGTATGATGCGCAATGTGATCATCACTTAATGTGTTGATTTTTCCTTAGCTTCCATGTTCATGGCTGATGTTTTCTCTACTCCCAAAGCTTCTTGTTGCTTTCTCTCCTTCCATCAACATGTTTGGCTATTGTGTGCTGTAGGTGTTCTTCTTCCTCTATAGTTCTCTGTTGGAGAAAATTGTCTTGTGCATTCTTGATCTTATAGCTATCCTTATTCCAAGGAGCTCTTCTTAGACTACTTTTTGTGGGGACTACATATGACCTGCTCTCCCCCTGAGATGCTACTTCATATCTATCACTAGTTGGATATTTGCTTTGTTTCCTAGAGCAGCTCCCCTTGAGACTATGCTAGATTTATTATGTTATTGAGATGATAGGCTCCCATTTTCTCTTTTCTTTCCATACTCTATTGGGGTTCATCATAATGTTTGCACTCCTTTCGGATTCATAGTTTTGTTTTATTGGATTGGATTTCATCATCTGTCTGGAGTTATTTAATATATATGGCAGTTTACAGTGTTTTGCTTTGTGACCATGCTTAAAGCATACATAACATCTTATTTGACCAAGGTGGTTTTGAGCTGATGTATAATATCTTGTTCCTCTTCTTGAATACATTTTACAATCAACAATTTTATGTCCAAAATTATTGCATGCATAACAATAGCCATGGAAATGATTTGTGTACCTGCTGAAAGATTGTCTTGTCCATTTGCTTGCTTGAGGGGTTCCTCTCTTTTGCTGCATCCTTTGCTGGTTGGACTGGATTGGCTTTGCCTTACAATATGCTATACAGTGTCCTTGTTTGTGGCAGGAAAAACAAGTGATGCTTCCCATAGGAGGAAATAACCTTATTTGACATCTTCCAAAATTATTCAATTCATCCTTAGGAGCATATGAGCCTTTAGCAGTTGATTGTTTCATCCTCTCATTCTCTGTTCTTTCATGTTTTTGCTTGATTCTATTTGTTTCTTTACAAATCTTGTTCTTGCTGGCTTCTTCTTCTGTGGGAATCTTCTAAGCTACTTCATTTTCCTTTACAACTTTTACAAAGATGATTTTCTTGTTATCTTCTGCCTTGGACTTACTAGTTTCTCCTTCATATCCTATCCCAGTCTTTATGAGAGGTGACCTTTGTGAATTTAGAATCTGGTCCAACTATCCAGAGCCTTTCATTAGAGGTGTATTCATTAGTAGTTCTCTTTGGGATTTTTCTAAGTTCTTTCTTAGGCTCACTACTTCTTCTTCCAATCTTTCACATTCTTGACTTTTCTCTCTCATTTGTTGCAGCAGAGTGTCTTCTACTTTCTTTGCCTCTTCAAGATGTGTCTTCAGGCCAATAATTTCTTTCCTATCTTCATATTCTTTCTCATCAAATATTTTTACCAATCTCTTAAGGTCTTTGTTTTCATTCTTCATTTTTTCTATTTCAGTCAGAGCTCTGTCAAGTTTGGCTTAGCTGCATTTTCTTCATGGCTCTTATTACCATTCACACTAGCAGGTACCTCATTTTATTGAACATCTTCCTTTTGACATGAATTTCTCTTTTTCTTAATTCTCTTCTCCTTCTTGAAAATGCAATCCTCAGTGTCTACTCCATACATGAAATGCAGTCTATCCCAGATTTCTTTTGCTCAAGTTAACTCCATTATTAACTCAAGATCCTTGTTATGAATATTGTCATATATCGGACACTTTTCCTTGGCATTCTGCTGTTGTTCTTGAAAAGATGGAGATTTTGTGCAGTAACCATCACATACAAGCTTCCATAACTCAGGTTCATAAGCCATTAATCCTATTTTAACCTTATCTCTCCATTCAGGAAAGTTTGTTGTATTTAACACAGGTGAATTTTGATAGTCCATGACTCAACCAGATCTCCTTCAAGCTATTAAGCTTACACCAAAGGAACCAGCTCTGATACCAATTGTTGAACCCTTCGTTAAACTAAGAGGGGGGGGGGGGGGTGAATCAGTTTAACACATTCATGGACTTTTAAAACTTCTTCATTAACACTTGTTTACACCTTCATTTTATGTTCAACTAAACATGTGAGTAATCTTAGAATGTGAGTAGCAAGCAATAATATAATGTAACGGTAGACTTAATATCAGAGCATTAAGTATTAAGCAAATGATATAAACCAAATCAACACATAAAAATCATGCACAGAGACACCATATATAAGTGGAAACCCATAAAGGGAGAAAACCGCATCTTATTATTGTTGTGATGTAAAGGCAAGCTCCAACTCCCTCTCACCATTGATTTTCTATAGGCACCAACCTACAGGAGGCTCCAACCTCAATTCTGCAAGCTACAACTTGCAAGGAAGCTCCAACTCCCATCAATTTTCTACAGGCACCAACCTACAGGAGGCTCCAACCTCAGTCAGCTACAACTGACATTTATCAAGCTACAACTTGATAAGGAAGCTCCAACTTCCTTACTCTTTCAAAAGAGAAACACTTCCTAGGTTACCTTGGATATCAGCTCTGTTTTTTTCCATCTGCTCTGCTGTTCATCTATTCTCATATCTGCCCTGTATCATCTCTGCATCTTCTTAGATTCTCTATCAGCTTCTCCTTCTTCTCTGCTCAGTTCCTCCTTCTTCTCTACTCAGCTCCTCTTTCTTCTCTTCCTCACTGCTTCATTTCTGCATTCTCTTCACTCACTCTCTCTAACTCTATGCATATTAAGATGATATTACTTATAGAGAATTCTTGATGACTGTTTTTATTCCTCAAGGAACTCGAAATGGATAGCCATACCTCTTAGTCTTCTACCTTCTCATTTCTTTTCAGCTCACTCAGAAAAATATAACTGTAGGTACCAATTTAACACTACAGTGGGAATTTGTTCTCTTTCAGAGACTTGCCAATGCATCACAACAATATAAATTAAAATCATTTACATTCAATTACAATGAAAACTCTAGCTCACTCATTCAGACTCTTGGCTAGCTGCGCATTTGTCTTTTCTGCTACTATTGAGTGACTGTTCTGTATATTTGGTTCACTTCTGCGTCTATTCATCTGTTTACTATACCTGTGTGCACCAGCTGCATATATAACCGCTTTTAAAGTTTTATTCTTAAATATATATGAATCTGGGCAATTTCTATTCACTCTCAATCTCTGTGCTCGAGTTGCTTGCTTACACATTCTCTATCCACATAATTTATTTTCAAATCAACCCTCTTCTGTTCTTTTGGATTACTGCACATTTTTTTGTAGATGTCTTTCTCTTTTTCGTCCTTGCAGGCTCTTGTAATAAACCCAATCCCTGAACTTTATAAAAACCATTATATTAAGTACCAGCGTATTTATTATATGTATCAGCATATATATACATATATATTCTCCAACCAAATGTAAAGACCCATGAATTCACTTTAACGAATGCCCAACACGCGCCTCATTTTCTATAAGTTTTGACTTTAGCATAACATATAAATATATCACCATGCATGCATTTTCCCTCAGTCAAGCGTTATAAACATTAATATAAGAGGTCGATTCCATATAATCAATAGAATATCATATATCCGGGCCCACTTGCCAGCTTTCCGATGCTATACATTACTCCTCGACTTCTTCCGATTGCGATTGATCGCACATTCCAATGCTCCGATGCTCCAATACGATTAGGCCAGAATTCAATTACATGTTAATCACAGTTTATCAGCCCATCGGGTCTGGGCTTCAATCGCAATCACAAGTTTTGGTTGGATGTTTCGATATGCCTATACTCTGATGCTCCGATGCCATTAGGCTGAAATTCAAATACGTGTTAATCACAGTTTATAAGCCCATCGGGTCCAGGCTTCAATCGCAATCGCAAGTTTTGGTTGGATGTTTCGATGTGATGGATTACTGTTCACTTCTCTGCGCTGATGCGATGAATCACTGTTCACTGTATTTTGCCGATGCGATTAGGCCAGAACTGAAACTTATCAAGTCACAGTTTATACACCCATCGGGTCTGAAACTCAATCGAAATCACAATTTGAAGTTGCATGTTCCGATATATTTATACTCCGATGCTCTGATTCTCCGATGCAATTGGGAAAGGTTCCCACCTTATGGTACTTTGGTTCTTTCGATCATAAATCACTCCACTTATATGAAGCACTGCATATATATATGCTTCCTCTTCCGCCTTTAGTGTAACCTCTAGCTGGGTAATGATTCTCGGAATAAGATTTATATATGTATACATTGCTGCTTGGGTTAAGATTCCCAGAATTATGTTTATGTATCCTCCCGCCTGGGTTACGATTCTGGGAATGAGGTTTATATATATATACTTTTCCGCTTGGGTTAAGATTCTCAAAATATTATGTATCCTTCTGCCTGGGTTATGGTTCCCGGAATTGTGTTTATGTATCCTCCGGCTGGGTTAATGATTCTTAGAATTTTATGTATCCTCTGCCTCTGCCTCTACCTCTACTGTGATAATAGCTCTGCCTCTGCCTCTGCCTTTACCTTTCGCTGTGCCTCTGCCTCTTCTACTGATCGACCTTACAATTAATGCACAACATATTCAATCTTGTTCGACATTTGCTTCCTCTACTCCTTGACTGATGCTGCTCCTTACTTAGCCTTTTGCTACCTCTGCTACCTCTCTACTGCCTCTGTTCCCTATCTTATACTTTTCCTTATTTTTGGTTTAGGTGTTGCTCCTTTGCCATCTCCTTTGCCATCAATGACAACATTTCCAACAAGCACGTGCCCGACTGTGAAAGCAGAGTGTAAAAATATTTAACATAGTATAGGAGTGCTTGATGCATAATGCTTATGGAATTTTTTTATATATGAATGACTACTACACTAATAGATCATAGCATTACATTATTTAAATTTTTTTGAACACTTTGCTTTATCACTTACTAACTTAAGGAGAAAATATTTAAGTGCAAGGTATTTTAGGTTCTGAAGTCTAATATTTTTAATAAGTACCAAAGCACATATTAAATGAATTATGAGGAAAAATGTGGGATAGTACAGATCTACCTAAAACCGCATACTTACCCCATTTAAAAATATCCTCCATCACTTGTTCATCATAGCCTTACCTCATAACCCAATCGTCCATGATGGTTACACTACTATCGTAAAAACCTCTACTTCAACCAATTATTATTACATGCCCGTAGCAGATTGGTATGTGTATGCATCCGATCTGAGGAGTCATTTTTAATGATTGAACGTGATTGGATGGATGGGACCAATAAGGCGGTGAACGGATGAACCTCTAGCATAAAATTCTCGAAAACCTTTGACATTTCTCACTGTGAAATCCTTCTAAGACTGTGATAGATAATTGAGGCGGATTCAAAAAAATATGGCACCCATGAGAAATGAACCATCGTCTTTGAGGGAGATAGAGTAGACCGCGGAATATCGCAATAGTCCTGCACTATTACAAGAATCGAGATTTATCCCATTTTTGTAGAAATTTGATGGGTCCAATATGGTTGTGGCTCTAGAGTTTGCAAATACATCTGAGGGAGGCTGAGTTAAAGTCGGCTCACTAGAATTTGAAGTCACCAAGGAATCTATAGCGCGAGATTTAGGCCTGTCAATCATATGGGAACATTGGTTCAAAAAGGACAGGATTGAAAAGAAAATATGGTGTCAGATTGTGGTCAACCAAAAGCTCAAAATTGATTAGAAGAAGGGGCTTCCATGCAACACCATGCTTGGAAAATGGCGAGAAATCTTATTTGTATTACAAAAGTTCTTGACCTATGAGGGACACTATTATTTAACGTTATTGTACCACAGTCGGTTATTTCTGCACTTCAAATCAGGGAAACATATCAATTCTCCCTATTACCTGCTCTGAAGTCTAGAGAAGATGGTGAAAGGCGTGCATAAAGGGGATGCAAGCCAGGTTTCATATAAGCTATATCATCACAGGCACATTACAACCCTGGTTGAGAAAGACCTGGAGGAAAAGGAAGTGACATGGGAGGCATTCGTGAAATAATTTCGAGCGAGAAGTGCAGGGAATGCAGTTAGCACGAGTGCAAGAAGGAAAAGGAAGGCAGATACTTCGTCCCCTGCCAAGAAAAAGAACGAAATTAAAAAGGTGCAAGCAGAGGGAAAGTCTGTCGAAGACACTCCATCCTCAGCAAAGAGACAAATGATCAGGACCCTGACCAAGAAAATGACTGTTTCTTCGGGGAAAAGTCAGTATTGGTCGAGCTCCCCGATTATGATTGACGAATCACCCAAGGTTTCACATGGAGATAATAACCTTTCAATTATTACGGATACAGCATCCCATACCATGGTGAATGAAGAGAATGTAGAGAAGTAGGATGCCATATCTTTGTCGACCTTCATTCAAAAATTAAGGAAACAAAAGATGACACCAAGTGCAAGAGAAAACTTGGCAAAGGGTCAAGAATACGATGAGGCGCAACACATAGAGACCCTCAACAATTTTGATGAACAGGGTATTGATGTCCCTGATAGTTTCAATCTATAGGGTACTCAAGCCCCTATCAAGTTGGATGAACAGGGTACTAAAATTTGTTGCGACATGGAAGCTCCTGGCACAAAAACCCTTGGCGATATCATGATCCAAACACTGGATGACCAAGACAACTTTGATCTTGGAAATGATGGTACATACTCTGGATCTGCTGCAGAAAAGGTGCTTGCACCAGATGTGCTGGACATGAATACCTCTATCCTCTACCTCAATAACAGGATAGTAGACATGGAACAACAAGTTCACAACTTGGAGGCTTTGAACCAGGTCATGAAGGAGCAGAACTGGCAAAAGAAAGGCTAGGTAGAGTTGGTCGCAGAGGTCAAAGAACAAGAATGAAAAGTGAAAATATGGAAGTTTTTGGGTTCTAAATGCTACAAGTGCATCAATAAGGTGACCAAACAATTGAAGAAAGCCTGAGGTAAAAGGAAAAAGGTAGTGAAAGAAAGAATCAATATCGAAGTGCACGATTGCAATATGGCTCCCTATTTTTGAAGATTTTTTGCAGCAGGTAAAACGTTTTGTGAGGACACACAAGAAATTAGGAATGGGAGGATGTTTGTGTGCCTAAATGCTCTACTTTTACCCCCTTCATATAATAATTAACCTCTGGTTTATCTCCGTAAACCTTCTCATTCTTGCACTAGTCCAAGAAAATTGTCGATTCCTACACAAACATCATATTTCGTGATTAAGGTTTATTAGGTGCTCTATTAATCATTTTAAATAGATTTTTTTCCTTTAAATATTTCTTGTAACTTATATTTAATTTCCTAAAATCATTCGATAAGCTAAGTATTGATCATTATGTTAGCGTGATCTAGTGCATGTAGATTCCTGCACCACCAACAATCATTGTTCCCTGATCTACACAAAAACTCGATCACATCACATAACCATTTTGGTCCACGTATTCCAGTTTGGTTGCATATTATCTGAAGTTAAACATAATCAGAGTATAGTCAGGGATGTTGCCCAAGATAGGGTCTATAGCCAGCGATCAGGTTGTGCCTTATTATAGTTGTTAGCCCAATTTTGTAATTTTGTTTGTTAGTGTGTTCAGTTGAAAGGCTTTATTTGGGAATGAATCTATAATTATAAATCATGGCGATAGGCTGAAGGAATGTATAAAATATAGCTCTTAGATAGAACTAGGTTAGCGATAGCAGTGTGACTGTAATCATGTTTAATTTGTGATTTCGTTATCGCCCTTTCTCTGGGCTAGACTTGAACCTTAATGTATGTTTGCTGATCGAAGTTAGTACAAGGAACTGCACCATGATTTTATCACATTGTGTCTAATCTTTTATTGATGTATTGATTAAAGTGTTGAAGTGTTTTGTTTCCTAAAACGGGAAAGAAGTTGGTTGGCTAGGGCCCAGCCAACCCAGCTCGTTTACCATTGTGATTTCGTTATTTTAAAAGGTTTTTGTGTCAATTTATTTACATGAAGATGTGTGGCTTAAATATTTATTCCATTCTTGCTTCATATTTATGATTTAATTTCATTTAATAGTCAAAGTGTGAACGACTCCATTGTGTGGAAGTCTAAATTGAATTTATTTATTTCCTGCAATTTCTTTCCTGGTTTTCTTTCGCTTGGATCGTGAAGGAAGATTCTTCCTGCACCAGTGGATGTTGGATTCTACAGTCTTATTTGCTCATTTATTTACAGCAAGTGTTATTTTCCTTTTCTTGTAAATGATTTAATTTACTTCTACAAGTAAGCGTTATCATTAGAATAAAGCATTCCTAGTATTAAAAGCTAAACTTTTGAAGGTTAAGAATAATTTCGTGAAATGAGAAATAATGCCACTACAACATCTTAATTTATGTCTGCACTTCAAAATTTGAGGAAAAGGGATTAAAATTAATCTGTAACATTATAAGTGAACTTGTCAAGAGTTATATTTTATTGCATGCAAATTACTTTAGCTAAAAGTTTGCTTTCATTGTTGAAGATTGCTTCATTTTATAAGTTTTTTTTTATTTCAAGTTCGATTGATTAAAGCATTATTTTCCATGTGTAATTTATCTCAGAATTTAGCTCGCAATTGCAATTATTTTCAACACGTCCTTTGATTCTTTCTAAAGTAAATTGGAAACCTTGGTGTAGGAAGCTCTGTCCTAGTGTAAGAGCCAGTGTCTTGTCATGGGAACATAGTGCTCCTACATGAAGACATATATCTTCAGTATAAGAGGTTAAAATATACTTTTCACATAATTTCTGTACCTGCACTACTGCAAGAAGATTGCAAGGGTACATGAACAATTTCTTAGTGTAAAAGGAAAATCATGTAGAAGGCAGATATTTTCAAGGGCCCACTTGTTAAACTACCACCATCTATACTAAATATAAACATAGATTTTTATTTCAAAATTTAAGATAGTTTCTAGTTGTGTGAAAGTTCCTTTACTTTATTTCTTCGCAAATACATTCTTTTACATTCCAGCACTAGAGTTGTTCTGGTGTCAATTGCCTTTGAATTGTTTTCCATTTGATTATGCAATATTTCAATTAAGAAGTAGGAATAAGAATAGGAAAATTTCATACCACTTCTAGCATTACCTCTACTTTGTCTCTAAGTTTTTGAAGCCCCCAGGTTGACAATTAAGTGTTGAAGGAGTTTTCTTAAGTGAAATTCTTGCAGGCAACACAAGTGTCCTGTTTGAAAATAGGAATGAAATCTAAATGTCATATTCTTGTAGTATAAAAAAAAATTTCCTCTAAATTTTTTTATGTTTCAATATGATGTGATATGAAAAATCTTTGCTAAGGTATATCTCCATGCATATTCTAGTGATGGTAAAAATGATTTTCTTTGTTGTTTCCAAGTCCCTATTTTTGAACTTTCCCAAAATATTTCAAATGCCCCTAGGACCTGATGTTGCCAAACAGGAAGATGTAGGTTTGAGAGTCTCACCCAAACTGTAAATGTTGAGGCAACCATATTTGTTGCACCAAAATATGGAAACCACCAAGTAATAAAGATCCTATCTCTACTCCAAATCCATGAACCTTCATTTAGAGAAAAATCTAGATATTTTTGTGTGTCAAATTGTAAAATGAAAATCCATTTGGAACATAAGTAAATCTCACAAGTGAGTATCCGAGAGCAAAGGGCCCACTAGTGTAAAACTTATGATTTGGGCCATAAGACATTAAATTTATAGATAACCACCTTGGATTAAATATATGGAAAAATAGAATTTACCTCTGTAAGGTTTACTTATATTGTTGGTTTATGCTTGATTTGATTTATAATGTAAGGGTCTAGATTTCTTTGTATCTGCTTTGTTGGAAGTATGATACTTCAAGCTTATAGCATATTTGAATGAGGTTGATGTTCCATTTGTATTCTAGGGACTTGAAGCACTCGTTTATGGAGCTGCTCCTCTTACCCTTGAGTTCAAGATTAAGGTTGAGATACCTTTTATATTATAGTCTTGGATATGTGAGGAATATTTGAGCAAATAATCTTCATATTGAAGAATTTGAAAAATTGCAGGAAACCTCTCTTTATTATTAATGGCCTGCTTTAAAAATAAGATAGAGTCAAATTTTCTACTCTAGAGACAAACATACTTCCCACTAAAATTATTTAAAACAATATGATATTTATTAGGGTCCATCATAATTAGCGGTGCAAGCTACAAATACCTAAGAGGATGACTAAGATAACTTTGAGGGTAAAACCTTTCTCTTGGCACCGGATGTGGAGCCACTAGCCACTCCACCTCCCACTCAACATACCATTCCTTATAAATACAAATAAAAATAAAAGGGGGCTTGAAACAAGTCCTTAATGAATGCACACATTGCATTTATATTAGAAGATACTAATCCCAAAACTAGAAAAAAACATTTATATTCTTGGAAAAAATCTCGAATTTGACACACCAAAGTACCGACCATACCTCCATAAACTTATCATAAGACGTTTTTTTTCTACTCTAAATAAACATCAAGAAACCACTTCTCCTATGCAGAACCCATACTCTAAATAAAAAACTATCCCTAACCAAGCAACGATGACCGAGTAACAACACTAAAGAGAGAGAACCTCATAAACTCTAGTGTAGTTCAGTTTTTCTCTTCCAACCCAAAATTTTAATTTTTATTTAATGGTGTTCTTTGTTTTTTTTTCATAAATGTTTTATCTTGTAGATGTTTGTTAGTTTCCTATAATACTAGTGTAGCCCCTTTATTGTTATTTTTAGTGTATCCCCCTTTGTTATTGTTATGCCCATGTAACTTGCATATTGTTACTGAAGTGCCTTATAGAAGCCCACTGTTGTTATTTTTGCGTCCTTACATTATTATTTTTATGTAGGATCTAATTTTATTGTGACCCATTAGACTCATATATATACCAAGGAGTTATAGTCCTTTGTGTCATCGAAGAATTGCTCATTTATGTGATGTAAAGAAGTTTCCCCTCTCGAAAAGGATAATTTTATAGTCGTTGGTCCATAATTTGTATGATGTGGTTGCATAACATTTTATTTTAGAGGTTTGGATTCTAGGCATTTGTTGCTTCAAACAGGCCATCCTGGAATTTTTTCTATAATATTTTTCCTATGAAGTGTCAGAAGCTAAATTTGCAATGTAGAATTTTATATCTTGGTTCATTATAGTTTCTGAGATATGGTCTAAAGATTTTAGGGTTTTTGCATGATCCAGAATTCAGTCTCAAATGGATGACCTCAGTAAAATTGTCATAACTTTCTCTTCAAGCATTCGATTTTAATTTTCTAAAATCGAAATAAATTGCATTAAATTTAGCTTCTCGTGTATCAGTTTCAAGACAGAATGATGAAACACTGAAATGTGGCATTCTATGCAAGTTTTCTCTACTAAACTATTCCATAATCAGGTCATCATGGGAGATTTCACATAATTTTATCCTAAAGAATGCAATCATGGTATTACTTGTGACATTGGAAAGGATACTCCAAGGGATAGCACACGGTGGAATTTTAGACCTTGGGAGGCTGAAATTGCAGAGATAAAATAATTTCAACATGAAGCTCCTAAAAGAAAGAAAAATATGTATTATTTTAAATATTTTTCATAAATTTTGTTTAAAAAAATCAGTTTCAAGTGATTCAAAGGGGATAGGGAAGCAAAAATATCATTTTTGGATTCCAAATTCCCCGAAACAAAAAAATGGATACACCTAGTAAGAAACCATAAAGCTCTATTAGGAAACATGAATAAGAGGACAAAATGTAACATGATATATCGAAATTACAAGACCATGTGGAAAAAATTGCATTGTCGCAAAGAGTAACAAAAAATGAATTGGAATCCAATATGTACTATTTAGAAGCAAAAAAAAAGGAAACATGGAGGCTTTTAAAGTAGATATGGACGCAACAAATGCCAACTTGGAAGGGTTGAAAAAGCTGTTGCAATAAAGGCTTCCTAGTGGTGACAAGGTAATCCATGAAAATCATAAAAAGGACAAAAAAATATAAATTATTCTTTTAGAGACTTCAATATGAGATGTAAATACCACCACATTCCAAAGATAGATTTGAGGAATTTTGATGCAAAGGATCTGGTAACATGGATACTACTGATGGAGCAACATTTTGATCTACATAATGTGCAACACACAAATAATATACACATTTCATACTTATATTTATAACCCAATCAATTTGTATGGAATTGATGGATTTGTTCTTGTAAACCACTTATGACTTGGTCAATTTTTACGGAGGAAATGATAGCAAATTGTAAGGATACAAAGAGAAAATCCTTCTTTAGCCAATTGGTAAGTCTCAAACAAAAGGGTTCAATGGCAGAGCACATTAAGAAATTCCAAAAATTTAATATCAAGGTAGTTGATATTCTAGAGGAGCATAGGACTAATGTCTTCCTAGGGACTTTAAAGGATATCATCGAACATGAGGTTCACCTGTGGGAACCTACTTCATTGGAGAAGGCTTTCAGGGTGGCGAGAAAAGTTGAAAGTAAAATTATGGCAACAAGGAATTCTACCACTACCAGCCGTAAATATGGAAGTGTTATTGCTCCAATCCTTCCACAACCTACAAGGTTGACACCACAAAAATTTGATGAGAAAAACACAAAGGTATTTTTTAAAATTGTGATAGAAAATTCACTAAACCTCATAAGTGTGTTGGGAATTTTTTTTTTACATAGATTGTGAAGAGGAGGAAGAAAAGGAAAAGAAACATCAAAATAAGAGGATATACACTATGAGCCAACCCTAGAGAAAGAAGAAATGAATTTGACCATATATTGGAATGCATTCTTAGGAATTACAACTCCTCAAACTCTCAATATATAAGGATATATCAAGAAGAAAAATCCAATAGTGTTGATTGATTCAAGTAGTACCCATAATTTTATTCATTTTAATATAGCCAAGGAATTAAATAGCTCTCTATATCCAACACCAAAGTGTCAAGTGATGGTTGCAAATGAAGCAATTATATATTTCTCTGGAAAGTTCCATAATATAAATCTAACCATGGGGGAGTATGTATTGAATAGTCCAAATTTTTGCATTCCAATGGGCGGTTCTGATGTTGTACTAGGAGTCCAATGGCAACAATCTTTGGGGACTATAGCTTTTAATTTTTAATCACTTTTCTTGTTTTTTTTTGGGAAGGAAATTTAATTAATGGGTATCATAGGTAAATAGGGGAATATAATCAACTCTAATGGAATGAAAAATATTTTGAATAAAGAACAATGAAGAGTAATTTCACAATTATGCTCACTAGAGGTTCAAAAATCGAAATCATTTATTGCTCCAAAACTCTAAAAATCCTTGGAAAATAATTCCAAGGTTTTTGAGACTCCCAAATGCCCCTGGCTTTTCATGATTATGATAATTCTATTCACTTGATTCTATTAATTTTTCCTCCAAAAATCAGGCCTTATGAATATCCCTATGCCCAAAAGAGTGAAATTGAACATATGGTTGCAAAAAAGATAGAGGCTAGTATAATTCAACCTAGTCAAAGTTCATTCTCTGCTCTAGTAGGATGGGTACAAAATAAGGATGGTTCATGGCATATGTGTCATTATTATAGGGAACTTAACAAGATCAATATTAAAGTTAGATTTTCCATTCCCGTCATTGATGAATTTTTGGATGAATTACATGGAGAAATTTGATTCTCCAAGCCATATTTTTATTTAGGATATCATCAAATTATAGTGAAAACTGAAGACATTTTGAAAAAAAAAATCATAAATCATAAACTTCATTATGAATTTTTGGTCATGCCTTTTTTCCTTACTAATGCACCTTCCACATTTCAAGGTTTGATGAATTCCATTTTTAAACCCTTAGAAAAATTTTGTTAGTATTTTTTGATGATATACTAATATAAAACAAGTACTACAAGTGTCATGTTCAACATGTTGATAAGGTGCTCATCTATTGGAGGAGAAACAATTATATGCAAAAATCTCCAAATTCTTCTTTGGAGTAGAGGAGGTGGAAACTTTTTTTCATATTGTATCCCATGAGGGTGATAAGGTAGACCCTAAAAAATTTAAATCCATTAAGGAATGGAAAATCCCCACAACCCTAAAAAATCTTCAGGGATTCCTCAAGCTGCCAGGGTATTATCACACGTTTGTTAAGATTTATTGGAGAATAACAATGCCTCTAACATTACTGAATAAAGATGCATTTTCTTGGACTCCAAAAGAGACTAAGGCCTTCGAACATCCTAAAGAGGAAATGTGCCAAGCACCAGTATTAGCTACACCAGATTTCACAAAACCGTTATTGTGGAATGTGATGCTTCAAGAAATGGAATTGGTGTTGTTTTAATAAAAGAATAAAGACCCATTTCTTTTGAAAATAGTCCGATTAAGGGAAATTATTTACACAAGCCTATTTATCAAAAGGAAATTTCGACAATACTACATGCACTAAATAAATGGTGACCTTAGCGAATGGGAAGGAACTTCAAGGTAAAAATAGATAACGATAGTATTAAATACTTTTTGGAACAAATATTATCTGCAGAAGAGAAACAAAAATGGGTCACCAAGATGTTGGATTATGACTTTGAAATAATCTACAGAAAGGAAGAAAAATGTTGTTGTATATGCACTGTCAATAAAGGATGAGGATGTGAAATCATTATTATGTCCCATTTATATTATCCAACCTGATTGTATAATTGAAGCAAGGGATGAATGAAAGAATTACAAAGAGATGTGGACAGTCTTTCAAAAGTTGCAACAAGATCCCAATACATCTAATACATTTATCTGGAAAATTGATTCATTATGGTACAAATATTTCTTATATCTCTATAATAATTCCCAAATAAAACAAAATATTCTTTCGAATTTTATACCTCCCCCTTAGGATTTTAAAAAAATTACCACAAGGTCAAGAAGGATTTTTTTTTGGATGACCTTAAATATGATATACAGAAGATTGTGGTGAAATGTTTGGTTTGCCAAAAAAATAAATTTTAGACAATTAAGACCCTAGGTCTCTCACAAACATTATCCATTCAAAGTCAGCGTCACGTCAACATTGGGAGGAGGTCTCAAAGGATTTTATCATAGGTTTACCTAAGTATGAAGGAAAAAGTGTCATGATGGTGGTAGTTCATATACTTACCAAATATGAACACTTGTGTGAATTATCTCATCCATTTAAATCTAGTACAATTTCTACTGCATTTATGGAAATAATTCAAAACTACATGGAAACCCAAAGGTCATTGTAAGCAAGAGAGAACCCATTTTCGTTGGAATTTTTTGGATGAAATTATTTTCTTGTCTTCGTACTCAATTAGCTCATATATCATCTTATCATCCTCTATTTGATGCGAAAATTGAGATAGTGGACACATGTTTAGAAAGATATATTCATTTCTTATTATCTGATAAACAAACACAATGGTTTAAGTGGTTACCTCTCGATTAATGGTGGTATAACACTTCCTTCCATACTACAGAGAAAACAACCCCATTTATGGCACTGTATGGATATCATCCACCATGCATCACATCACCTCTAAGGGAAATTCTAAGGTTCAAGTAGTGGAAGATCACATCAAGTATGAACAACAAGTTCCCAAACTCTTAAAGGATAACCTCACTTTGGTGCAAAATCAAATGAAACAATATGTCGATCAATATCACAATGAAACAAGCTTTGATGTAGGAGACTGTGTATTTTTATGACTATAACCATACAAACAAATGTCCCTCAAGCAAGATAAGAAGGATAATAAATTATCACCAAAGTACTATGGTCCTTACAAGGTGTTGGAAAATATTGGTATTACAACATACAAATTGGAGCTTCCTACATCTTCCTGAATACACCCAGTTTTACATGTTTCATGCTTAAAGAAGGTTATTGATGACAAGCTCCCATTTCAAACAATATTTCTAGAACTTGACGATGAAGGAAAATCATATTGGAGCCTTAAGTAGTCATGAAAACAAGAACCCGACAACTATGATATTGATCAATTTTAGAGTATCTCAATAAGTGGAAGAACTTACATGTTGAATATTCCACATGGGAGGAGGAAAATTTTATACAAAAGCATCCATAACTACTCAAACATTGAGGAAAACAATTTTTTTTGAAGGAGAGGTGCATGTTAGGTCCTTATTATACTAGTGTGGCTCCTTTATTTTTATTATTAGTGCTTCGCCCTATTGTTATTTTTGTGCCCATGTAGTGGCCCCGCATACTATTATTTTGGTGCCTCATAGAGGCCCACTATTGTTATTGTTGTTTCCTTACATTGTTATTTTTATGTAGGATCTAATTATATTGTGACCCTAAGACACATATATATACCAAGGACCTATATTCATTTGAATCAAAAAATAGTTGTTCATTTATGTGATGTAAAGGAGGTTTCCCCCTCGAAGAGGCTAATTTTGAAGTAATTGATCTATCCTTTTTTTACTTGGTTACATAACAATGTTGCATGGTGGATTGTTTATTTTTTCTTTGAGTGTTTGTTTCTAGAATTTATTTCGAATAAAATTAATATTTCCTATGTAATGAATATCATGTACAAGGTATTGTTACAATAGAAATATGTTGCATTAATAAATCTCATAAATCTTAGATTTCACATCTTATGTGGTGTTTAGTTTAGAAATTCTAAATTTTATTTCTTGATTTTTATATTTTGATTGGGGTTCAATATTTTAATTTTATGGTATTTAAATTTTATTACATTAGTTTTAATTATTTTTATATATTTAATTAGTAGGTAAGAGTTTGGTAATTAATTATCGCCTTAATAGAGTGACAATAAATATGTCTCCTTACATCAAGGTTAAATCAACTTGTTGATATCAAACGTTGTATTAATAAAGATAAATTTTATAATCTTCATAATTTCCTTGACCATGTTCTTGTTTATGTAGAGTTGGAGAATTTGTGTCAAAATCTAAATTCTTTAGGAACTAGATCTATACATTCACCCTTTCATTTCCTTAACAATTTTATATTAAAAGGTGAAGGGAAGAGAAAAGAGAACAAGACTATAAGGAAATTCTAGTGAAATTCTCATGGAGACTCCTTGCATGCTATAGGAATCCTTACTATTAATTTTTATCCAAAGGGGAGGTCAAGCCAACATATTTGAAGGGTTTGATTATATTGCGAAATGTGAAAAAATTATGAATGATTTCGCAGCAATTTATATTGCCGTGAAATGTGTTTTAGGAGGGGCTCCACGAAATTTTCCGGCCAATGGAAAATTATACAAAAGTTCAACCGAAATATTAAGTCGTTAGACTTAACGGGTCGTCGGCATAAAAAATAGTTCGGCCAAACTAACACGTCACCAGTTACGTAGAACCAGGCTCTGAATATGTTTTTGTAACTTTGGACTGATTAAACTCCATGAAAGGTTTTTAATTAATTTTCGGAACCAAGACAAGCATTTTCAGAATTGAATCTACTTTCAGGAAATATAAATTTTATGGAATTTCATAAACGTTTACTAATTTTAATTAATTTTCTAATAAAATGGGTGCACACAATTTCTAAGGGTCATTGTGATTCACTAAAATCAAAATTTTGTATCTCCCAAAATGCATTGTAAAAAAAATTGAAAAAATTATGGGGCATTACATTGGTCCGTCGTCTCTAATGGGTAGCTTTTAGAATTTTAGTTTATAACTTATATGTTAAGAAATTTCTTGCATCGCGAAACATATCCAAAATATGCATTTTTTCGTATTGGACCAGTTCAAAAAATTCTAGTAATTTTGATATGCATCCATTGGCTTTGTAAAT
The DNA here is from genome assembly GCA_034641835.2 of Pinus albicaulis. Taxonomy (NCBI): domain Eukaryota; kingdom Viridiplantae; phylum Streptophyta; class Pinopsida; order Pinales; family Pinaceae; genus Pinus; species Pinus albicaulis. Next base: position 427,271,885 of record CM076574.1, read on the forward strand.
ATGACGAAACCAAAGTAGACTCTGTCTAGATTGTTGTAACACAATTCGTTTTCTCAAAAACACAAATTTTCAAAGAATAGAACATTGCATCATAACATGACTTCTTATGAATCCTTTGATTGTTAAGAAACACACACTCAAAGAAACGCTAAGTTGACATATCAAATGTGCATAAAAAAATTTCAAAAAATAAGTAATAGAAAGCTAACAAAATTTCTGACAACATTTATTTTTATCGCAAAATGAAATTCTAAATAGAAAAAGGTTATAGTTTGTAGCAAGTTGAAGAAACGAAAAAAAATGAAAGTTTTTTTTTGTCAAAAAAGGGCAAAAAGTGTAGCCCAACTTCACATTTTCACCCATATCCAAGATATAATAATAATTTAATTAGATTTTATTTAATGTGGATTTATTTTTTTCCCCAATTCTTGGCATCTATCACATATATTCAATTATATTTAGATTAAAATGGATAATCTTATTTAGATATAATAGATAAATCTAGTGGATCTTTGGAAGGAGATCATATTTGGTTCTTTAGTTGTCTTGTGTGTCAGATACGCATGCAAGAGGTGAATGAAAGGTCTCTAGAAGTTGGAGGATTCTCAATGGCTACGCTAATTAAGATTATCATAAGAATTCATATTTTAAAGTTATACCAACATATTCACCCACCCCCCACCCCCACCCACCACCCCACCCCCCCCTTCAATCTATCGAAGCATGTTAAAAGCTAAATATGGGGAAAGCTACATAAGTATCCACCCATTAGTCTATACATACCTTACGAAAATATTTGGAGATAAAATATTAACAACATGAGAATATTTTGGTTAACACCCATGACTTAAATTTTTTTCATCACCTCTATCTAAGCTTTTACGACCCACCTTTTTACGACCCACCTTTAGTGCTAAAAACTCATATTTCCTCCCCTATCCCTATTCTAAGACCAAAGATCCCCTTAAGAGGTCCTATATGGTGGGTTTGGCAAATAATTCTTAGCGTTAGATACATAGAAGCTTATTTTAATGCCAATTCCATGATCTTCCTCACTTGTCTATGCCAAAGGTCCCTACACACATCATTATAATCAAAACATTTTAATGGTGTTGAAATCCATGCATGGAGACTAATAATATCACAAAAATACCATGTGTTGTGGTTTAACGTTTCTTTGTTTTCATTACATGCTTATAAGTTTCCTTTAGGACCTAAGGTACTAGGAGGTTTTCCCCTCAAACATGTGTAAGGTCTTTACATCCACACTTATTGTTGAAAGCTCCTAATAAACTTGATTTTCATCCAAAATTTTGCAAAAAAATATAACAATAATTATACAAAATTATTATAAATCAAATAATTATATTGGGATTAAAATCACTTTTATCTATCTTTACTTAATTTCATTCATATGTTTGTAACAAATATTTATTGATTTGTTTAATGTGTTAATAATATAAAAATTAAATAATTTAAATAGAACATTTGCATACTAAATATTAATGTAATTACGTGGTGAGAATTTATTTGTTTGAGAAATATAAATATTAAACAATGCAATTGAATTAGTGTAGAAAATCATCATTTGTAAATTTGCTTTATTTATTAGGAAAAGCGTAATAATTAAATCCTACTTATCCATAAAGGACTTTCACATCACTTTATTATACTTTCCATCTCTTTTCAATAAACTTAAAAAGAAGTACCACCACTTTACGACCACGTAAGATAATAAAATCTCTTAAATTAAAAAAATAGTACCACCACTTTCCGAGAATATAAATGATGTTCGGTACAACCACTCTATCACCTTATAAGAAGATAATAATTTAACGGTAAGATATTGTTGATACCGCCACGCTATAAGAAGGGCTTAACATCGTGTGTGTGTGTGTATATATATATATACACGGTGTTACTACTATCACTAAGTGGTATTAAATTAGCCATTATATTATATGTTGAAAGAGAAACATTGTAAGGAAATAGCATAGGAAAGAGTAGTTTAGAAGAAAAAAGATGTTGCAGAGAAGTAGTCATCCTGGAGAAATGCAAAGAAAATTTTGCTTCCATGGAAGTAGGTAGTGAAGGTTTCAAATATATTAATGATGAAAGTTATCAACTAGAAAATTTTGTTATAAATATCGAAATAGACAATTGCGGGTGAAAACATATATGTAAACCAACATAATTTGTTCCCATATATAAATATTTTGTTATAGATATTGAAATAGGAAATTTGGGGTGAAAATCCTTTGGTTATTAATAATCCTCTGAAACAAGGATAAAATGACCATGTAACTGAAATAAGATATTTTAAATACATTCAAGTACAATCTATCTAGCATAGATGTAAATAAAGAGAATTTTTATTTAAAAAAATAGAGTTGACTCCAAGTTCATCTACATATCCTAGCCCCAATTACATGCTTGTCAGAAATTGTATATGAGGAACAATAGTTGTGGTATATAAGAAAGGGAATGCCATTTTAATATGGAGACATTTTGGGAAGGAGATATCGTTCTTTATGTTATGGTTTATTTTCTTAACTCCAAACTTGGTTTAGTCTTTCTCTATATACATAAGAAAAAAAAATGCAAAGTAAATTCAAAAATTTAAGTTATAGTTTTATATTTTATAATTACAAATCTAGTTTCTTAATAAAATATTTTACACACATATATTTATTTAAATAAATTATATTGTGAATATTTTTTCTCCTATTATTTGATTACAAAATTATTGGACTCCCTGCTAAGTAAAACAACTTTATTAATAACAAATTTAATGCCAGATTGAAAGATTACTCAAATGAGAGCTACTATAATATATATAATTGATTTATGGAGGCATTAAAAAATTAGGATTCAATAATATGAGAATGATGAACTTGCATGTTGGGCTAATATATGTAGGAACCTTATCAAGATAGACTTTCGTATAATGTGAGGGACAATGTGAAAGAGATTTAGTATTGGAATTTCCATGTGTCACCAAATGAAAATAATATCATGAGACAATGTATATTTAGAGGGGTGTATTGAGAGCATTTCCCCTTTCAGTGATTGTTATTATTAAATAACATTTAATTACTGCATAATATATATAACTTGTATATAGACTTATAAAAAAAAAATTAACCGTGATGGAATCTTATGACAGTGACAACAATTTGAGCAGTCCATTCATACAACTACCACATACTATCAATAGGCCAAATGGTTTTCCTATGAAGCGATCTATGCATCGTCGTCATGCAGATCGAATCTTAACACTAAGGAGTCATTCTAAGATAAAAGGCCATCATAGTAACTTTGATGTTAAAAAACGATGAATTACTTAATTATATTTCTCTAAATATCAACAATTGGACAACAATCACCATATAGGTAACACTTGGGGGAAATGTGTATCCATATCATAGTATAATTGTATATACAATAGCTTATAAAAAAGATATAAAAATATGTCATAAGCAATGTAATTGCTACATGAAATACTCACACTCCTTAATGATATACTCAAAGCTCTTCCACAATACTAATCAAATGTCTAAAGAAACCAACATCACTCAGTCACCATATAGGTAACACCTGGGGGAAATGTGTTAGAATTGTATATACAATAACTTATACAAAAGATATAAAAATCCATTATAAGAAATGCAATTACTACATTAACTACTCAACATATAGGTAACATGTGGGGGGGGAAATGTTAGAACTTTATATACAATAGCTTATACAAAAGATATAAAAATATGTTATAAGAAATGCAACTACTACAGGAACTACTCACAATCCTTAATGATATACTCAAAGTTATTCCACAATACTAATCAAGTGTCTAAAGAAGCCATCATCACTTCCAAAATCACATATTTAAACATACAATTTGTAAAAAATGATTTTTTTTCATAAAATTTAATAGAATCATCTTCTCAGATCTAAGATACAGTTCTTAACTCTGAAGCCTCTTCTTGATTGAAAACATATTAAACTGATAAGGTATAGCTGAAGAGAAATAATTTAAAAAATTCTTTGCACAATTGTTACATAATAATTTGTTACACAACTTGTATAGCAGTAAATGTCCACTTGCAATGCGTCCAAATAAAACAATTGAAGTAAATACTATAGGTTGGTTTTCAATGCATTTATGCAATTAAAATAGAGCTAGGAACTTTTGAAGACTACTCCATTGAAAATTAGAAGCACCTCCATGCTTGGTTTTCCAAGCTGGTCATGAATAACTCTATGGATCACTTCAATCAACATTGTATTTCTTTCACCTTTATCTAACAATCTCGAGACAAAATGAGCAAGAAATTTATGGATGGAAACACCTACAAACGCATCACAAACATCAATTGGTTTGCAATGTCAAATTATTAGATTGATATCAATGCTTGTAAACTATTACAAACATAAGAAATGAAAGGCTTACTTAACAAATGATAAAATAACTTGTCAATCAACATAAAACTGAAACGATTAGCATATACCATTGTAGACATGGTTACAATTTTTCATGGATAACCAGTTTTTCATGGATTAGGTGGTATGTATCAGCAAGAAAGGATATTAAAATTTGTTATAAATAATGCAATTTCTACAGGAACTATTCATAGTCCTTAAAGATATATTCAAAATTCTTTCGCAATACTAATCAAGTGTTTAAAGAGGCCATCATTACTTCGAAAATCACATATTTAAACATACAAGTTGTAAAAATTGAATTTGTTTCGTAAATTTTAATAGAATCATGTGCTCAAATCTAAGATATAGTTCTTAAACTTTAAAGCCTCTTCTTAATTGAAAACATACTAAACTAATAAGATATAGTTGAAGAGCAAGAATTTAAAAACTTCTTGGCACAAGTTGAATAACAGTAAATGTTATATATATATATATATATATATATATATATATATATATATATATATATATATATATTAATTTAAATTAAAAATTAATTTATTTGAATATATTAAATAAATAATTATTAATTTAAGAAATATTTATATCAAGATAAGATAAGGACCATGTTATAGTCAAATATTAATGCAATACTACTTTCCTCAACCTTACAAATCATCAGGCTTATGTTGAAGTTAAGTTAAATACCTTGTTTGATCATGCCAACATGAATGCCTCGTGAATAAAGAAATAGCTTGTGATTTTCTACCTTCAAAATCAAAGGTTGTTTTGGTGCAGTTCCTCCATATTTAATCTCAATCACTTCTTATTGAGGCACCTATGTATTATTTTCTTCATGATATTTGAAAATATTCAAAAGATCACATTTTTCTTTATGACTGATGTCCCTAGTGTCTTCCATGTTCTTTGTTTTCTTTAATAACCCTAATATGAAGTTGGTTTTTTTTGTTCTTTGTGCAAATAGTAAAAAATTTATGGAGAGGTGGCTTTCATCACCTCAAGAGTAGTAAAAGTGAGGCAATTGAGAAATAAAAAAGTAAGGTGATTGAGAAATAACTCCAACACTGAGAGAGATTTAGTAGCATTTGTGGAGTTGGCGAAAATATCTTGTTATGTGGTGTTGGATACTCGACATAGCTTTCTTGACATTGTGTAGAGGAAATGAAATTTTATTTAGCTTAGATATTATATTAACCATGAAATTTCCAACATTCATGGAACACTTTCCATCACATTCGTAGAGAAAATTTTAAGAGAGTATTAGACTTTTCATATCAGATCTAAATTCTCCTATATGCAACAACGATGGCTTTCATCACTTAAGAGAAGTAAAAACAAGTTTATTGAGAAAACAACTCCAACACATATGTAGAGAAAATTATAACACAGTATCACACTTTTCTTATTGGAACTAAATGTTCCTATATGCAACAACGATGGATTTCATCACTTAAGAGAAGTAAAAAAAAAATTATTGAGAAAACAACTCCAACACATTTGTAGAGAAAATTATAACACAATATCACACTTTTTTTATCAGAGCTTAATGATCCTATATGAAATAATGATGGCTTTCATCAGTTCAAGAGCAGTAAAAACAAGTTTATTGAGAAAACAACTCTAGCACCGAGAGATATTTGGAAGCAACTATTGAACTGGTGAACATGTCTTGCTCTATGGTGTTTGATATTGGGCATAGATTTCTTGATCTTGTATACAAGAATGTAAATTTGCATGTAGGTTATACTATAGTAACCATGAAATTGTCAACATTTAGGGCACACTTGCCATCACATTTGTAGAGACAATTACAATAGAGTATCATATTTTTCTTATCATATCTAAATGTTCCTATATGAAACAACTAGCTCATGCCTCATAGTTTAAATTTGTGCAAGGAGGAGGAGAGGAGAAGTGTCAAGGTGCAAGCTAGAATAAGAAGAGAATGAAGAATCTTGTTTGGGACCTGAGATAGATTCATTCTCTCACATTTAGAGTAAATCATAATAAAACAAAACTCACCATACTTTGATTTTTTTAAATAAATATCTTAAAAATTAGAATATCAATTTAATACACTTTACTCAATTCCAAATTTAACAATATTCATTAAAAAATACAAATACAAATTACTATTTTAAATAAAAATAATACAACACATTTAACAATATTCATTTAAAAAAATACAAATACAAATTACTATTTTAAATAAAAATAGTACAAAGAATCACATTAATTACCATGGCCCTCATGTACCTTCCTCATAAGTCACGAAAACTGAAATTCAATCTAACATATTAAAAAGAAGAAAAACTAACATTATAAAAAATATATAAAAAACTATTTACTTATGGATCTAATGGCCTAAAATATTTGTAGTGAAAAACTTTGCTTAAAATTTCAGAATAAAAAGTTGAGTAAGTTTGACATCATATAATATGAAAATTGTTTATGATTACAAAGTAACAAACATGTAATAATTTTTTAGCTACAATTATGGAATTAGGATATGTATATAGTTTCTTAATTTCCCTCTTTAAATAAACTACATTCCACATGAATACCATGGGTCAATACCATGGGTTGTTTTTATTATTTATAATTATTTTATTATTTTTTGTATTTTGACCTAATTAAAATGTTCATTATATTATGTAAAACTTTTTATTTATTTTTTTATTTTTTTATTTTTTTTTGTAATTTGACATAGTCTACATGTTAATTTGACGTTAAAATTTAAAAAAAAATTAATAACAACATTTTAACTTAAAAGTCACTATCCAATGACTCAAAAATGGACATAGTGGCAAGTAGGAGAGTTGTTTTCAAATAGGAACGCCTTACGGCGTAAATATGGATTTTCTTCTTATAGTTGTGTGAGTAGAAGTTTTAGATAGCTTTTAAAAACTTTGTTGAGGATTTTTATGTTTTGATTTTGCTATAAATATATTTTCTAAATAATAGAAAGAAAAAATAAAATATAAGAGAAAATTATTTCTATATATGATAGTTTATGGTGTTAGATATAATGATTTAACACATCATTCTTAGCCTTGGATTTCTAAAAAGCTTCTTTTAATACCCATGTCATGGTCTTCCTCTTGTAAGACAAAGACTCCTATATTTTTTCTACATTGAAACCTCCTAATAACTTTGATTTCCATTTAACATTTGGCATATATATATATAAACAAACATACATATCAAATAATTAAATTTTAATTTAAATAGTTTTATCACCGCTTACCATTTTAAAAAAATAGAAATAACTAAATTTTAATTAATTTCAATCATGTATATGTAACAAATAGCATTTATTTATTTGGTTGATGTGTTAACAATATTAAAAGTAAATAATTTATATAGAATATTTACAAACTAAATATTTATGTAGTTAGGTGGTGATTATATATTTGTTTGAAAAATATAAATATTAAACAATGCAATTGAATTATTTCATGTAATTAGGTGGTGAGCATTTATTTGTATGAAAAATAAAAATATTAAATCATGCAATTGAATTATTTTGTAAAATAATTATTTGAAAAATTATTTTATTTATGATTAAAATTGAATAATTAAATCTTGTTTGTACATGTAAATATGCCAAAAAAGAGTGCCACATCATTTTATTATACTTGCAAAATTAACATGATATTTTTCTGCAATAAAGTTTAAAAATAAATAGTACCACCAGTTTACGACCACATAAGATAATAAATTCTCTTAGCATATGTAATGACGTACTATTTTCAAATAAAGTTAAAAGATAGTACCAGCACTTTACCAGCCCATGAGATAATCGGTGTACTTCAGTGCCATATAAGATAAAGAAAGTGTTGGTAAAGTGTTGTTGATACCGCCACTTTATCACTACATACATCATAATGTTAGAAGGAAGGGCTTAGCATCACTTTTGATATATTTTTGAATTTATTATTATTATTAATATTATATAATAATAATAATTTTTTTTCAATTAAGTTAAAAAATATTATTCTTATTTGAGTGTCATATAAAAATAGTGTTATTATTATTATTAAGCGGTACTAATTTGTGGGGTTAAAAGATAGTTTTTTTTGTTGTAGTTGTACATGAGTAGAATACTAGGTATTTTTTTGGAAGGTTTGTTTAGGCATTTTATGTTTTAGTTTTGTTATGAGAAAATTCTCAAAAATAAAAATAAAATAGAAAAAGCGGGAGAAATTTACACTTAAATATGGTGGTTTTTTGGCATTTTATGTTAGATATGGTGGATTATCACATGATTCTTAGACTTGGATTCCTAGAAGCTTCTTTTAATGCCCATGTAGTGGTTTTCTTGGTCTATGTCAATGGATCCTAGACACGTCATTATGATCAATACTTACTAATTGTGTTGAAATCTATGCATGGAGACTAATAATCTCAAGGTGTGTGGTGGCTTGTGTGATTGCTTAATGTTTCTTTGTTTTCAGTAGGTGCTTATAAGTTACCTTTAGGACTTAAGGTACTAATATTTTTTCTCCCTCAACCATGTCTCTTGCCTCTTTATCACCACCTACTATTGAAACTTCCTAATAATCTTGATTTCCATTGAATAATTTGACATAAATATTTATAAGAAAAAAATTATAAATCAAATAATTAAATTTGAATTTAAATCACTTTTATTACTACCTTTAAAATATTAAAAAATTAAAAAACATCTATCATTAATCAATTTTAATCATATCTATGTAAAAAACATTCATTTATTTATTTGATGTGTTAATAATATAAAATGTAAACAATTTAAATAGAATATTTATAAAATAAAAATTTATGTAATCAATTGCTCAGCATTTCCATGTTTGAAAAATATAAATACTAAGAAATGTAATTAAATTATTTTAAAAATATATATATTTGTATATTTGTTTTATTTAGGATGTAAATCCTACTTGTACATGTAAATGTGACAAAATAAGATTCACATTAATTTATTTTATATATATATATATATATATATATATATATATATATATATATATATATTATGCTTTTTATTTTATAAAAAAAATAATTATTTTCAAAATATTATTATATTTTCAAAAAAGAAAAAAAAAAGAAAAAAAGAAAAAAGAAAGATATGTATATAAAAAAATGCATTTTAATAAATGTAGTCAAAGGTATTAGCACATTTAACATCCAAAAATTCCCTTAAAATTTATGATGACATATCTATTTCCAATAAAGTTAAAAAATAATATCACCACTTTACGGTCACATAAGATAATAAATTCTCTTAAAATAAAGTTAAAACATAGTATCACCGCTTTACGAGCAGATAAGTGGTGTTGCGTACAACCACTTCATCAACATATAAGATAATAGTGTGCTAGTAAAGTATTGTTGATACCACCATTTTTTGATAAACGCGTTGTTGATATCCCCTTTTTATCACTACATGCAGCGATAATGTTAGAGGGAAGGGTTTATCACGGCTTTGATATCTATATATATATAATGATGATGATATAGTCTATTTTTAATTTAGTTAAAAAATATTATTATTATTTTTTTATGATATAAAAATGGTGTTGTTACCATTCCTAAGTGGTCCTAAAACATGGGTTTTATTATTGTAGTTGTATATGTGTAGAAGTTCTAGATAGTTTTTGGAAGCTTATTTTAGGCATTTTATGTTTTAAATTTTCTATGGGCATATGTTTTTTAATCAATTTTTCATAAATTTTATTTAAAAATGTGCCAAAGTAATTTGTAGGTCATTGAATCATTATGCATTGAAAATCTATCTCAAGCTCTGAAAACGTGTAATCTCACAAAAATTTTTATCACGAATTTCTAATAAAGAATACCAAAATATAAAACATTTAGACTCTATTATATTTAAAAATAAACATTCCATACTCATAAGTTATTAGTTGAAAATATTTTTCAAATCCTACATGCTAGTTTACATCCCACTATAAAAAGAACTAAAAAAGAAGAAGAACATGATTGTTGAAAACGAAAAATTAAAGGAAAAAAAAAGAGAAGGGAATTTACTCCCATAATCTACCATTTCTTCTACAGCATTACAACCCATAAGAGAACTAATTATGTCTATTGTGATTAGTACCAGTATATATCTATCTAAAACATGGTTTTGGCGAGATTTGAGGGAGATAAATATGTTGAGAGAGATAAATTAGTACCAGTATATATCTATCTAAAACATGGTTTATGGCGAGATTTGAGAGACACCCTTTCTTAACCCTAATATTGAATTTAATATATTTAGACTACCCTTCCTTGCTCTAAATGTTGTAAATGATAGTCTTGTAGGGGCGTATCACAACAATCCTCAGTTCAGGAGGAACCATGATATCTTCAAGTTTCTCCCCGAGCTTATTTTGAGGGATGTTGCCAAAATATTCTCTAAATTCCACAAAACAACAGAAGAGATTGATTTTATTATTGTGACATTATACTGCAATGGTCCTGAGAGTGACAAAGTGGTCGATAGTCGAGTGATGTCTCCTAAAACCAACTTTCCCTTTAGCCCTTTTACTTTGGTTCTTAGGTTAAAGGCTAAGCTTCTTTTCTAAAATTATCCAAAAATCTTGGCTAGGATGTGGCTTATCATAATGGTATTGTAGTTCAAGGGAACACTTTTGTCCCTATTTTTATAAATATGCACAATAATGCTTTGTGTCCAAAGATTAGGGAATCCATGGTTTACAGCCAAATTAAGAATCTTGAGGAGATGAGGAATGAGGATAGATCTTCCCTTTTAAACATCTCAACTTGGTATCCTTCAATATCTTTAGCATTCTCACTACCGAGCTTATTAATCCTAGACTTGATGTCTTCCAGAGAAAATATATGTTCCTTAATATGAGTATTTAAGATGGTTCTCATGGTGTTTGGAGAGTCATACAACTTTTTCTGATAGCTATCCCAATTTTCTAAGGGGATAAAATTATTATCTTCAATTTTACAAACAATCACATTCCGCCAAAACTTTCTAGGAGAGATTTTAGAAAGGTGGAGAAGATGATCTTGTCTCTTATTAATATATGATCTCTTCTTACTATTGATGAGAGATTTGTATATAATTATATTCTAGCACTTAATAATTTCATTAGGGGCATCTCTGATCGCTTTTTGGAAATTTTACAGTCTTTGTCATACCAAATATTGGAAGTTATATTATTATGCTTATACGAAGTCTCATTAGATAACTTGGAAATGGTAGTAGAAATGGTAGTAGTAAAATGGTATTATATATGAACAATGTTTTTATTATAAGTGAGGGAGCCTAAATCCCTTTCCAAATCTCTTAATAAAAGGTTGACATTACTTCTATCGAAGTGAATGTATCTTTTTATTTCATTTGTCTCTTGCATGTGGGTGGTATGCATAACAAGATTGAGGGATAAAGGCAAAGGTTTATGGTTAGAGTCAGGACCGTACCCATTAAGTAGCTCAAATTTTGTAATACGATTTAGGACATCGGTGTCATAAATCAGATAATCCATGACATTGCTACCCAACCCATGGAAACATGTCATCTGACCAGAGAAAGGCTACTTGTTAGTACCATTACAAATGATTAGGTCCTAGAAACTACAAAGTTTGAGAAGCTCGGTGCCGAATAAGTTCTCGATTATGTCTTCAAAGTTTCTCTTGAATCTATTAGCTAGGTTACTATCTTTGTCAAGCCACATATGCATAATACTACCAATAAGTATTAACTTTAATTATTATTATTATTATTATTATTATTATTTAATAAGTATTATATATTAGATAATATTAATCAATAATATTAATTATTAATTAACAATAAGATATCCAAAAATTACCAATAAATATAAAAAATAAATATTAAAACTAATAGTATCCAAAATGGTAATAACATAAGTTATAAATATTATCTTATACACATTATTAACTCAAACTAATAAGACTAAGAAATTTCGTTGATAATAGTCTAACTCCCAAAATATTTATATAACAACCATTTAATATTAATAAAAAGAAAAGAAATATAATATTAATTAAAATAAATAAACAAATAAATACAATTAGTTTGTAAAACTTAAACTTAATCAACTATGGTAACAAATATTTAGCAAGTGGTTAAATGTCAAAATGTCAAAGCAACATGAAAATAATAAAAAGTCTATGGAATTTCCTCACTTTAGGTTAATCTACAAAAACGATGCGGTTACTCAACAAAATCTTTCCCCTTTTTTAATATGCATTCCATAAACCCTGTTAGCCATATCTATTCAAATAAATGAATGCAAATTTTTTTCTATCCGCTAAACAACATACAATAATATAAAAACATATAATAATATTATCTATGAGTTAAAACTTATCTGGTTCATATTGTTTTGAGATAGTTTTTTAAGAATGCTCACACTATAAATTTTTGTTGGTGTGATTATTAGTGAAGAAATATCTCAAATAATATTAGTTTAATCTAATTAATAGATAAAATGATTTTATTAAAAATAATTCTTTTCATACAAACAAATAAAACATATTTTTAATAAAAAATTATTTTGTTCATACAAATTATCAATATAGATGCAAATACATGATCCAAATCTGATATACACAATCTGCATAAAAGGAATTACTATAATATTGGAAGTCCTTCCCATATGCCAAATTTAATAGAAGTAAATTCCTCCTTTATCGTGTACTACATGGAAAATGAGCTATAAATATGGGAATTTCTTCCCATATGCCAAATTTCATAGAAGAAAATGCCTCCTTTATCATGTACTACATGAAAAATGAGCTTCCAAGTTTTCATATCCTACCTCTTCCATATTCGAAGTGTATTTGGATACCTTTTGATGTAGTTACATATTTCATCATTAAATAACTTTACATTCCATCATCGATTCCATCATCGAATAACTTAGAAGTTGAGACATATTTAAGATAAATAATATAGCGATTGTGAATGTAAATTATATATTTTTAATTCTTAATATAACGTCACAAAATAAAATCTATTGTTCCACTCATTATTAAGGTTATGAATTTAAAGTATATATTTGTAATTCTCCATATAATCTCTACCAAAAAAATATAATATTTGAATCTCTCTATGTGTTAGATGCTCTACAACCTAATATGATGTGTAAGAGTGCTCGTGAGTCATCAAAGTTACTTATGTCTACCAAAATAAAAGTCTAAAAATAAAAATAATTAATTTAATGGTTTTATATAGTTATTAAAATTCAAGGTATATGATACAATAACTATTAAACACATAAGATAATTGAATTGTAGCTTTTTTATCTAAGAAAGAAATGAAAAGAAAAAACTATAATACAATTATCTTATTTATCATATACCTTGAATTTGAATGGATCATAAATTTACCTTCAGCAAAAAAATGTACCACATTAAAGTTCCAAATGAAGTTAAATTTTAAACAACTTTACTCTTTAGTAAATTCAATACAATTTAGTAAAATAAACTAAAAAGGTTAATTCAACACAAAGAATAAAAAATATTTCTTTTAATTAAGTATTTGTAATATGAATATTTAGAGGGAAAGCCATATCTTATGGATATATTAAAATCTCTAAAGACAGAAATATTTCCACATCAAATTTGTAATATTTGGACATTTTGCTATGATGCCATGTAAAAAATATCATTAAATCTAATATTAATATTAATATATTAATATTATAAATTTAAGAACTTAGGATTAATACAATATTAAATTTGTTATATTATAATATATATTAATATATCAAGATATATATTGACTCTAGATATATATGGGAAGGAAGAACAAAGATAGAGTGATAGATGTGGAGAGATAGAGGCAGTGAGAGGAAGGGAGAGAAAGGGAGAGAGGGGAAGGATGAGAGAGGAATTCAGAGAGAAGAGGAGAGAGGGAGGGAAGAAGAATCACATAGAGAGAGAAAAGTGTAAAGAGAGAGAGAATGAGTGGCAAGGGACAGATGGAGAGATAGTGTATATGTTTGGGGTTATATAGAGAGATAAAGAAGGAGAGATAGTGATAGAGTTGAAGGGTTGATAGAGAGATAGAGACAAAGAAAAAGAGATGGGGGGGAAGACAGAGGGAGACAGGAGAGAAAGGGAGAAAGAGAAGGAAACAGGAAGGGAGAGAAAGAGTGAGGTAAGAATAAATAAACATAGAGAGAAAGAGGGAGGTAAGAATAAATATACATAGAGAGAAATATGGAGAGAGAGAGTGAGTGAGTTAGTGAGTGATAAGATATATGGAGTGAGGAGAGTAGGAGGAAAGAGAGATAGAAGGGGGGGAAAGATGGAGAGAAGCGGAAGAGAGAGAGAAGGACAGGAAGAGTGAGGGAGAGATGGATAAATATGGATAAAGAGTGTCTATGTTTTGTGGGTGATATAGAGAGAAAAAAGAGAGGTAGACAGAGAGATATATAGACGGAAGGTGAAGAGAGCGAATATTAGAGAGATAGAGAGACAAAGATATAGAAAAATATGGAGGGAGAAAGAATGTGTGTTGGGGGTGGTGGGGGGTGAGATAGAGAGAGGAAGAAGGATATATGGAGGGAGATATAGATATAGAATGATGGAGGTGAGAAGAAATACACATAGAGAGAAAGGTGGAGTGAGAAAGAGGGAGCGAGGAGAGAAAGAGGGAAGAGAGATAGAATGGGGGAGAGAGGGGGAGCAGTGGAAGAGAGAGAGGGGGAGAGGAATATTGAGGGAGAGATATATAAATATGGAGAAATAGTGTGTATTTTTTGGGGGTGATATAGAGAGAAAAAGAGAGATAGATATATATATATGGAAGGTGAAGAGATGGAAGAAGAGTGAGATATCTATATAGGAAGAGATAGATAGATATGAAGACTGAAAGAATGTGTGTTTGGGGGGGTGTGATATAGAGATAAAAATAAGGAGAGATGGGAGGAGATATAGATATAGATGGAGGGGGGAGAGAGGGAATAAGAAGTCTTGTATTTGATGCATTTATTTCAGTGTAGATGGTGATTTATAATCCTATTTGATTGCTTGCATGAAGGAGATAAACTAAAGGAGAGGGTAGAGGAGGAATGAAGAGAGAGAGATAAAGAAGAGTGGGAGATGGAGCGAATCATAAGAGAGAGAGAGAGAGGGAGAAAAAAATATGGAGGGAGAGAGAAGGAGAGAGGAAGGGAGATAGTGACCAGGTTATACAGAGAGGGAGAGATGGAGAGGAGACAGAGAGAGTTGGGAGAGAAAGGACTTGAGAGAGAGGAGGAGTGAGGGAGGATAGAGGGATGGTTTAGGAAGGGGAGAGAGGGAGGGAAGAAGAAAGACATACAAAGAGAAGTGGAGTGAGAGAGGGGGGGGTGTGAAAAGGAAGAGATGGAGAGAAAGATTTTATGTTTGGGGTTGAGATAGAGAGACAAAGGAGGAGAGATGGAGGGAGATATAGATATAGATGGAGTGGGGAGAGAGGGAACAATATTTATTTCATTAAATGTATTGAATTCATGGTAGATGGTAATTTATAATCCTATTTTATTTCTTGTACTAGATGCATTTATTTCAGTGTAAATGTTGATTTCTGATGATATGTGATTGCTTACACTAGGTGTATTGATTTTAGTGTACATGTTGATTTATAATCCTATTTTATTGTTTGCACTATATGATTTGATTTCAATGTGGATGTTTTCTAATTCTATTTGATTTCTTGCACTAAATACATTGATTTTAGTTTAGATGTTGATTTCTAATTCAATTTGATTTCTTACACCAGATGCCTTGATCTCAATATAGGTGGTGATTCTAATCTTATTTGATTGGTTATACTAGATGCATTTATTTTGGTGTAGGTGGTGACTTATAATCCTATTTGATTGCTTGCACTGGATGGATTGATTTCAGTGTAGATGGTGATTTCTAACCCTATTTAATTTCTTGCACTAGATACATTGATTTCTTTGTAGATGGTGATTTCTCTTGCACTAGATGAATTCATTTCAATGTATATGTTGATTTATAATCGTATTTGATTGCTTGAACTAGATGCATTGAATTTAGTGTAGATGTTTATTTATAATCTTATTTGATTGCTTGCACTAGATGCATTGATTTTAGTGTAGATGTTGGTTTCTAATATTATTTGATTGATTGCATTAGATTCATTGATTTCAGTATAGATATTTTTCTAATATTATTTGATTGTGTGCATTAGATGCATTGATTTTAGCATAGATGATGATTTTTTATTGGTTCTAACTCAATATATGATGATACATTAACTTAAAGTGGTTGGATTAACAATGTGCATTAATTTCAGTGTAAGAAAAAAAATTGATTCACAATGTGCAATGATTTTTATGTTATAGTTTTTCAAGCTATTAATATTGGAGAGCAAGAGAGACAAGCTATGATGTTTACTACAATATTTGGACTTAAAGAATTGAATGGTTTACTATCGCAACTACGCAACTATGCTTTTCATATAATCTGAATATTTTATAAATGTGACCACTCAATAAAAAAAAATCAAAATTACATTACTTCTTGACTTTTGCAAAACAAACTATAGATAAAAACAAATCATTAAAATATTTTGAAGGAAATAAATGATTTCAAACATTAGAAATGAAAGAAATAATTTAAAGATTAATCTCCATGCACTAAATTACTAAAGCTATTCTTCAATATATATTTAGTAATATATATTTAGTAATAATTGGAGGGAAACTATTAAGAATTAGTAATTGTCAAAACTCGTGATACTTAAAATTTAATAAAATAAATGTACAATACCAATCCTATTGCAAATTTTTGACAAATTATCTCCCTTCTTCGTCACCAACTACAAAAAAATACATACACATATAGAAATATATTAGAACAATTGTAACATTCACAAACATTACCATCCAAATTAAAACACATAAACACACAAACCACTAAAAACATCCAATCCTAGACCTACAAACCATTGAAGGCAAGAATTTTTTTTTTTTAAAGAAGAGAATGATATAGTCATGTCAAACAAATAAAACATAATGTAAATTTCAAAGTATGAAGTTTATCTCAAACATACACATAATAATGATGATCTACAAATGGGTCATTCTTTCCCTCATGTCAATCAAATAAAACATACTGCAAATTTCAAAGTATGTAGTTTATCTCAAACATATACATAATAATGATCATCTAAAAATGTGTCATGTCAAACAAATAAAAAATGATGTAAATTTCAAAGTATGAAGTTTATCTCAAATATATACATAATAATGATAATCTAAAAATGTGTCATTGTTGCCCTAATGTCAATCAAATAAAACATAATGTAAATTTCAAAGTATGAAGTTTATCTCAAACATATACATAATAAGGAAAATCTAAAAATGTGTATTGTTTCCCTCAACTCGAAAAAACTTGGATCCATATAACTCTGCATCTATCATGCACCCAGAGGGATCCCTCGAGGTGAAAAAATTTCCACAAATTCTAGAGTTAGATGGATCTACGCTGGTCTTAAGCTTTATTTGATATGCAAAAACTTTTTCAATGAGAAAATTTATGATTCAACAAGCGCAAAACCTAAAGCCAATGCTCAACATGCATGTTCTAGGATTAATGGATAAGAACAATCATACTCTATCTTGTAGTTATTCCCATGTAGTTAGGTCAATTATGGGATGGCCAGTAGAACATGCCCACACAAAAATAAGTTTCTCTTTACACTGAGAGAAGTGCATGAGATCGCAAGGTAGGTTAGTCCCTCTCATTTAAGTTGAAATTATGTTTTCATAAAAATTTCCACTAGATATATGAAATGGTAAAATCAATTTCCAACTAAAGGGTAAGGAGTTGGCTAAATTTTGGTGGATAGTAACTACTAGTAATTCTGCACATTTACAATTTTATTCCTACTTATTGAAATTTTGTACAATAACTCTTGGTAACTATATTTATTATTTACATCTTGTTACTATCCATTTTTTATGCAAATACATGCTTAGATTTTCATAGCTTTTAATTTTGGTTGGTTTTCCTAGGCAACTTCACAGTGAAAAATCACTCCACAAATATATAAGATTTATGCCATAAATATAGCAATTGCATCTGAAAACTATGGAAATAAAAATTGAGGCCTTTATCTACATGACACAAAGGTTAAAGACTATCCAATCAAATGTTTGAAAATTAATTTTTGCACTAATATTGAAAAATAAATATTTTTTTTCAAAGTCAAATATTATAATTTTTATTGGTCAATGCTAAACTAATAGTGGTCAACATGCACTGTTAGAGTCATGTGGGAGTACTAAAAATTTATTTTTTCAATTACTTTATATAATATATAGATGAAATTATTATTATTATTAGTATTGTTATTATTTTAAACCATGTCTAAGAACTAAATTGTCGACTTTGAAATAATTTAGTTAACATGATAATTGCGATATTTTATTTATAATTAGATTGTCCATGTTAATTTTTTTTTGCTATTAATATATTTTTGAAATATGTTTCAATACCACTTTAATTTAGATATTGAAATATTTTACTCATGATGCACATTAAATATTATCATTACTATTATAATTTTTTAAATGTCACATATTACTTTTATATTAAGAATTAAATTAATTATGTCATAAGGCATCATTCTTTGAAAACAACTCTCCTAGATGCCACTCTGTCTTATTTTGAACCATTAGATGGAATGTTAGACGATTGAAGATTTTTAAACCATCAGAGTAATAGTTACTAAAAAACTAATAATTAAGAGGTTTGATGGACATGTTCAAAATTAATCAAAACTATTTACTGAAAAAATTCTTGATGGAGTAATGACTTATTTCCCTCTAAGTTTTGCAGAAGAGGATTTCTCATAGCACACCTGAAGAACCACCACCTCCATCTCCATCCTTTTCCTTCTCTGGTGCAAACTCTCCCATTGTAGTTGCCTAGACTCCTCTTGCGAATGGAGTTTCACCCACCTCATCAAGTAATCACTTTGCTACATTTAGTTTTATGGTTTTCCCCTTTTGGGGGTTATGTAGCTTTATTGTAATTTCAATTTCTATCTATAACAATAAATTACATGCTCTACTCTACAGAAATTTCCTCTTCAAAAGCATTACCCATAGTATTGGGACTTGTGGGAGGAGGTGTCATTGCAGCATTAATGTTTTGTTTGTTTTCCACTAGGAGCAAACTGAAATCTTCCATTTCATGCAGGCGGGTAACCCATGCTCCAAATGAAGGTAGAATATGAAGTTTTATCCTATGTTTCATAGGACCAAACTTATGTTATCTAATGAAATTATATTCTTATTCACCTAGTTTGTGGTTTACACAGAAACACATGAAAATGATCCAAAATGGAGGCTACAGAATCAAGAGCAAAATGTCTTCACCTTAGAAGCTCTCACAGAAGCAACAGATAATTTTTATGAAAACAAGAAGCTTCGAGAGCGAGGGTTTGACCCCTTGCAACATTTTTAAATTTTCGCACTCTTTGTCTCTGCGTTGCTCTCCGAGTATAATAAGAAATCCATGGAAACCGTGAGCACAATGCCTGAAATCGACACCATAATCAACCCATTCATGTAGTTGTTGAAGTATGTTATTAAAGAGGAGGATAAGTGTCAGATTCTTCAAACCTACTTGATAGCTGTGGAGAGCCTTGTGCAAGATATTGGCATCTTCTTCCGATTTCTATGGAAAGAGCTACCAGAGATGGTGAATATTTGGTTGCAATTGTTGCCAAATTCGCTTATAGAGGAAAAAGGTCTACTCAGTGAGTCTAGACAACACCAACGGTGTCTTGTGCGCAATCCAGGGAGACTCTCCGAAAAAATAATAGCATGGAAATAAATTTTAATTATCTCTTTGAAATCTTTGAAAGCAATAGGTTTGATCACATTCCTATTTCAGGCAACAACATCAACATGCATATGCTCGGCCCCATCATCAAATTGCCGGAGGGTGTTATTAACGAGGAGGATAACTATCAAATTTTACAAACAGATAACTTGAGGCATAAGGAGAGTATTCTATAAGATGTTACCACCCTCTTCTGTGATGAACCCAAGAATACCACCCTATTCCAATGTCAAGAGAGAGAGCTCCTCAACATCGTGAAGAATTGGTTACATTTGTTGCAGAATTCTGTTACAAAGGCAGATGGCTTGCTCGATCACTCTACACAATGTCGAATCTTTGGTGAGTGTGTCATGTGTGAGCCCAGGATTCGTCTCTCCAAATAAATAAGGGAATGGAGAGCATCTTTCGACAAATTTTATCCCAACATCCAAAGTGAGTTCTCAATTTGGGTGACTTCCCTGGAGTTTATTTCATCAAAACCATTATATGAAAAGAAGGAAATGTTCCCTCAAGAAGTAGCTCCAACCTCTTGTAATTTTGGTCTTAGGGTTCTCGATCTATTCAGCTCCACCAAAATAAATTCAGCCCCACCTTCAATTGGGCAGCTAATAATGGTTGAGTTTCTCTCATCAAAGGGGCTTCCCATCAAAGGTTTGCCGGAAGAGATATACCATCTCTCTAGACTTCAATTTTTGCATCTTAAATTTTGTAAATATCTAGAATCATTACCGTCTCATATTGGGGAGCTTAAAAATCAAAGGGGTATGTATTCATATGGATGTGAGTCGTTACAAATGATTCCACGTGAGATATTTGAGCTTACTTCATTGAGCACCCTCATGTTGGGCAAACTTTTAAGTGTGGAAAAGGAAGCACTTGCAAGTATTTGGAGTTTGAAGGGTCTCACAAACCTGACAGAGTTGACTATACACGTAGAACCATTCAAGGATGAAAAAAAGTCAACATTTAAAGATGGCATAATGGGAACCTAGTGGGAGATGACGCACTTACACTTGGCCTACCCACCTGATAATGTTTTAGATGAAACCATGGAGAATCTTCCACAAGACATCCAGAACATGAAGAAGCTACATCGTTTTAGACTATTCCATTACAAAGGGTTAAGTCTGCATAATTGCAAGTTTGAACATATTGAAATGGTACAATTATACGGCTACAACAACATGACAGAGCTCTCTCAATTGGAGTGGATGCCAAATTTTAAGCTTCTAAAGTTGTATAGATGCAATAATTTGAGAGAGTTGGGGATAGGGAGCCCCTCCAGGGTTCCAAGTGGATATTCAAGGTTACAGAAGTTGGTTCTCAAAGATTTGAGAATGTTAGAGAGTCTAGTTGGGCCATAAAACAATGGAGTGTGCGATGAGAGGACACTACCAGAGCTTCATGTGTTGAAGATAAGGAAGTGCTCATCTTTGAAAATATTTCCGAATGGAATGGAAAAGCTGCGAAATTTATCCAAAATATTGGGGTATCAAGTCAATTGGTGGAAAAGAATTATATGGGAAAATGATAACTTGAAAATGAAGTTGGAAACACTTTTCAAAGAATATTTACCAACAAAATTAGAGTAAGTAAAAGTAATGTTTTATGAAATAAATTTCTGAACTGTTAATTATAAAATAATATAAATAATATTTGTATGAATTATTTTCAAGTTTATTTTATTTATTTACACTTTTAAATACATACAGTAATGGCTAAAGAAAGGAGTACAATTTTCAGAATGCAAGACTGTAGAATCTGTTAAATATATCTGTGTGAGAGATTAAGCATAGCCAATAAAGTGGCATTTTTAAATTTGCATTTAATTTAATATTTAGTTCTTAAATTTGGTATATTTGATAATTAAATTTTTGTTTTAATAGATTTATATATTTTGTTATTTTATTAAATATATTTGATTTACATTATATAATTTGATATTATTAATCAATTAGTTATATATAATTATATTATTTAAAATGTTAAAATAAATTAATTCAATGTGATTGTAGTGTATTTTGAGTATTAAATAATATTAGTTTATTTAAACTAAAATTTTTAACACTTGTATAAATAAAAATATAATTTTAGACTCCTTTTAAAATTTATTTATCATACCTGGATGCGGGTGATCTACAGTAATTCAAGGGACCACATGGGCGCCATGTGGCAGGACAATTGTCTTTCCCATGCCCCCGCACATGGTCGCCAGCGTAGAGTTAAATGCTTGAATGAGCAGACCTTTATTTCACACTCTGCCACCTTCTCTTCGATGTCCTCCAACTCTAGAGCATTAAGAGCTCTCGATTCCACCACCATGGCTATTAAACTTGCAAATTGCGCCCATTTAGCCTCTATTTGGCTCTCCTTGCTATTACCTACGCATGCCTCCTACTCTCCCTTGCATCCTCTAGTTTTTGGCCCTGCTCAGCCCTGGCTTAGCCTTCCCTCAGCGCTCTCATGTGGTAGCTCCTCCCCTGTTCTTTGAAGAGTGCCCTCCTTATCTTGCACTTCATCTCCCTCGACAGTCATGCCTTGACATCATCATATGAGGTGCCGAAGAACTGGCAGTCTCGGTCTACCTTCCAGACCTCCCCTTTCGCACGCCATGGGCAGAGATTTTCATTTTTTTGTGGGCTGGGAGGAGCCGAGCAGGCTCGACCCCATTAACCATTTTGCTCAGCTATCCCTGTAGCTTCTTTCTTCCCCTCCGGCTTCCTCTAGCATTCGCCCCAAGAAGCGATCGCACAAATCCACCATCTCACCTGAGTCGACCTTTATCCCTCACAAGATGAAGGCGCTCTCTGTGTAGAGTGCCTCTAGTAGCAGCCATTTCACCAGCATCAACTCAGGCTCCAATGATGGTCGAAGCTCTAATAGTGGCAAAGGACATCAGAACGGGGGCATCAGTTAGCTTGTTGTCACCTCCAAATTGCGAGATTCTCCTACATCGCCACGACTTAGGGCAACAAACCACGCGCTGAGCAAGTTGGAGGATGACTCTTACTATGTCTGCAGGATTGAGGAGGAAGACTCCAACTCCAACAAGAAGAATGAAGGTCCACTCTAGTTTCATTTATAGGATGCTGAGATGTCTTTCTAGTTTTTTCATACCAGTCTCTAGTTCAAATATGTTTTGGAAGATTTTTCTTTCTGGCTTCAATATACTTTTTGCTACTGTGTATGCTGGTTTCCCATTCTGGGCAATGTTTGTTTTGTACTATTGGTGGACTAGTTTCCCTAGCTGGGGCAGTCTTTACTCTGGTTTTAAACTCTTGACACTTCCCTCTGAAATTGGCTCGCCAAGTCTCGAGGATGAGACATGTAATTTTTTGATTTGTACAATATAATAGAGATAGTCTAACTTAGAAAAAAAATTTATTTATCATAAATTAAATTCAAATTATTTTAATTTTAATTTTTAAATTACAAATAAGATATTTTATTTGAAATAAAGTGCATGTAAAAAATTATAATAAGAGTACATCATATTTTATATCAAAATATTTATATAGTTTTATAGTTTGAGTGAGTTTAATGGTTAAGAGCATGTGTTTCTTTCCAAAAGATTACAAGATTAAATCAGGAGGGGTAAAGTATATATAACTCCTTATATTATACTAGTCAAATTTCTTAGTGGAGGCAAGTATTACTTAATGGATGTAGAAATTTCTTATATTTTTTTCAATTTTAATTGTAAAAATTCTTAGTTTAAGATAGAATCAGGCGAAACTTTGCTTGAATTTGCTGACTTTCAAATTGTATGAGTTTACTTAGTAAGTCATTTACACTGGGGAGCTTTGTTTGCTTTGTTCAATAATTGGAATTTGTCAAAGTTTTAAAAAGGAGGACAATAAAATGAAGCTTGGAGCACTCTCAAAATACTAAACCCATGAGAGAGCTTCTAAGATGAAATAGCTTTTTTCATTTAAATTCACTAAAATATGGCAATACAACTTCCATTTTTGTTGTTGTTTAAAATATATGTTCTTTTATATGTCATGATTATTCTGAAATTTATGTCTTATGCCATTTCCTTTGAAACATCTGTTGCAATTGCTAGTTATGTATCTTATCTCCATTGCAACATCTGTTGCAATTGCTAGTTATGTATCTTATCTTTTATCTTTGTTATAGGGAAAGAATTGAATCTTTTTACATTTAATTACTTATTCTCTTTGCAAGTTGAAATATTTTATTGCCATTCATATATAAATATATGTTCATGTTTTTTAATCTAAAGTTAATATTAAAATACATTATTTAACATGGGTATTAAAATGGTTTATTTAAGTCTCCAATTGAAATATGAAAAAATAAATAATATCAATGTTATTTGCTTTATGTTTATTAGTTTAAATTAATTTTAAAAATTGATATAAATTTATGGAAATATTTTATTTATAATTGAAAGTGAGAGAAAAATATTTTTAAGATATCTCTTTTTAGGTTGTAATATTAGCAACTAATAAAATTAGCAATAATTAGAGTGCATCTATATTTTAAAATTCTTTTAATTAAAACTAACCAAATATATATGTTTGTATTTTTTTTTATAATATAGTGCACATTATTTTTTAATTGAAAAAATATTTAAGTTGTAAAGGGAATTTATTTGAAAACAACTTTCCTAAAGTGTTAGGTGTATCATTATGAATCATAGATTTAAGCTGTAAAACGTATTTATTTGAAAACAACTCTCCTAGAGTGTTATGTGTATCATTATAAATGATAGATTTTGATGTTAGATGATTCAAACAATATTTGCCTTAAGATTAAATACAATTATTATTTATCAGTTACATACAAACAATTTTACAAATAATCGATTTCATCTTTGCCCGGTTTGCTTGGTTATATGATCACACCTAGAATGGCAAAGACCCTTCGTAAATGAGCGGAATTCTTACTTGCACCAGATTTGGAATAACAACCTGCAGCAAAAAAGATTTGTGTGAGGTGAATAAGAAGGTCATCCTTGCGTGGTTTGCTTGGTTATATGATCACAGCTAGAATGGCAAAGACCCTTCCTAAATGAGTGTAATTCTTACTTGCACCATATTTGGAATAACCGCCTGCAGCAACAAAGATTTGTGTGAGGTGAATAAGAAGGTCATGGGCCGCTCGTGCAAGTTCGCCCTTTCTAATTGCCTCCATAAATCTTTAACAAATTACTTTTTTTCCACAAATTTTCAATTTTAATTTCATTTAAAAACAGTAATAAAAATAATTATAATTATATGAATTTCAGGACTTAAACTAACTTGAAATCTTTCTTTTCAACTTAATCGATGACTTCCAAGGCCGCACACGGTGATTAAATGAATACTTACATATTGCTTCTAAATGTAAATGTAAATTTCGCATGAATAAGTAGAAACGAGATAAAAACTATCGATTCAAATTGGTTTTAATCTTTGAAAATTTCATTGCAATACATAAAATTTAAAATATAAAATCGTTATCAAAATTTTCACTCAGAAACATGTTTTTCGAGGCTATCATTCCCTCGTTTTACTGTTGGAGTTATGTTTTTTGTAATGATTATATTTGACTATTACGGCACGTTTCTTTGAATTTCAATGGCCCTAATAACTCTGGAATGAATAATTCCTATGCTGCAGTCATCATGTTATTGCTGGCCTTATAACACTCAAATAATACTCTACGTTTAGGGTTACTTGCGCATCCAGGTAAGCATTGGGATTTTTTTTTTCAAATTTAATAAATAAATTCATTTCTAGCTATGAGAATCTGGCCGTATGGGAGTTTCGCCGTTCAAGGGAGAAAAATTCTACAGATTCTTTAGGATATCTTTTCAAAATGTCTAAAATTTAAATTATTTTAACCCTTTCTTTTTCTTTTAATCATTAATGAATCATTAATTATTTTTGTTTTTATTTTTAAAATTTTATTTATATTTTTTTTTATTTATTAGATTTATTTTGTATGGTAAATTGGAAAGTCATTACATATTTACTTATATGGTTTGTTATTTGGAGGATTAGAGTAAAAATATATAAATAAGTTTGAGGTTATAAAAATGAGTTTAAATGTTTAATAATATTTATCTAAGTAATCTAGTTTTAAACTATATAAATTTGGTAAATAAAACATAATAGAAATTATTCACAACATAATTTAGCCTAATATTGTTTTTTAGAAACAAAAAGATCAAAACAAACAACACAATTAATTGACAAACAACATAATTAATTTTTGGGAGACTATTTAGAAACAAAAACATTAAAAAAACAACACAATCAATTGTTGGGAGACTTGTTAGAAACAAAAACATTAAAACAAACAACATAATTATTGTTAGAAGTTTGATAGTTTCTTGGCTACTAGTAAAACTTTACTATCCACTTTTTTATTTACAATCCCTTTTTTTAATTTGAGTTTTAAACTCTGTAGAATTGGTAAATAAAACATCGTATAAATTATTCACAACATAATTTAGCCTACACTTGCTTCTTAACAAACAACATAATTATTGTTGGGAGAATCCACCTAGATCACGGTGGGGGCTTGCTTGTCCTTTTCGATGATGTTGAATTGGAAATCTCTACCAAAGCCTTACACATTATAGTTGAAAAAAATAGGGCTTCATTTATCTCAACCAAATCCTTACCCATTATAGTTTTGAAATTATTTTAGAATTTTATTTCTCCTTTTTAGTCAAATGTAGGGTTAGAAACAAGAATATTTTAAGTTTTTATAAGGTTAAAATTTCAGTTTACCATGGAAAGATGTTAGAATTTTTTTTTTTTATGATTGTTAATTTTCTAATTTTAAATATTTTTATTATGTTTTATTTTCTAAAGTAGTTAAACCTAGTTATAATATTTTTACTTTTACTTTTAAAATTTTATTTATATGTTCTTTTATTAATTAGATTAACTTTGTATTACAATTTGGAAAGTCACTACAAGATTTTGTAAGTTATATCATTAAATACCCAAGTTATACCATAGATGAGTTGTTATTCTTTGTGGTTTTGATGTAATCTCCTTTTTCCCATTAAAAATCTAACTTTTGGTACTTACATACTTATGGTTCTTAGAGAAGAAATGGTTATACTAATCAAACACCTCATTTTCTAAACTTATTGAATGATGATATTTCATCTTAGGAACAAATAACCGGTACTTATCTAAAAATGATATTAACATATGTAGTTGTAACCAAATTATGTAACTGAATAGCCCAATCCTGTTGTTCACATTTCCTCTATACTACATTTCCTCTATACTACTCTTTCCTACCTGCATGGTTCATGTGAGAGAATTTCCTCTATACTATTCTTTCTTATGTTAGTGCTTTACAGGGTTTCCTTTGCAACTTATGTTGCAATTGCTAGTTTATTTTTATTTTAAAAGAGACATATGTCAAGTGAGCATAGACAAAATTACACATCACCCTCATACAAAAATGTAAAATAAACCTTTGGAATAAAAAATACTTCTAAAGAAATAAATTAAATTCTTATATTTTTTATCATTATTTTTTCTTTCATTATTATTTTTACTCTTTTTTTGGCAGCATAACTTTGAAAGTATGGAAGATTGAAAAGAGTAATCATACCGATATGAAAATATTTCTAAAATCTTTTCAAATAAAATTGTAAAACATGAAAATTGTAAAATCTTTTGATTGTAAATTCTTATATTTTTTTCATGTAAAATTGTAAAATAACTTATACATGAAAAAAATTACTTCTAAAATTTTTCGACATACACTTGCACATTATGGTTCTAGAGCGGTTCAAGTAAACATTTTGTCGATGGTAATCTATAATTGGTCAAGTCTCCACGGTACATTTCGAACATGTTCATTGGGTTCTTCCCCTCTTTCACTTGCTGTACTGAACCATGTCATCATCTTTTATCTTTCCTCTTGTAAAATGTTCCATATTGCCGCTCTACTTTTGACACAGTGATTCTAAAATTTCATTCACAATCCTGGGATCTTCAAAATCCATGGCTTTTACTAAAATTCTAAGATGATGTAATTGGAAACGGTCATTTGTTTAAAAATATTGAACTTGATTTATAGTTTCTCAAAAAATTTCTTTATCAAAAAATGTTGCCACCTCTAATTAAATCTTCCACGAAATATATAGTGAATATATAGTGAACTGTTATTAATCTAAATTGACTTAAATCGTAATGTAGGTTATTAGTATATTGTACTTATTTTAACTCAATATAGAACTAAATATATCAATTTGTTATTTTTCCATATTCATTCAGAAATACAAATTTTGCGATTATAAAATTTGACTACTTCAAACAAGTTTTTGAAATACAAATTACAGAGCTCAATTTTACCGTTCCCAAAAAAACAAACATCTGACTACGTCCACTTAGTGTGCTACTTGTTGACATGTAACTGCGAGTACGATATACTTCAGTGCATGCCAATGAATACATAAGTATGTGCGAATCTCTGAAGTGCACAATCTTCAAAAAGGGACCTTTGAGGTATGTAACCTGTTTGACAGACATAGAACTGTTTGACAGACCATTAATTTATCTTTTGTACCTTCTTCTGTCCCCAAATATTATTATATTTGTCATAGGCATATATATTGCAATCCATTTCTAGCTGACGGGGTATAAATTTGAGAGTGGGATCTAACATTTTTTACAAATTTTCCAAAGTTTTACTTTCGCCATTAAATTTCCTTATTTTCTGCAATTTTGGAATTATGTATCCGTCATACCATTGCAACAGCGACTAAGTGATGGCTGCCTTGATTGGATTCAGAAGATGGTTTAATGTGTTGCGAAGTTCTTATGTTGTGTCTTGTCAGCCTGACAAACTACTGCACTTACCTCCAACGATGGGAATTAATTCGAGAGTTGATATAACATTTTTGAAAGCTTTTCAAAGTTTTACATCCTCATTTTAATGAGATTTTGAAATTGAGTCATCTATGATACCATTCCGGAACAGCGACTAAATGATGACAGCGTTGATGGGATTCACAACATGATTTAATTTGTCAGGAAATGTAATAAAAAATACATTTAAAATAATAAAAATCACAATCTTAAATTATATAAAAAGAAACTTTAAATTATATAAAAGAAATCATTTAAATTGTTTAACTAAATTACAGTAACGATTAAACTAGTTAGAGAACACCTCCTGCGGTCTCTTTATTATCAGCCTGACAATCTCCTGCACCCTCCTCTATATCCTCCCTGTTCATCTACGGGCCACTGTCACAGTTGAGAGCCACATATTTTGTAGTGAAACAGAGGCTGTCATTAAATGCATATGCACATGAATTTATGCTAGCATTCAATGTATTGAACTCTCGAATAATAATATTAATCGGTGAGAATACAGTGAAATCTCGAAGAGTGAAATTAAACACTATTAAATACTCTGAACATGAGCTATATGAAATTCTTGCAGACAATAACGGACATCAATTAGGGTGGTAGCTAATCAAAATATTCGTGTGTGAATGTTTTTATTCAATGCAGCCAACAACCGCATACTGGTTACACTGCTCTGATGGCAGTTATCTGAAATTTCATACTCCCCCAAGTTCCAGAAAACGTCCGCCAGCATCTGGGTTTAACTACACCAAACATTACTTGTCCAAAGTTGTTTATTAATTTGTAAACTTTGTTAATTTTCTATTGAAATACTGGTTTCGGGTCCTAGATGATGTTAATACCCTAAATATAGGATTAGGATAATATATACACTTTAGATGTTTAGTGATAGAAATTGAGAGATGAGCACGGAGTAAGATTGTTTACAAGTTATTATATTTATCACAACTGTTACATATATATAGCAATCAATAACTCTGACATATAGCAATCAATAACTCCGGTAGATCCTAGGATAGTGGATCTGGATAGTTAATACAACTCACATATAGGAAAATGGCTACTTCTAGATTGAATTCTAGGGACTCACAATGACAATTCACAACAACCTAAAACATATGAAAGCATTATTTCAATACTGCTCCCTTAATTTTTATACGCAACCAATATAGAAAACACACATTACAATGAATCTCTGTCATATTTGTCTAATATGGTCATGGCTAGCACTTACATCCACTCCGAAATCTCACGGTTTCGCTATTTTCTTCACCACACTTTCGAGCTTTGCACTACATCCAGTTAAGACATAACTGCTTTAGACCATCGTTGATGTACTTTGCACGATCGCTGCTTCTTCATCACCCCGAGAAATAGTCTCAATACTGAACTGCTCTATGGACATACTATCATTGGTCAAAAATGTAGTGAACCGTATATAGGTAGGTTGTATAGGTACTTAGTGTTTTCAACCATCAATTATACAACTCACCTTTATAAAAGATAAGGATCGCATAAAAAGCAATCTTTAATTCATGCTCTTGAAGGTTGAAGCACAACATGACCCATCAACTTATAACAAAGTCACATAAATAAGTCAATGATTTGTGATCTCAACACCGAAAAAAGTGAAGAACCATTAACTTGAAGGATGTTTTTCTTTTCATTAATTGGTATTTCATATAATTACAATAGAATCATGATAAATTTACATATCAAACCCTAAAATAGAGACCCAAATTAAATACTAAAACATTGACTCACTATAGGCCCATAGAAGATATGCACTTCCACCATAAACTTGGACACAATATCATAAAATTTGAATCAACTTGGACAATAATAAAAAAATGAACAAAAAATAAATCAAAACATTAAGGTTGACGGAACAATCACAATGACAACTCACAACAATATAAAACGCATGGAAGCATTACTTTCAACACTTTGTAAAGTCATAAAAACTCTCACAAAATCATTGTGTTGGATTTAAAAATAAAAATAATCCTTCTATTGGTTACATTGTATGGATTGACTTCCTAGCCATAGATTGAGTGGATGTAAGTGCTAGCCATGACCCTATTTAGTAATCACCCTACAATCGATTATGGGTAAGAAAGCCATCGTTTAAGTTGATATATGTCAATATCATCTCTTCTCAAGCAGAAAAGAAGAGCTGATATGGAAAATATTTCCAATTTTCTGGAGAAGGGATTTATTTTATAAAAGTTATGTAATGCTTTGGTTTGAACTTTCTATGGACCACACTATTCATAGTAAGTTGTTGCATTCCTAACTCTTGTCCTTTCTCAAGGTATGCCATCCAGCTAGAGGGACGAGAGGTCAAAGATAAGCGCATGAAATCTTAAAAGAGTTGAGGAACCTAGACAAAGCCCCTTTTTCTTAACAAAACTTCCTAGATGTAGTGTGAGCTTATAGCTTCAGACATTTGTAGGACAATAGCAAGGAAAAAGCTGAGGATAAGAAATGAAACTACATAACCAGAGAATCCCAACATACCCAAGCCCAAGAGGACCACCTGGCTCTGTGGGGCCTCACTTGGAGGATAATGTTGAAGTGATTCATGTTGGTGTGAGGTATGTTATGCTAAATTAACGAATAGATATTTGATTTCCTAAAGAACCATAACTCCAAGAAGGAAAATGCCAACTTGGTCTAAGAAGATGAGATAGTTTTTCTAGGTCATCTTTTCCTCCATATATGAGGGGATTGTAAGGTGATTAATCTAGTGTAAAATCCATAGAATACAAGGGAGAATAGCACATATGGAATGAGTTGCAAACTGTCGATAGGGAAGGGAGGCTCGACATAGGAACATTGGATTTGAAAAAATGGTGAGGAGACCCATTGTGGATGCTCTCCACACCAATTTCTCCAATGAAAATCCACGTGAAATGTGTAAAATCTTGATGGGATAAGCACTGATTCCTGATCATTAAATTCTATATAAGTGACAATATTGTGCTTATCATGGAAATACATGAAAATTGTATTGCCATGAATATAAAACCTTTGCAAATATCCTAAAATTCCCTTTCACATAGATAATTAGGCTAGATAATGAGCATGGAACAAGTTCACTAGCTAGTGAGCTATGGTGTCCATCTGTATTATATGCATTTTATTAAATGATCTTTGGGGGGTGTTTCTATGTCCCATCAGTTTTTGGGATGATGGGGCCTGCGGGTTTTTGGGGCAGTGGCAACACGCTCCCCACCTTTTTCCACCTTGGCCACCACATCCACATTTATTTCCAAACATTACATGTGAACTTGTTGTGTTTTTACTTCCAAACTTGTATATCTACTTATGTTTTTCTATCTACACCAAATATGTTATTTCCATTTTTCCATAATATTAGTATATATATAAGTGTTGATAGATTCAAAAATTCCTTTACTATGAAATATTTGATTTAATTTTGAATGCTTAGATAAAGACTAGATATTTGTGTATGCAAGTTTGTAGTATCCTCCCAAATAATGTAAAGCCTCCTCATTTTTTAATATTAATAAATATGTATAATTTTGTGTGTTACAAGACGATATGATCCTTTCAATACATAACATTTTTGATTCATTAGTGATAGAAATAGGGGCTTCATTTCATACTACATGTTGTAAGAAATAATTTCAAATATTATGCTCAAAATGATTTTTTGGATAGGTTCATTTAGGTGATGGTGAAGCATATATAATTGTTGAAAGGGTATGTTCTGGATAAAATTATACAATGAAAGTGAGTGATTGTTGAAATTCATAATGCATGTTCCTGATATAAAAACAAATTTAATTTCAATAGGATAGGCAAGAAGTGAATGTTGTATAATTTCTTTTACAGGAAATTCATAGAAAGGACTACAGTAAAACTAAGAATAAAATATAACATCTATTATATGAACTATACATTTAAATAAAAGAAAGCTCTACATGATTAATTAAAAATATATTTAAACAAGAAAAATTCATATTAAAAAACTTAAATACAAATTTTGTACGACAAAATCATACAAAAGAAATTCTAAGTAAATTTGAACTATCACAAATTTAATTACTAAAAATTGATAAAAAGAAAAGAAAAGAAAATCAAAGCTATTTATAATGTATACACATAGTATTGAAATGATGGCATTTATCTCAAAGGTTACAATGATACCCTAACATGGATACTGTATTAGGGGAAGTCCACATTTTCATGTTGGCTTAGCAAATAATATGATTGAAACAAATCATATTGAGTCAGCGTCAACAAGAGTGTGAATCAAGATGTATAGATAACAAATTTGGAAAGCACATTAGCATATGCATCAAAATGCTTATAAGGAACTATGAGGTAAAAGAGAATAAGTGTGAGGAGCATGGAAGCAAAGAGGAAGAGAAGAACTAGTATATATAATTTTAAAATGAACGGATAAGGAGTATATGTAATTGTAAAATGAAGGGATAGTGTAAAGAGGATATATGAGCTACGAGAAACATAGTAGAAATGAGGGGTGAATAGTAGGTTCGATACATGAAAGAGATACGAGGTAAACACTAAATATTTCTAAAAAAACCTAAAATTTACTTCTAACTGGAAATTATGTCTACAAAACCTTCAAGATATCAACATTTATCTTAGTGATGCAAGAAATTTTGACTTTTCCTAGGAATTCACCTTCTATAGATCACACAACAAACCACTTCATCATCAAGCCCTAAATTTTTCTTGCAATTGTATTTCATGTAAAAATCCTACTTCGGTTACTTTGAATTCTAGAGCATTCAAAAATTAGAATTATTATCAATCACATAAACACACGAGACAATTTCTAAACAAAATGAAAATTTATTTCATTAATAAAATCATTTTCAAACAATGCGTATGTATTCATTTCTATATAGGCCTAATTTCACATTCATTTGGCCATTTGTTTTCCCTTTTGGCTTACAATATTTATAATAACATATATAAACAAAGAAAATTTTGCTAGATCCATAAATCACTCATTCTTTCAAAGTAGACTCGCTATTTCCTTATTGGAAAAAGCTTTCCTATCGATAGTATTTGTAAATCATAAAAGAACCCCAATAGTTTCTAATATCTCTAAATATTTCTTATCGTAACAACTTTCCAATTGCTACCGAGATTTTTTTTCCTACAAACTCTCATGATCTATTTCCTAAATTTTTCATGCCTTAAAAGGCATATTTTCTTCTTAAAAATCTTATCTACTAAATTTTATTTCTATCTATATTTCTTTAAGAAATAAAGAAATTAAAATGATTTACAATAAGGAAATAAAATTCATTTTCCATGTTGAATCTCCAAAAATATTTATGACTTGGAAGCTCAAAAAGAAATTCATGCTCTCCTGACCATGAGTTTTTGTTGTTGACGTCCTCCTCGATCCCATGCATAGT
Organism: Pinus albicaulis; assembly: GCA_034641835.2. Taxonomy (NCBI): domain Eukaryota; kingdom Viridiplantae; phylum Streptophyta; class Pinopsida; order Pinales; family Pinaceae; genus Pinus; species Pinus albicaulis. The sequence goes on from CM076574.1 coordinate 427,306,467, forward strand.
TTTGCTATTGATCATCGACTTTGCCATGTTGTTGTACTTCTACACCTAGCTCTCAAATTCTGCCATAATTCAACTCCAACTTTTCTAATTGCAATATATTTGCGTTCACCATGCTTTTTCTCACCATTCTAAGTGAAAATTTTATGGCTAAAAAGGTGATAAAAAAATAGTATACAACCAAAAAAATATACTTTCAACTTCATCCCTTGCTTTTGGAGTTGCTCTATGAAATATCTACCTCACTTCAATATGCGAGCTTTGTCTCCATATTTCCAACAAACTCTACCTCCTTTGAATTTGTTGCATTCTTGTTCAAAAAAAATTTTGGAAGTTGTTCACCCTCTGTTTCTATTTCACTTGCCTCAGTTTGAGAACTGATAATCATTTTTTTCACATATTCATACACACAAGTTGTTTGAATACTAAAATTTGTCTCTACCTTTCTCTCATCATTCACTATGAGCACCCCATTCAAGTATTTCTCCTCCTCTTTTCTGAGAATAAAATTTGAACTTTTTTTTCCTCTATCTTCCTAATTTTTCATGATAGGGTCAAAAGACTATCTGTCATCTACAATAACAATTGCAACCATAAACGAATCATCAGAAAAAATGTAAGGTTCTATAGCCTCATTTGATATATTAAACATCAAATCACCACCAACATTTGTATCATGTCCATGCATTTTTCTTGCTCTAGTTCACCTCTGTGAACTGCCTCCTCACCCTCAATAGCTTTGAGTTTCTTTCAAATTGTGTCTCAATTTTTATCTCTGCTACTTAACACATAATATTTCAACATTCCATTTAACCCTTTTCCTCACGTTCCACCCATACTTTTGGTTATCATCATTCTATGGTACAGGCCCATAAGAACATTAAACCATGCTTTTATCTCACTGAGTTCCCTCTCATATCCTTCATCACTAATTTTCCTTATGCCAGCTTCTTTGGCATCTCTGTGGCTTCCCTTTGAATTCTTCAAATTATTTCCCATAATCATCTTCATATTCCCATTTAGTGAGCTTTCTATTGCCCACTTTGAACTACAAATAAACTTTATAGTAACATGTATCCTTATTGATACACACACCTCACAAAGCTTCTCCTATGAGCTTGTATCGTTGCATTCTTGGTCCCCTCCTCTGGAACCCCTTTCCAGTACTCCTTGCTCTTTAGGTTTCTACATTCACTCCTTTTCCTCCATCACTGTTGCGCTATCTGTAAGAATTCTCACCACATCCTTATTCTCAATTTCTTCTACCTATCATCAATATCCACAAATGAAAAAAAAAACCAAAATCAATTTACCTTCCATTTTCTTAATCTCATTCTAAGTTTTCCTCCATACTATATCGCAAAATTATTCTATTGTCTCCATATCTCCTACTCTGATACCACTTGATGTAGGAAAACTTGACTTTTCCTATAAATTAACCTTATATAGATCAATAAAAAATTCACTTCATCATCAAGCCCTTAATTTTTTCTACAATAGTATTTCATATTAAAATCCTACTTCACTTATAGTAAATTCTAGAGCATGCACGAATTATATATATTATCAATTACATAGATACATTAGACAATTTGTTAACAAAATGAAAATGTATTTCACTAATAAAATCATGTCCATACAATAAATAAGTATTCATTGCTCTCTTGGCTTTATCTCACATTCATTTGGCTATTTTTTTTTCCTTTAGGCTTGCAATATTTATAATAACATATGTAACAAAATAAATTTTCCTAGATCCATCAATCAATCCACAAATCAATCATGCTTTTCAAGGTAGACTCACTATTTCCTTATTGACAAAATATTTCCTATCCATAGATTTTCTAAATCCTAGAAGCACCCCAATAGTTTCTAAGATTTCTAAATTTATTCTTATCCTAACAACTTCCTAATTTCTAGCAAGGTTTTTTTCTCCTAAAACCTGTCATGATTTATTTCCTAAATTTTTCATTCCTTACAAAGCATATTTTCTTCTTAAAAATGTTATCTACTAAATCTTATATCTATCTGTAGTTATGTAAGAAATAAATAAATTAAAATTATTTCAAATAAGGAAATAAATTCCTTTTCCATGATGAATCTCCAAAAAGCTTAGTGACTTGGAAACTCTAATGTTCTTGCATCACTTATGATTGAATACATTTTTATATCTCGTTATCCCAAATCCTAGTCATAACCCATTGTCAGAAAGGCATTAAGGCATAGCTCCTGAGGACTAAGAACCTTTGATGTACTACACTACCAATGTTTTATCGAAAGGAACTAGTTCATGGGATTTTCCAATATCCTAGCATATAGAATCCCTTGGTCATAGCCCTAGTCTTGAGGTGGCTATGGTGTAAAATTTGAGGGCTAAGAACCATCAATATATTGATAAATTACAAATATTTACAGACTTTTTGATATTCAAATACTTGGTATGCCCCAGTTCATAGCGCCTGATCATGGGTTCTTAGGTTTAGCACTTAGAGACTTAAATCCCCTCAACATATCATTGAATCATCTTTTTCTTAAATATAATACATTATTTTTGCTCCATATCTCGATAAAATGGTACTAGGGCTTTTCCAAACAACTAAAAGGTTGCTAAAATCAGACAAGCATATTTTCCATCTTCCTTACTCAGAAGTCCAAGTTTTATGAGAATATTGAGTGTTAACCAATTTTTGTTGTTTCCCAATATGCTAGTATAAAAGGTAAAAATTTGAGGTTGAAACCTTCTCTTCCTGGGAATTTTATTTGACAAGAAAATCGGTAATACCTGAATTCTGTCAACCGAGAGTATTCCATACTAAAATATTTTATCATATGACAATTATCCCTTATATTTATATACTAATATATATCAGATAATAAGCTCGATTAAAATAGAAATTTCTAATTTCTAATGGAACTACAGAGTTTTATGTATGGTACTTAAAAAGTAATAATATTATGTTAACAACACATACCCATGCATATTCGAAACAAAATGTTGATGACCAGAAAATAACTACTGGTGGGGAATTCTTCTTGGGAAATTGTTTGGTAGCATGGTTGAGCAAGAAAAATAGCTCAATATCTATATCCATAGATGAAGCATAATTTAATTTAGCAAAATCATGTTGCACTTAGGTCCTCTAGATGAATCATACTTTGAAGATAGATTCAAGATAATCTATGATCAACATATATCAATTATCTATGATGATACAAGCAAAAATAATATCTCAAAGAACAATGTGATGCATAAAAAAACACTACAAGAAAAAGGGACATTGGTGAGGGTCATACCTACAATGGACCTTGAAGGTGGTGGTCCTTAAAAAAGTGTTGTTGTAAGCTCATATAGTGACGGTCCTTTAAGGTTTCTCACCAGAGCCATTTTTAGTGACACTTTTGGTGAGGGTTGTTAAAGGCCTGCCACTAATTCTCTCTTTGGTGACACTTCTAGTGACGATATTTTATTGAACCCCACCAATGCGCTTTTCGGTTATTTTTGGTGACGATAAAAAAATTTTCATCATCATTGATGATTCCAATGAGTTTTTGATGACGGTGCGTGCAGGTTACTATAATTTTTGTCAAAAGATAACGATTTAAGACCATTGTTGTTGATTATTTTTCTTATGTGTTGAAGGCCATATAGTGGTTAGATTTAGTTAATGTGTTAAGAAGTAATTAGTGTGTATCATTTCCTTCAATTAATGAGAATATAGTTTTCCTATGAGTCAGTACATGCTTCATCTCTATTATGTTTATTATCTAACATATTCCCTTTAGATAAAGTTCCACTAGTGTGTGTAGAAACTATATTATTTGATACATAATAAAGTTTTTTCAATTCTATTAATGAGAGAGATATAGCACTCCTCAACACTCTTCGAACATATTAACATGCTTTGGCACACACTAAGATTCCTTGGGACCTCGCATGTCTTATAACATCTTTGAACCTAGAAAATATTGCCATGAATAGGACACCCAAGCACATTTTCGCAAGCCCTAGGATATCATAACATTCTCCTAGCATGTGTTGGAATTCCTTGTAGTCCCTAGTATGCCCTGGAACAATTTGGCATGCATTGAAATACAATAGAACTTGGCACACATTGGAAATTGGCATGTATTGGAAATTATTATTAGTGTGCATAGCATGCCCCTTTTGAAAAAGATAAATTATTGACTTATTAACCATATTATGTGTTCATTTCCTTGCATTTTACCTTGATTATTCCTTTTGTTGCCTCGATACTCGTTGACACATATTGGCATACCCTAACACCATACACGTCTTAGCATTCCTTAGCATATTGCATGTCTTGGCACTATTTGGCACATGTTAACACACACTATAACTCCCTATCACACTCTAACACTTCTTAACATGCCTTGATATTGTCCCGCATGCCTTAGTAGTTCTTAACATACCTTGTCACTACATCCTTGGCATGTTAGCTAGCACTTTTTGGCACTCCCTGACACACCCTCATATTCATTCACTTCCATCCATTTTGACCTAGTGCTCCCTTGTGTTTCCCTACTACTCCATAACACTCCTCAGAATGCATTAGCACACTCTGTCACACTCTAGCACTCTTCGACATGCCCTTCAACTCTAGAACATGTGTATCACTCCCTAACACATAGTGGTACTTGTTACGTGTTGGTGCTTGGAAATTATTAGAATGTCTATCATTCATTAAGGTTCCTTGGTATGCTTTGTTATGGTTAAATATTAAATTTGTTTCAGATAATTTATTGGAAATTACATGTGAAATAATATATGATCATTTGGCACTTGGAAACTATTGCCACCTAGTGTTGGTGTGCCTAGCATGCCCCTCCTGGAAAAGGTTAATTGATATATTCTTAAACCTCTTATGTGTTCATTTAGTCTTAGTTTTACTTCTTTCTCCTTTTCATTACCTTGATATTCCCTGGAACAATTGTCACACCCTTACATGTCTTGTAATGCCTTAGCACTTGACACATCTTAGCATATTAGACATGCCTTAGAACTATCTGACACATGTTAGCATTCCCTAGCATTCCTTGACACTCATACCCTCACCACTAGCCTTACATTTTTTCACGACTTGGAAACCAAATAAAGTTCTTAGCAACTGCAGTTCATGTGATATTGGTCTGCTTCAACTGCAACTACAAGTATATTGTTCCTTGTTCACCTAAGAATTTCTTATACCTCATCTTAGGCCACTCATGTACAAG